>JAKFHT010003680.1:0-419056 GCA_023783455.1 Erythrocebus patas
GGAAAGAAGCTTTCTGAGAAACTGCTCTGTGTTCTGTTAATTCATCTCACAGAGTTACATCTTTCCCTTCCCGAAGCCTTTCTGTAAGGTGGTTCTTGTGGAACTGGCAAAGGGATATTTGCAAGTCCATAGAGGGCTATGGTGAAAAAGGAAATATCTTCCGTTCAAAACTGGAAAGAAGCTTTCTGAGAAACTGCTGTGTGTTCTGTTACTTCATCTCACAGAATTACATCTTTCCCTTCAAGAAGCCTTTCGCTAAGGCTGTTCTTGTGGAATTGGCAAAGGGATATTTGGAAGCCCATAAAGGGTTATGGTGAAAAAGGAAATAACTTCCGTTCAAAACTGGAAAGAACCTTTCTGAGAAACTGCTCTGTGTTCTGTTAATTCATTTCACAGAGTTACATCCTTCCCATCAAAGCCTTTCGCTAAGGCTGTTCTTGTGGAATTGGCAAAGGATATTTGGAAGCCCATAGAGGGCTATGGGAAAAGGAAATATCTTCCGTTGAAAAGTGGAAAGAAGCTTTCTGAGAAATGCTCTGTGTTCTGTTAATTCATCTCACAGAGTTACATCTTTCCCTTCAAGAAGCCTTCGCAAAGGCCGTTCTTGTGGAATTGGCAAGGGATATTTGGAAGCCCATAGAGGGCTATGGTGAAAAAGGAAATATCTTCCGTTCAAAACTGGAAACAAACTTTCTGAGAAACTGCTCTGTGTTCTGTTAATTCATCTCACAGAGTTACATCTTTCCTTCAAGAAACCTTTCTGCTAAGGTTGTTCTTGTGGAACTGGCAAAGGGATATTTGCAAGTCCATAGAGGCTATGGTGAAAAGGAAATATCTTCCGTTCAAAACTGGAAAGAAGCTTGAGAAACTGCTGTGTTCTGTTACTTCATCCACAGTTACATCTTTCCTTCAAGAAGCCTTTCGCTAAGGTTGTTCTTGTGGAATTGGCAAAGTGATATTTGGAAGTCCATAGGCCGGTGAAAAAGGAAATGTCTTCCGTTCAAAACTGGAAAGAAGCTTTCTGAGAAACTGCTCTGTATTCTGTTATTTCATCTCACAGAGTTACATCTTTCCCTTCAAGAAGCCTTTCGCTAAGGCTGTTCTTGTGGAATTGGCAAACTGATATTTGGAAGCCCAAAGAGGGCTATGGTGAAAAAGGAAATATCTTCCGTTCAAAACTGGAAAGAAGCTTTCTGAGAAACTGCTCTGTGTTCTGTTAATTCATCTCACAGAGTTACATCTTTCCTTCAAGAAGCCTTCGCTAAGGCTGTTCTTGTGGAACTGGTAAAGTGATTTTTGGAAGCCCTCAGAGGGCTATGGTGAAAAAGGAAATATCTTCCGTTCAAAACTGGAAAGAAGCTTTTTGAGAAACTGCTCCGTGTTCTGTTAATTCATATCACAGATTTGCATCTTTCCTTTCAAGAAGCCTTTCGCGAAGGCTGTTCCTGTGGAATTGGCAAAGTGATATTTGGAAGCCCAAAGAGGGCTACGGTGAAAAAGGAAATATCTTCCGTTCAAAACTGGAAAGAAGCTTTCTGAGAAACTGCTCTGTGTTCTGTTAATTCATCTCACAGAGTTACATCATCCCCTTCAAGAAGCCTTTCTGTAAGATTGTTCTTGAGGAATTGGCAAAGGGATATTTGGAAGCCCATAGAGGGCTATGGTGAAAAAGGAAATCTCTTCCGTTCAAAACTGGAAAGAAGCTTTGTGAGAAACTGCTGTGTGTTCTGTTAATTCATCTCACAAAATTACATCTTTCCCTTCAAGAAGCCTTTCGCTAAGGCTGTTCTTGTAGAATTGGCAAGTGATATTTGGAAGCCCATAGAGGGCTATGGTGAAAAGGAAATATCTTCCGTTCAAAACTGGAAAGAAGCTTTCTGAGAAACTGCTCTGTGTTCTGTTAATTCATCTCACAGAGTTACATCTTTCCTTCAAGCCTTTCGCTAAGGCTGTTCTTGTGGAATTTAATGGCAAAGGGATATTTGGAAGTCCTTAGAGGACTATGGTGAAAAAGGAAATCTCTTCCGTTCAAAACTGGAAAGAAGCTTTCTGAGAAACTGCTCTGGGTTCTGTTAATTCATCTCGCAGAGTTACATCTTTCCTTCAAGAAGCCTTTCGCTAAGGCTGTTCTTGTGGAACTGGCAAAGGATATTTGCAAGTCCATAGAGGGCTATGGTGAAAAAGGAAATATCTTCCGTTCAAAACTGGAAAGAAGCTTTCTGAGAAACTGCTCTGTGTTCTGTTAATTCATCTCACAGAGTTACATCTTTCCCTTCAAGAAGCCTTTCGCTAAGGTTGTTCTTGTGGAATTGGCAAAGTGATATTTGGAAGCCCGTAGAGCTATGGTGAAAAGGAAATATCTTCCGTTCAAAACTGGAAAGAAGCTTTCTGAGAAACTGCTCTGTGTTCTGTTAATTCATCTCACAGAGTTACATCTTTCCTTCAAGAAGCCTTTCGTAATGGCTGTTCTTGTGGAATTGGCAAAGTGATATTTGGAAGCCCTTAGAGGGCTATGGTGAAAAGGAAATATCTTCCGTTCAAAACTGGAAAGAAGCTTTCTGAGAAACTGCTCTGTGTTCTGTTAATTCATCTCACAGAGTTACATCTTTCCTTCAAGAAGCCTTTCTAAGGCTGTTCTTGTGGAATTGGCAAAGTGATATTTGGAAGCAAATAGAGGGCTATGGTGAAAAAGGAAATATCTTCCTTCAAAACTGGAAAGAAGCTTTTTGAGAAACTGCTCTGTGTTCTGTTAATTCATCTCACAGAGTTACATCTTTCCTTCAAGAAGCCTTTCGCTAAGGCTGTTCTTGTGGAATTGGCAAAGTGATATTTGGAAGCACAGAGGGCTATGGTGAAAAGGAAATATCTTCCGTCAAAACTGGAAAGAAGCTTTGTGAGAAACTGCTCTGTGTTCTGTTAATTCATCTCACAGAGTTACATCTTTCCTTCAAGCCTTTCGCTAAGGCTGTTGTTGTGGAATTGGCAAAGTGATATTTGGAAGCCCATAGAGGCTATGGTGAAAAGGAAATATCTTCCGTTCAAAACTGGAAAGAAGCTTTCTGAGAAACTGCTCTGTGTTCTGTTAATTCATCTCACAGAGTTACATCTTTCCTTCATGAAGCCTTTCGCTAAGGCTGTTCTTGTGGAATTGGCAAAGGATATTTGGAAGCATATAGAGGGCTATGGTGAAAAGGAAATATCTTCCGTTCAAAACTGGAAAGAAGCTTTCTGAGAAACTGCTCTGTGTTCTGTTAATTCATCTCACAGAGTTACATCTTTCCTTCAAGAAGCCTTCGCTAAGGCTGTTCTTGTGGAATTGACAAAGTGATATTTGGAAGCCCATAGAGGGCTATGGTGAAAAGGTAATGTCTTTTCAAAACTGGAAAGAAGCTTTTGAGAAACTGCTCTGTGTTCTGTTAATTCATCTCACAGAGTTACATCTTTCCTTCAAGAAGCCTTTCGCTAAGGCTGTTCTGTTGTGGAATTGGCAAACTGATATTTGGAAGCCCATAGAGGGCTATGGTGAAAAAGGAAATATCTTCCGTTCAAAACTGGAAAGAAGCTTTCTGAGAAACTGCTCTGTGTTCTGTTAATTCATCACAGAGTTACATTTCCCTTCAAGAAGCCTTTCGCTAAGGCTGTTCTTGTGGAACTGGCAAAGTGATATTTGGAAGCCCAGAGGGCTATGGTGAAAAAGGAAATATCTTCCGTTCAAAACTGGAAAGAAGCTTTCTGAGAAACTGCTCTGTGTTCTGTTAATTCATATCTCACAGAGTTACATCTTTCCTTCAAGAAGCCTTTCGCTAAGGCTGTTCTTGTGGAATTGGCAAAGTGATATTTGGAAGCCCATAGAGGCTATGGTGAAAAAGGAAATATCTTTTATTCAAAACTGGAAAGAAGCTTTCTGAGAAACTGCTCTGTGTTCTGTTAATTCATCTCACAGAGTTACATCTTTCCCTTCAAGAAGCCTTTCGCTAAGGCTGTTCTTGTGGAATTGGCAAAGTGATATTTGGAAGCCCATAGAGGGCTATGGTGAAAAAGGAAATATCTTCCGTTCAAAACTGGAAAGAAGCTATCTGAGAAACTGCTCTGTGTTCTGTTAATTCATCTCACAGAGTTACATCTTTCCCTTCAAGAAGCCTTTCGCTAAGGCTGTTCTTGTGGAATTGCAAAGTGATATTTGGAAGCCCATAGAGGGCTATGGTGAAAAAGGAAATATCTTCCGTGAAACTATTCCAATCAATGAAAAGAGAGAATCCTCCTAACTCATTTTATGAGGCCAACATCATCCTGATACCAAAGCCTGGCAGAGACACAACAAAAAAGAGAATTTTAGACCAATATCCTGATGAACATCGATGCAAAAATCCTCAATAAAATACTGGCAAACCGGATTCAGCAGCACATCAAAAAGCTTATCCACCATGATCAAGTGGGCTTCATCCCTGGGATGCAAGGCTGGTTCAACATTCGCAAATCAATAAACATAATCCAGCATATAAACAGAACCAAAGACAAGAACCACATCATTATCTCAATAGATGCAGAAAAGGCTTTTGACAAAATTCAACAGCCCTTCATGCTAAAAACGCCAATAAATTCGGTATTGATGGAACGACTCAAAATCATAAGAGCTATTTATGACAAACCCACAGCCAATATCATACTGAATGGGCAAAAACTGGAAAAATTCCCTTTGAAAACTGGCATTAAGACAGGATGCCCTCTCACCACTCCTATTCAACATAGTGTTGGAAGTTCTGGCTAGGGCAATCAGGCAAGAGAAAGAAATCAAGGGGATTCAGTTAGGAAAAGAAGAAGTCAAATTGTCCCTGTTTGCAGACGACATGATTGTATATTTAGAAAACCCCATTGTCTCAGCCTAAAATCTCCTTAAGCTGATAAGCAACTTCAGCAAAGTCTCAGGATACAAAATTAATGTGCAAAAATCACAAGCATTCTTATACACCAGTGACAGTCAAACAGAGAGCCAAATCAGGAATGAACTTCCATTCACAATTGCTTCAAAGAGAATAAAATACCTAGGAATCCAACTTACAAGGGATGTAAAGGACCTTCAAGGAGAACTACAAACCACTGCTCAGTGAAAAAAGAGGACACAAACAAATGGAAGAACATACCATGCTCATGGATAGGAAGAATCAATATCGTGAAAATGGCCATACTGCCCAAGGTAATTTATAGATTCAATGCCATCCCCATCAAGCTACCAATGAGCTTCTTCACAGAATTGGAAAAACTGCTTTAAAGTTCATATGGAACCAAAAAGAGCCCGCATCTCCAAGACAATCCTAAGTCAAAAGAACAAAGCTGGAGGCATCACGCTACCTGACTTCAAACTATACTACAAGGCTACAGTAACCAAAACAGCATGGTACTGGTACCAAAACAGAGATATAGACCAATGGAACAGAACAGAGTCCTCAGAAATAATACCACACATCTACAGCCATCTGATCTTTGACAAACCTGAGAGAAACAAGAAATGGGGAAAGGATTCCTATTTAATAAATGGTGCTGGAAATTGGCTAGCCATAAGTAGAAAGCTGAAACTGGATCCTTTCCTTACTCCTTATACGAAAATTAATTCAAGATGGATTAGAGACTTAAATGTTAGACCTAATACCATAAAAATCCTAGAGGAAAACCTAGGGTAGTACCATTCAAAACTGGAAAGATTTCTGAGAAACTGCTCTGTGTTCTGTTAATTCATCTCACAGAGTTACATCTTTCTTCAAGAAGCCTTCGCAAGGCTGTTCTTGTGGAATTGGCAAAGTGATATTTGGAAGCCCATAGAGGGCTATGGTGAAAAAGGAAATATCTTAAGTTGAAAACTGGAAAGAAGCTGAGAAACTGCTCTGTGTTCTGTTAATTCATCTCACAGAGTTACATCTTTCCTTCAAGAAGCCTTTCGCTAAGGCTGTTCTTGTGGAATTGGCAAAGGATATTTGGAAGCCCATAGAGGCTTTGGTGAAAAAGGAAATATCTTCCGTTCAAAACTGGAAAGAAGCTTTCTGAGAAACTGCTCTGTGTTCTGTTAATTCATCTCACAGAGTTACATCTTTCCTTCAAGAAGCCTTTCGCTAAGGCTGTTCTTGTGGAATTGGCAAAGTGATATTTGGAAGCCCATAGAGGGCTATGGTGAAAAGGAAATATCTTCCGTTCAAAACTGGAAAGAAGCTTTCTGAGAAACTGCTCTGTGTTCTGTTAATTCATCTCACAGAGTTACATCTTTCCCTTCAAGAAGCCTTTCGCTAAGGCTGTTCTTGTGGAATTGGCAAAGGATATTTGGAAGCCCATAGAGGGCTACGGTGAAAAGGAAATATCTTTATTCAAAACTGGAAAGAAGCTTTCTGAGAAACTGCTCTGTGTTCTGTTAATTCATCTCACAGAGTTACATCTTTCCCTTCAAGAGCCTTCGCTAAGGCTGTTCTTGTGGAATTGCAAAGTGATATTTGGAAGCCCATAGAGGCTATGGTGAAAAGGAAATATCTTCCGTTCAAAACTGGAAAGAAGCTTTCTGAGAAACTGCTCTGTGTTCTGTTAATTCATCTCACAGAGTTACATCTCCCTTCAAGAAGCCTTTCTGCTAAGGCTGTTCTTGTGGAATTGGCAAAGGATATTTGGAAGCCCATAGAGGGCTATGGTGAAAAAGGAAATATCTTCCGTTAAAAACTGGAAAGAAGCTTTCTGAGAAACTGCTCTGTGTTCTGTTAATTCATCTCACAGAGTTACATCTTTCCTTCAAGAAGCCTTTCGCTAAGGCTGTTCTTGTGGAATTGGCAAAGTGATATTTGGAAGCCCATAGAGGGCTATGGTGAAAAAGGAAATATCTTCCGTTCAAAACTGGAAAGAACCTTTCTGAGAAACTGCTCTGTGTTCTGTTAATTCATCTCACAGAGTTACATCTTTCCCTTCAAGAAGCCTTTCGCTAAGGCTGTTCTTGTGGAATTGGCAAAGTGATATTTGGAAGCCCATAGAGGGCTATGGTGAAAAGGAAATATCTTCCGTGAAAACTGGAAAGAAGCTTGAGAAACTGCTCTGTGTTCTGTTAATTCATCTCACAGAGTTACATCTTTCCTTCAAGAAGCCTTTCGCCAAGGCTGTTCTTGTGGAATTGGCAAAGGGATATTTGGAAGCCCATAAAGGGCTATGGTGAAAAGGAAATATCTTCCGTTCAAAACTGGAAAGAAGCTTTCTGAGAAACTGCTCTGTGTTCTGTTAATTCATCTCACAGAGTTACATCTTTCCTTCAAGAAGCCTTTCTGTAAGGTTTTCTTGTGGAATTGGCAAAGGGATATTTGGAAGCCCATAGAGGGCTATGGTGAAAAGGAAATTATCTTCCGTTAAAAACTGGAAAGAAGCTTGAGAAACTGCTCTGTGTTCTGTTAATTCATCTCACAGAATTACATCTTTCCTTCAAGAAGCTTTTCGCTAAGGCTGTTCTTGTGGAATTGGCAAAGTGATATTTGGAAGCCCATAGAGGGCTATGGTGAAAAGGAAATATCTTCCGTTCAAAACTGGAAAGAAGCTTGAGAAACTGCTCTGTGTTCTGTTAATTCATCTCACAGAGTTACATCTTTCCTTCAAGAAGCCTTTCGCTAAGGCTGTTCTTGTGGAATTGGCAAAGTGATATTTGGAAGCCCATAGAGGGCTATGGTGAAAAAGGAAATATCTTCCTTCAAAACTGGAAAGAAGCTTTCTGAGAAACTGCTCTGTGTTCTGTTAATTCATCTCACAGAGTTACATCTTTCCTTCCTTTTCCTAAGGCTGTTCTTGTGGAATTGGCAAAGGATATTTGGAAGCCCATGAGGGCTATGGTGAAAAGGAAATATCTTCCGTTAAAAACTGGAAAGAAGCTTTCTGAGAAACTGCTCTGTGTTCTGTTAATTCATCTCACAGAGTTACATCTTTCCTTCAAGAAGCCTTTCGCTAAGGCTGTTCTTGTGGAATTGGCAAAGGATATTTGGAAGCCCATAGAGGGCTATGGTGAAAAAGGAAATCTCCTCTGTTCAAAACTGAAAGAGCTTTCTGAGAAACTGCTCTGTGTTCTGTTAATTCATCTCACAGAGTTACATCTTTCCTTCAAGAAGCCTTTCGCTAAGGCTGTTCTTGTGGAATTGGAAAAGTGATATTTGGAAGCCCATAGAGGGCTATGGTGAAAAGGAAATATCTTCCGTTCAAAACTGGAAAGAAGCTTTCTGAGAAACTGCTCTGTGTTCTGTTAATTCATCTCACAGAGTTACATCTTTCCTTCAAGAAGCCTTTCGCTAAGGCTGTTCTTGTGGAATTGGCAAAGTGATATTTGGAAGCCCATAGAGGGCTATGGTGAAAAGGAAATATCTTTTATTCAAAACTGGAAAAGAAGTTTTCTGAGAAACTGCTCTGTGTTCTGTTAATTCATCTCACAGAGTTACATCTTTCCTTCAAGAAGCCTTTCGCTAAGACTGTTCTTGTGGAATTGGCAAAGTGATATTTGGAAGCCCATAGAGGGCTTGGTGAAAAGGAAATATCTTCCGTTCAAAACTGGAAAGAAGCTTTCTGAGAAACTGCTCTGTGTTCTGTTAATTCATCTCACAGAGTTACATCTTTCCCTTAAAGAAGCCTTTCGCTAAGGCTGTTCTTGTGGAATTGGCAAAGTGATTTTTGGAAGCCAGAGGGCTATGGTGAAAAAGGAAATATCTTCCGTTCAAAACTGGAAAGAAGCTTTCTGAGAAACTGCTCTGTGTTCTGTTAATTATCACAGAGTTACATCTTTCCTTCAAGAAGCCTTTCTGTAAGGCTGTTCTTGTGGAATTGGCAAAGTGATATTTGGAAGCCCATAGAGGGCTATGGTGAAAAGGAAATATCTTCTGTTCAAAACTGGAAAGAAGCTTTCTGAGAAACTGCTCTGTGTTCTGTTAATTCATCTCACAGAGTTACATCTTTCCTTCAAGAAGCCTTTCGCTAAGGCTGTTCTTGAGGAATTGGCAAAGGATATTTGGAAGCCCATAGAGGGCTATGGTGAAAAGGAAATATCTTCCGTTCAAAACTGGAAAGAAGCTTTTTGAGAAACTGCTCTGTGTTCTGTTAATTCATCTCACAGAGTTACATCTTTCCCTTCAAGAAGCCTTTCGCTAAGGCTGTTCTTGTAGAATTGGCAAAGTGATATTTGGAAGCCCATAGAGGGCTATGGTGAAAAAGGAAATATCTTCCGTTCAAAACTGGAAAGAAGCTTTCTGAGAAACTGCTCTGTGTTCTGTTAATTCATCTCACAGAGTTACATCTTTCCCTTCAAGAAGCCTTTCGCTAAGGCTGTTCTTGTGCAATTGCAAAGGATATTTGGAAGTCCATAGAGGGCTATGGTGAAAAAGGAAATATCTTCCGCTCAAAACTGGAAAGAAGCTTTCTGAGAAACTGCTCTGGGTTCTGTTAATTCATCTCACAGAGTTACATCTTTCCCTTCAAAGCCTTTCTGTAAGGTGGTTCTTGTGGAATTGGCAAGGATATTTGCAAGCCATAGAGGCTATGGTGAAAAGGAAATATCTTCCGTTCAAAACTGGAAAGAAGCTTTCTGAGAAACTGCTCTGTGTTCTGTTAATTCATCTCACAGAGTTACATCTTTCCCTTCAAGAAGCCTTTCGCTAAGCTGTTCTTGTGGAATTGGCAAAGTGATATTTGGAAGCCCATGAGGGCTACGGTGAAAAAGGAAATGTCTTCCGCTCAAAACTGGAAAGAAGCTTTCTGAGAAACTGCTCTGTGTTCTGTTAATTCATCTCACAGAGTTACATCTTTCCTTCAAGAAGCCTTCGGTAAGCTGTTCTTTGGAATTGGCAAAGTGATATTTGGAAGCCCATAAAGGGCTACAGTGAAAAAGGAAATATCTTCCGTTGAAAACTGGAAAGAAGCTTGAGAAACTGCTCTGTGTTCTGTTAATTCATCTCACAGAGTTACATCTTTCCTTCAAGAAGCCTTTCGCTAAGGCTGTTCTTGTGGAATTGGCAAAGTGATATTTGGAAGCAAATAGAGGGCTATGGTGAAAAAGGAAATATCTTCCTTTCAAAACTGGAAAGAAGCTTTTGAGAAACTGCTCTGTGTTCTGTTAATTCATCTCACAGAGTTACATCTTTCCTTCAAGCCTTTTGCTAAGGCTGTTCTTGTGGAATTGGCAAAGGATATTTGGAAGCACATAGAGGGCTATGGTGAAAAAGGAAATATCTTCCGCTCAAAACTGGAAAGAAGCTTTGTGAGAAACTGCTCTGTGTTCTGTTAATTCATCTCACAGAGTTACATCTTTCCTTCAAGAAGCCTTTCGCTAAGGCTGTTCTTGTGGAATTGGCAAAGTGATATTTGGAAGTACATAGAGGGCTAGGGTGAAAAGGAAATATCTTCCGTTCAAAACTGGAAAGAAGCTTGAGAAACTGCTCTGTGTTCTGTTAATTCATCTCACAGAGTTACATCTTTCCTTCAAGCCTTTCGCTAAGGCTGTTCTTGTGGAATTGGCAAAGGATATTTGGAAGCATAGAGGGCTATGGTGAAAAAGGAAATATCTTCTCAAAACCGGAAAGAAGCTTGAGAAACTGCTCTGTGTTCTGTTAATTCATCTCACAGAGTTACATCTTTCCTTCAAGCAGTTTTCGCTAAGGCTGTTCTTGTGGAATTGACAAAGTGATATTTGGAAGCCCATAGAGGGCTATGGTGAAAAGGAAATGTCTATTCAAAACTGGAAAGAAGCTTTCTGAGAAACTGCTCTGTGTTCTGTTAATTCATCTCACAGAGTTACATCTTTCCTTCAAGAAGCCTTTCGCTAAGGCTGTTCTTGTGGAATTGGCAAAACTGATATTTGGAAGCCCTTAGAGGGCTATGGTGAAAAGGAAATATCTTCCGTTCAAAACTGGAAAGAAGCTTTTGAGAAACTGCTGTGTTCTGTTAATTCATATCACAGATTTGCATCTTTCCTTCAAGAACCTTTCTGTAAGGTTTTCTTGTGGAATTGGCAAAGGATATTTGGAAGCCCATAGAGGGCTATGGTGAAAAAGGAAATGTCTTTTATTCAAAACTGGAAAGAAGCTTTCTGAGAAACTGCTCTGTGTTCTGTTAATTCATCTCACAGAGTTACATCTTTCCCTTCAAGAAGCCTTTCGCTCAGGCTGTTGTTGTGGAATTGGCAAAGTGATATTAGGAAGCCCATAAAGGGCTATGGTGAAAGAGGAAATATCTTCCGTTCAAAACTGGAAAGAAGCTATCTGAGAAACCGCTCTGTGTTCTGTTAACTCATCTCACAGAGTTACATCTTTCCCTTCAAGAAGCCTTTCGCTAAGGCTGTTCTTGTGGAATTGCCAAAGTGATATTTGGAAGCCCATAGAGGGCTATGGTGAAAAAGGAAATATCTTCCGTGAAACTATTCCAATCAATAGAAAAAGAGGGAATCCTCCCTAACTCATTTTATGAGGCCAACATCATCCTGATACCAAAGCCTGGCAGAGACACAACAAAAAAAGAGAATTTTAGACCAATATCCCTGATGAACATCGATGCAAAAATCCTCAATAAAATACTGGCGAACCGGATTCAGCAGCACATCAAAAAGCTTATCCACCATGATCAAGTGGGCTTCATCCCTGGGATGCAAGGCTGGTTCAACATTCGCAAATCAATAAACATAATCCAGCATATAAACAGAACCAAAGACAAGAACCACATCATTATCTCAATAGATGCAGAAAAGGCTTTTGACAAAATTCAACAGCCCTTCATGCTAAAAACGCTCAATAAATTCGGTATTGATGGAACGTACCTCCAAATCATAAGAGCTATTTATGACAAACCCACAGCCAATATCATACTGAATGGGCAAAAACTGGAAAAATTCCTTTGAAAACTGGCATTAAGACAGGGATGCCTCTCTCACCACTCCTATTCAACATAGTGTTGGAAGTTCTGGCTAGGGCAATCAGGCAAGAGAAAGAAATCAAGGGATTCAGTTAGGAAAAGAAGAAGTCAAATTGTCCCTGTTTGCAGACGACATGATTGTATATTTAGAAAACCCCATTGTCTCAGCCCAAAATCTCCTTAAGCTGATAAGCAACTTCAGCAAAGTCTCAGGATACAAAATTAATGTGCAAAAATCACAAGCATTCTTATACACCAGTGACAGTCAAACAGAGAGCCAAATCAGGAATGAACTTCCATTCACAATTGCTTCAAAGAGAATAAAATACCTAGGAATCCAACTTACAAGGGATGTAAAGGACCTCTTCAAGGAGAACTACAAACCACTGCTCAGTGAAATCAAAAGAGGACACAAACAAATGGAAGAACATACCATGCTCATGGATAGGAAGAATCAATATCGTGAAAATGGCCATACTGCCCAAGGTAATTTATAGATTCAATGCCATCCCCATCAAGCTACCAATGAGCTTCTTCACAGAATTGGAAAAAACTGCTTTAAAGTTCATATGGAACCAAAAAGAGCCCGTGATCTCCAAGACAATCCTAAGTCAAAAGAACAAAGCTGGAGGCATCACGCTACCTGACTTCAAACTATACTACAAGGCTACAGTAACCAAAACAGCATGGTACTGGTACCAAAACAGAGATATAGACCAATGGAACAGAACAGAGTCCTCAGAAATAATACCACACATCTACAGCCATCTGATCTTTGACAAACCTGAGAGAAACAAGAAAGGATTCCTATTTAATAAATGGTGCTGGGAAAATTGGCTAGCCATAAGTAGAAAGCTGAAACTGATCCTTTCCTTACTCCTTATACGAAAATTAATTCAAGATGGATTAGCAAAAATTTACAAGAAAACAAACAAGACCCCATCAAAAGTGTCAAAGGATATGAACAGACATTTCTCAAAAGAAGACATTCATACAGCCAACAGATGATGAAAATGCTCATCATCACTGGCCATCAGAGAAATGGAATCAAAGAAATGAGATACCTTCACACCAGTTAGAATGCGATCATTCAAAAGTCTGGAAACAACAGGTGCTGAGAGGATGTAGAAATAGGAACCCTTTTTCCTTTGGTGGGATTGTAAAACTGAGAAACAACTCTGTGTTCTGTTAATTCATCTCACAGAGTTACATCTTTCCTTCAAGAAGCCTTCGCTAAGGCTGTTCTTGTGGAATTGGCAAAGGATATTTGAAGCCCATAGAGGGCTATGGGAAAAAGGAAATATCTTCCGTTGAAAACTGGAAAGAAGCTTTCTGAGAAACTGCTCTGTGTTCTGTTAATTCATCTCACAGAGTTACATCTTTCCCTTCAAGAAGCCTTTCGCTAAGGCTGTTCTTGTGGAATTGGCAAAGGATATTTGGAAGCCCATAGAGGGCTATGGTGAAAAAGGAAATATCTTTATTCAAAACTGGAAAGAAGCTTTCTGAGAAACTGCTCTGTGTTCTGTTAATTCATCTCACAGAGTTACATCTTTCCTTCAAGAAGCCTTTCGCTAAGGCTGTTCTTGTGGAATTGGCAAGGATATTTGGAAGCATAGGGCTATGGTGAAAAAGGAAATATCTCCGTTCAAAACTGGAAAGAAGCTTTCTGAGAAACTGCTCTGTGTTCTGTTAATTCATCTCACAGAGTTACATCTTTCCTTCAAGAAGCCTTCCTAAGGCTGTTCTTGTGGAATTGGCAAAGGATATTTGGAAGCCCATAGAGGGCTATGGTGAAAAAGGAAATATCTCCGCTCAAAACTGGAAAGAAGCTTTCTGAGAAACTGCTCTGTTCTGTTAATTCATCTCACAGAGTTACATCTTTCCTTCAAGTTTTCGCTAAGGCTGTTCTTGTGGAATTGGCAAAGGATATTTGGAAGCCCATAGAGGGCTATGGTGAAAAAGGAAATATCTTCCGCTCAAAACTGGAAAGAAGCTTTCTGAGAAACTGCTCTGTGTTCTGTTAATTCATCTCACAGAGTTACATCTTTCCCTTCAAGAAGCCTTTCGCTCAGACTGTTGTTGTGGAATTGGCAAGGATATTTGGAAGCCCATAGAGGGCTATGGTGAAAAAGGAAATATCTTCCGTTCAAAACTGGAAAGAAGCTTTCTGAGAAACTGCTCTGTGTTCTGTTAATTCATCTCACAGAGTTACATCTTTCCTTCAGAAGCCTTTCGTAAGGCTGTTCTTGTGGAATTGGCAAGGATATTTGGAAGCCCATAGAGGGCTATGGTGAAAAAGGAAATATCTTCCGTTCAAAACTGGAAAGAAGCTTTCTGAGAAACTGCTCTGTGTTCTGTTAATTCATCTCACAGAGTTACATCTTTCCTTCAAGAAGCCTTTCGCTAAGGCTGTTCTTGTGGAATTGGCAAAGGATATTTGGAAGCCCATAGAGGGCTATGGTGAAAAAGGAAATATCTTCCGTTAAAACTGGAAAGAAGCTTGAGAAACTGCTCTGTGTTCTGTTAATTCATCTCACAGAGTTACATCTTTCCTTCAAGAAGCTTTCGCTAAGGCTGTTCTTGTGGAATTGGCAAAGCGATATTTGGAAGCATTAGAGGGCTATGGTGAAAAAGGAAATATCTTCCGTTCAAAATTGGAAAGAAGCTTTCTGAGAAACTGCTCTGTGTTCTGTTAATTCATCTCACAGAGTTACATCTTTCCCTTCAAGAAGCCTTTCGCCAAGGCTGTTCTTGTGGAATTGGCAAAGGATATTTGGAAGCCCATAAAGGGCTCTGGTGAAAAAGGAAATATCTTCCGTTCAAAACTGGAAAGAAGCTTTCTGAGAAACTGCTCTGTGTTCTGTTAATTCATCTCACAGAGTTACATCTTTCCCTTCAAAGTCTTTCGCTAAGGCTGTTGTTGTGGAATTGGCAGAGGATATTTGGAAGCCCATAGAGGGCTATGGTGAAAAAGGAAATCTTCCGTTCAAAACTGGAAAGAAGCTTTCTGAGAAACTGCTCTGTGTTCTGTTAATTCATCTCACAGAGTTACATCTTCCCTTCAAGAAGCCTTTCGCTAAGGCTGTTCTTGTGGAATTGGCAAGTGATATTTGGAAGCCCATAGAGGGCTATGGTGAAAAAGGAAATATCTTCCGTTCAAAACTGGAAAGAAGCTTTCTGAGAAACTGCTCTGTGTTCTGTTAATTCATCTCACAGAGTTACATCTTTCCTTCAAGAAGCCTTTCGCTAAGGCTGTTCTTGTGGAATTGGAAAGGATATTTGGAAGCCCATAGAGGGCTCTGTGAAAAAGGAAATATCTTCCGTTCAAAACTGGAAAGAAGCTTTCTGAGAAACTGCTCTGTGTTCTGTTAATTCATCTCACAGAGTTACATCTTTCCTTCAAGAAGCCTTTCGCTAAGGCTGTTCTTGTGGAATTGGCAAAGTGATATTTGGAAGCCTATAGAGGGCTACGGTGAAAAAGGATATCTCCTCCGTTCAAAACTGGAAATAAGCTTTCTGAGAAACTGCTCAGTGTTCTGTTAATTCATCTCACAGAGTTACATCTTTCCCTTCAAGAAGCCTTTCTAAGGCTGTTCTTGTGGAATTGGCAAAGTGATTTTTGGAAGCCCTTAGAGGGCTATGGTGAAAAAGGAAATATCTTCCGTTCAAAACTGGAAAGAAGCTTTCTGAGAAACTGCTCTGTGTTCTGTTAATTCATCTCACAGTGTTACATCTTTCCCTTCAAGAAGCCTTTCTGTAAGGTTGTTCTTGTGGAATTGGCAAAGGGATATTTGGAAGCCCATAGAGGGCTATGGTAAAAAAGGAAATATCTTCCGTTCAAAACTGGAAAGAACCTTTGTGAGAAACTGCTGTGTGTTCTGTTAATTCATCTCACAGAATTACATGTTTCCCTTCAAGAAGCCTTTCGCTAAGGCTGTTCTTGTGGAATTGGCAAAGTGATATTTGGAAGCCCATAGAGGGCTATGGTGAAAAAGGAAATATCTTCCGTGCAAAACTGGAAAGAAGCTTTCTGAGAAACTGCTCTGTGTTCTCTTAATTCATCTCACAGAATTACATCTTTCCCTTCAAGAAGCCTTTCGCTAAGGCTGTTCTTGTGCAATTGGCAAAGGGATATTTTGCAGCCCTTAGAGGGCTATGGTGAAAAAGGACATATCTTCCGTTCAAAACCGGAAAGAAGCTTTCTTAGAAACTGCTCTATGTTCTGTTAATTGATCTCACAGAGTTACACCTTTCCCTTCAAGAAGCCTTTCGCTAAGGCTGTTCTTGTGGAATGGAAAAGGGATATTTGGAAACCCTTAGAGGGCTATGGTGAAAAAGGAAATGTCTTTTATTCAAAACTGGAAAGAAGCTTTCTGAGAAACTGCTCTGTGTTCTGTTAATTCATCTCACAGAGTTACATCTTTCCTTCAAGAAGCCTTTCGCTAAGGCTGTTCTTGTGGAATAGGCAAAGCGATATTTGGAAGCCCATAGAAGGCTACGGTGAAAAAGGAAATATCTTCCGTTCAAAACTGGAAAGAAGCTTCCTGAGAAACTGCTCTGTGTTCTATTAATTCATCTAACAGAGGTACATCTTTCCCTTCAAGAAGCCTTTCGCTAAGGCTGTTGTTGTGGAATTGGTAAAGTGATATTTGGAAGCCCATAGAGGGCTACGGTGAAAAAGGAAATATCTTCCGTTAAAAACTGGAAAGAAGCTTTCTGAGAAACTGCTCTGTGTTCTGTTAATTCATCTCACAGAGATACATCCTACCCTTCAAGATGCCTTTAGCTAAGGCTGTCCTTGTGGAATTGGCAAAGTGATTTTTGGAAGCCCTCAGAGGGCTATGGTGAAAAAGGAAATATCTTCCATTCAAAACTGGAAAGAAGCTTTCTGAGAAACTGCTCTGTGTTCTGTTAATTCATCTCAGAGAGTTACATCTTTCCCTTCAAGAAGCCTTTCGCTAAGGCTGTTCTTGTGGAATTGGCAAAGGGATATTTGGAAGCTTATAGAGGGCTATGGTGAAAAAGGAAATATCCTCCGTTCAAAACTGGATAGAAGCTTTCTGAGAAACTGCTCTGTGTTCTGTTAATTCATCTCACAGAGTTACATCTTTCCCTTCAAGAAGCCTTTCGCTAAGGCTGTTCTTGTGGAATTGGCAAAGTGATATTTGGAAGCCCATAGAGGGCTATGGGAAAAAGGAAATATCTTCCGTTAAAAACTGGAAAGAAGCTTTCTGAGAAACTGCTCTGTGTTCTGTTAATTCATCTCACAGAGTTACGTCTTTCCCTTCAAGAAGTCTTTCGCTCAGGCTGTTGTTGTGGAATTGGCAGAGTGATATTAGGAAGCCCATAAAGGTCTATTATGAAAAAGGAAATATCTTCCGTTCAAAACGGGAAAGAAGCTTTCTGAGAAACTGCTCTATATTCTCTTAATTCATCTCACAGTGTTACACCTTTCCCTTCAAGAAGCCTTTCGCTAAGGCTGTTGTTGTGGAATTGGCAAAGGGATATTATGAAGCCCATAAAGGGCTATGGTTAAAAAGGAAATCTCCTCCGTTCAAAACTGGAAAGAAGCTTTCTGTGAAACTGCTCTGTGTTCAGTTAATTCATCTCACAGAGTTACATCTTTCCCTTCAAGAAGCCTTTCGCTAAGGCTGTTCTTGTGGAATTGGCAAAGGATATTTGGAAGCCCAAATAGAGGGCTATGGTGAAAAGGAAATATCTTCCGTTGAAAACTGGAAAGAAGCTTTCTGAGAAACTGCTCTGTGTTCTGTTAATTCATCTCACAGAGTTACATCTTTCCTTCAGAAGCCTTTCGCTAAGGCTGTTCTTGTGGAATTGGCAAAGGATATTTGGAAGCCCATAGAGGGCTATGGTGAAAAAGGAAATATCTTCCGTTCAAAACTGGAAAGAAGCTTCCTGAGAAACTGCTCTGTGTTCTGTTAATTCATCTCACAGAGTTACATCTTTCCCTTCAAGAAGCCTTTCGCTAAGGCTGTTCTTGTGAATTGGCAAAGGATATTTGGAAGCCCATAGAGGGCTATGGTGAAAAAGAAAATATCCTGTTGAAAACTGGAAAGAAGCTTTCTGAGAAACTGCTCTGTGTTCTGTTAATTCATCTCACAGAGTTACATCTTTCCCTTCAAAGCCTTTCGCTAAGGCTGTTCTTCTGGAATTGGCAAAGTGATATTTGGAAGCCCATAGAGGGCTATGGTGAAAAGGAAATATCTTCCGTTCAAAAGTGGAAAGAAGCTTTCTGAGAAACTGCTCTGTGTTCTGTTAATTCATCTCACAGAGTTACATCTTTCCCTTCAAGAAGCCTTTCGCTAAGGCTGTTCTTGTGGAATTGGCAAAGTGATATTTGGAAGCCCATAGAGGGCTATGGTGAAAAGGAAATATCTTCCGTTGTTCAAAACTGGAAAGAAGCTTGAGAAACTGCTCTGTGTTCTGTTAATTCATCTCACAGAGTTACATCTATCCCTTCAAGAAGCCTTTCGCTAAGGTTGTTCTTGTGGAATTGGCAAAGGATATTTGGAAGCCCATAGAGGCTATGGTGAAAAAGGAAATCTTCCGTTCAAAACTGGAAAGAAGCTTTCTGAGAAACTGCTCTGTGTTCTGTTAATTCATCTCACAGAGTTACATCTTTCCCTTCAAGAAGCCTTCGCTAAGGCTGTTCTTGTGGAATTGGCAAAGTGATATTTGGAAGCCCATAGAGGGCTATGGTGAAAAGGAATTATCTTCCGTCAAAACTGAAAGAAGCTTTCTGAGAAACTGCTCTGTGTTCTGTTAATTCATCTCACAGAGTTACATCTTTCCTTCAAGAAGCCTTTCGCTAAGGCTGTTCTTGTGGAATTGAAAGGGATATTTGGAAGCCCATAGAGGCTATGGTGAAAAGGAAATATCTTCCGTTCAAAACTGGAAAGAAGCTTTCTGAGAAACTGCTCTGTGTTCTGTTAATTCATCTCACAGAGTTACATCTTTCCTTCAAGAAGACTTTCGCTAAGGGTGTTCTTGTGGAATTGGCAAGTGATATTTGGAAGCCCATAAAGGGCTATGGTGAAAAAGGAAATATCTTCGGTTCAAAACCGGAAAGAAGCTTTATGAGAAACTGCTCTGTGTTCTGTTAATTCATCTCACAGAGTTACATCTTTCCCTTCAAGAAGCCTTTCGCTAAGGCTGTTGTTGTGGAATTGGCAAAGTGATATTAGGAAGCCCATAAAGGGCTATGGTGAAAAAGGAAATATCTTCCGTTCAAAACTGGAAAGAAGCTTTCTGAGAAACTGCTCTGTGTTCTGTTAATTCATCTCACAGAGTTACATCTTTCCTTCAAGAACCTTTTCGCTAAGGCTGTTCTTGTGGAATTGGCAAAGGATATTTGGAAGCCCATAGAGGCTATGGTGAAAAAGAAATATCTTCCGTTCAAAACTGGAAATAAGCTTTCTGAGAAACTGCTCTGTGTTCTGTTAATTCATCTCACAGAGTTACATCTTTCCCTTCAAGAAGCCTTCGCTAAGGCTGTTCTTGTGGAATTGGCAAAGGATATTTGGAAGCCCATAGAGGGCTATGGTGAAAAAGGAAATATCTTCCGTTGAAAAACTGGAAAAAGCTTTCTGAGAAACTGCTCTGAGTTCTGTTAATTCATCTCACAGAGTTACATCTTTCCCTTCAAGAAGCCTTTCGCTAAGGCTGTTCTTGTGGAATTGGCAAAGGATATTTGGAAGCCCATAGAGGGCTATGGTGAAAAAGGAAATATCTTCCGTTCAAAACTGGAAAGAAGCTTGAGAAACTGCTCTGTGTTCTGTTAATTCATCTCACAGAGTTACATCTTTCCTTCAAGAAGCCTTTCGCTAAGGTTGTTCTTGTGGAATTGGCAAAGGATATTTGGAAGCCCATAGAGGGCTACGGTGAAAAAGGAAATATCTTCCGTTCAAAACTGGAAATAAGCTTTCTGAGAAACTGCTCTGTGTTCTGTTAATTCATCTCACAGAGTTACATCTTTCCTTCAAGAAGCCTTCGCTAAGTCTGTTCTTGTGGAATTGGCAAAGTGATATTTGGAAGCCCATAGAGGGCTACGGTGAAAAGGAAATCTCTTCCGTTAAAAACTGGAAAGAAGCTTTCTGAGAAACTGCTCTGTGTTCTGTTATTTCATCTTACAGACTTACATCTTTCCCTTCAGAAGCCTTCGCTAAGGCTGTTCTTGTGGAATTGGCAAAGTGATATTTGGAACCCTTAGAGGGCTACGGTGAAAAGGAAATATCTTCCGCTCAAAACTTGAAAGAAGCTTGAGAAACTGCTCTGTGTTCTGTTAATTCATCTCACAGAGTTACATCTTTCCTTCAAGCCTTTCGCTAAGGTTGTTCTTGTGGAATTGGCAAAGGATATTTGGAAGCCCATAGAGGGCTATGGTGAAAAGGAAATATCTTCCGCTCAAAACTGGAAAGAAGCTTTCTGAGAAACTGCTCTGTGTTCTGTTAATTCATCTCACAGAGTTACATCTTTCCCTTCAAGAAGCCTTTCGCTAAGGCTGTTCTTGTGGAATTGGCAAAGGGATATTTGGAAGCCCATAGAGGGCTACGGTGAAAAAGGAAATATCTTCCGTTCAAAAGTGGAAATAAGCTTTCTGAGAAACTGCTCTGTGTTCTGTTAATTCATCTCACAGAGTTACATCTTTCCCTTCAAGAAGCCTTTCGCTAAGGCTGTTCTTGTGGAATTGGCAAAGTGATATTTGGAAGCCCATAGAGGGCTACGGTGAAAAAGGAAATCTCTTCCGTTAAAAACTGGAAAGAAGCTTTCTGAGAAACTGCTCTGTGTTCTGTTAATTCATCTCACAGAGTTACATCTTTCCCTTCCAGAAGCCTTTCGCTAAGGCTGTTCTTGTGGAATTGGCAAAGTGATATTTGGAAGCCCTTAGAGGGCTATGGTGAAAAAGGAAATATCTTCCGTTCAAAACTGGAAAGAAGCTTTCTGAGAAACTGCTCTGTGTTCTGTTAATTCATCTCACAGAGTTACATCTTTCCTTCAAGAAGCCTTTCGCTAAGGCTGTTCTTGTGGAATTGGCAAAGGATATTTGGAAGCCCATAGAGGGCTATGGTGAAAAAGGAAATCTCTTCCGCTCAAAACTGGAAAGAAGCATTCTGAGAAACTGCTCTGTGTTCTGTTAATTCATCTCACAGAGTTACATCTTTCCTTCAAGAAGCCTTTCTGTAAGGCTGTTCTTGTGGAATTGGCAAAGGATATTTGGAAGCCCATAGAGGGCTACGGTGAAAAAGGAAATATCTTCCATTCAAAACTGGAAAGAAGCTTTCTGAGAAACTGCTCTGTGTTCTGTTAATTCATCTCACAGAGTTACATCTTTCCTTCAAGAAGCCTTTCGCTAAGGCTGTCCTTGTGGAATGGAAAAGGGATATTTGGAAACCCTTAGAGGGCTATGGTGAAAAAGGAAATGTCTTTTATTCAAAACTGGAAAGAAGCTTTCTGAGAAACTGCTCTGTGTTCTGTTAATTCATCTCACAGAGTTACATCTTTCCCTTCAAGAAGCCTTTCGCTAAGGCTGTTCTTGTGGAATAGGCAAAGCGATATTTGGAAGCCCATAGAAGGCTACGGTGAAAAAGGAAATATCTTCCGTTCAAAACTGGAAAGAAGCTTCCTGAGAAACTGCTCTGTGTTCTATTAATTCATCTAACAGAGGTACATCTTTCCCTTCAAGAAGCCTTTCGCTAAGGCTGTTGTTGTGGAATTGGTAAAGTGATATTTGGAAGCCCATAGAGGGCTACGGTGAAAAAGGAAATATCTTCCGTTAAAAACTGGAAAGAAGCTTTCTGAGAAACTGCTCTGTGTTCTGTTAATTCATCTCACAGAGATACATCCTACCCTTCAAGATGCCTTTAGCTAAGGCTGTCCTTGTGGAATTGGCAAAGTGATTTTTGGAAGCCCTCAGAGGGCTATGGTGAAAAAGGAAATATCTTCCATTCAAAACTGGAAAGAAGCTTTCTGAGAAACTGCTCTGTGTTCTGTTAATTCATCTCAGAGAGTTACATCTTTCCCTTCAAGAAGCCTTTCGCTAAGGCTGTTCTTGTGGAATTGGCAAAGGGATATTTGGAAGCTTATAGAGGGCTATGGTGAAAAAGGAAATATCCTCCGTTCAAAACTGGATAGAAGCTTTCTGAGAAACTGCTCTGTGTTCTGTTAATTCATCTCACAGAGTTACATCTTTCCCTTCAAGAAGCCTTTCGCTAAGGCTGTTCTTGTGGAATTGGCAAAGTGATATTTGGAAGCCCATAGAGGGCTATGGGAAAAAGGAAATATCTTCCGTTAAAAACTGGAAAGAAGCTTTCTGAGAAACTGCTCTGTGTTCTGTTAATTCATCTCACAGAGTTACGTCTTTCCCTTCAAGAAGTCTTTCGCTCAGGCTGTTGTTGTGGAATTGGCAGAGTGATATTAGGAAGCCCATAAGGGTCTATTAAGAAAAAGGAAATATCTTCCGTTCAAAACGGGAAAGAAGCTTTCTGAGAAACTGCTCTATATTCTCTTAATTCATCTCACAGTGTTACACCTTTCCCTTCAAGAAGCCTTTCGCTAAGGCTGTTGTTGTGGAATTGGCAAAGGGATATTATGAAGCCCATAAAGGGCTATGGTTAAAAAGGAAATCTCCTCCGTTCAAAACTGGAAAGAAGCTTTCTGTGAAACTGCTCTGTGTTCTGTTAATTCATCTCACAGAGTTACATCTTTCCCTTCAAGAAGCCTTTCGCTAAGGCTGTTCTTGTGGAATTGGCAAAGGAATACTTGGAAGCAAATAGAGGGCTATGGTGAAAAAGGAAATATCTTCCGTTGAAAACTGGAAAGAAGCTTTCTGAGAAACTGCTCTGTGTTCTGTTAATTCATCTCACAGAGTTACATCTTTCCCTTCCAGAATCCTTTCGCTAAGGTTGTTCTTGTGGAATTGGCAAAGGGATATTTGGAAGCCCATAGAGCGCTATGGTGAAAAAGGAAATATCTTTCGTTCAAAACTGGAAAGAAGCTTCCTGAGAAACTGCTCAGTGTTCTGTTAATTCATCTCACAGAGTGACATCTTTCCCTTCAAGAAGCCTTTCGCTAAGTCTGTTCTTTTTGAATTGGCAAAGGGATATTTGGAAGCCCATAGAGGGCTATGGTGAAAAAGAAAATATCCTCTGTTGAAAACTGGAAAGAAGCTTTCTGAGAAACTGCTCTGTGTTCTGTTAATTCACTCACAGACTTACATCTTTCCCTTCAAGAAGCCTTTCGCTAAGGTTGTTCTTCTGGAATTGGCAAAGGGATATTTGAAAGCCCATAGAGGGCTATGGTGAAAAAGGAAATATCTTCCGTTCAAAAGTGGAAAGAAGCTTTCTGAGAAACTGCTCCGTGTTCTGTTAATTCATCTCACAGAGTTACATCTTTCCCTTCAAGAAGCCTTTCGCTAAGGCTGTTCTTGTGGAATTGGCAAAGTGACATTTGGAAGCCCATAGAGGGCTATGGTGAACAAGGAAATATCTTCCGTTGTTAACTGGAAAGAAGCTTTCGGAGAAACTGCTCTGTGGTCTGTTAATTTATCTCACAGAGTTACATCTATCCCTTCAAGAAGCCTTTCGCTAAGGTTGTTCTTGTGGAATTGGCAAAGGCATATTTGGAAGCACATAGAGGGCTATGGTGAAAAAGGAAATCGCTACCGTTCAAAACTTTAAAGAGGCTTTCTGAGAAACTGCTCTGTGTTCTGTTAATTCATCTCACAGAGTTACATCTTTCCCTTCAAGAAGCCTTTCTCTACGGCTGTTCTTGTGGAATTGGCAAAGTGATATTTGGAAGCCCATAGAGGGCTATTGTGAAAAAGGAATTATCTTCCGTTCAAAACTGAAAAGAAGCTTTCTGAGAAACTGCTCTGTGTTCTGTTAATTCATCTCACAGAGTTACATCTTTCCCTTCAAGAAGCCTTTCGCTAAGGCTTTTCTTGTGCAATTGGAAAAGGGATATTTGGAAGCCCATAGACGGCTATGGTGAAAAAGGAAATATCTTCCGTTCAAAACTGGAAAGAAGCTTTCTGAGAAACTGCTCTGTGTTCTGTTAATTCATCTCACAGAGTTACATCTTTCCCTTGAAGAAGACTTTCGCTAAGGGTGTTCTTGTGGAATTGGCAAAGTTATATTAGGAAGCCCATAAAGGGCTATGGTGAAAAAGGAAATATCTTCGGTTCAAAACCGGAAAGAAGCTTTATGAGAAACTGCTCTGTGTTCTGTTAATTCATCTCACAGAGTTACATCTTTCCCTTCAAGAAGCCTTTCGCTAAGGCTGTTGTTGTGGAATTGGCAAAGTGATATTAGGAAGCCTATAAAGGGCTATGGTGAAAAAGGAAATATCTTGCGTTCAAAACTGGAAAGAAGCTTTCTGAGAAACTGCTCTGTGTTCTGTTAATTCATCTCACAGAGTTACATCTTTACCTTCAAGAATCCTTTCGCTAAGGCTGTTCTTGTGGAATTGGCAAAGGGATATTTGGAAGCCCATAGAGGGCTACGGTGAAAAAGAAAATATCTTCCGTTCAAAACTGGAAATAAGCTTTCTGAGAAACTACTCTGTGTTCTGTTAATTCATCTCACAGAGTTACATCTTTCCCTTCAAGAAGCCTTTCGCTAAGGCTGTTCTTGTGGAATTGTCAAAGGGATATTTGGAAGCAAATAGAGGGCTACGGTGAAAAAGGAAATACCTTCCGTTGAAAACTGGAAAAAGCTTTCTGAGAAACTGCTCTGAGTTCTGTTAATTCATCTCAGAGTTACATCTTTCCTTCAAGAAGCCTTTCGCTAAGGTTGTTCTTGTGGAATTGGCAAAGGATATTTGAAGCCCATAGAGGGCTATGGTGAAAAAGGAAATATCTTCCGTTCAAAACTGGAAAAAGAACTGCTCTGTGTTCTGTTAATTCATCTCACAGAGTTACATCTTTCCTTCAAGAAGCCTTTCGCTAAGGTTGTTCTTGTGGAATTGGCAAAGGATATTTGGAAGCCCATAGAGCTACGGTGAAAAAGGAAATATCTTCCGTTCAAAAGTGGAAATAAGCTTTCTGAGAAACTGCTCTGTGTTCTGTTAATTCATCTCACAGAGTTACATCTTTCCCTTCAAAACTAAGTCTGTTCTTGTGGAATTGGCAAAGTGATATTTGGAAGCCCATAGAGACTACGGTGAAAAGGAAATCTCTTCCGTTAAAACTGGAAAGAAGCTTTCTGAGAAACTGCTCTGTGTTCTGTTATTTCATCTTACAGACTTACATCTTTCCCTTCAGAAGCCTTTGCTAAGGCTGTTCTTGTGGAATTGGCAAAGTGATATTTGGTAACCCTTAGAGGGCTACGGTGAAAAAGGAAATATCTTCCGTTCAAAACTTGAAAGAAGCTTTCTGAGAAACTGCTCTGTGTTCTGTTAATTCATCTCACAGAGTTACATCTTTCCTTCAAGAAGCCTTTCGCTAAGGTTGTTCTTGTGGAATTGGCAAAGGATATTTGGAAGCCCATAGAGGGCTATGGTGAAAAGGAAATATCTTCCATTCAAAACTGGAAAGAAGCTTTCTGAGAAACTGCTCTGTGTTCTGTTAATTCATCTCACAGAGTTACATCTTTCCCTTCAAGAAGCCTTTCGCTAAGGCTGTTCTTGTGGAATTGGCAAAGGGATATTTGGAAGCCCATAGAGGGCTACGGTGAAAAAGGAAATATCTTCCGTTCAAAAGTGGAAATAAGCTTTCTGAGAAACTGCTCTGTGTTCTGTTAATTCATCTCACAGAGTTACATCTTTCCCTTCAAGAAGCCTTTCGCTAGGTCTGTTCTTGTGGAATTGGCAAAGTGATATTTGAAAGCCCATAGAGGGCTACGGTGAAAAAGGAAATCTCTTCCGTTAAAAACTGGAAAGAAGCTTTCTGAGAAACTGCTCTGTGTTCTGTTATTTCATCTTACAGACTTACATCTTTCCCTTCCAGAAGCCTTTCGCTAAGGCTGTTCTTGTGGAATTGGCAAAGTGATATTTGGTAACCCTTAGAGGGCTACGGTGAAAAAGGAAATATCTTCCGTTCAAAACTTGAAAGAAGCTTTCTGAGAAACTGCTCTGTGTTCTGTTAATTCATCTCACAGAGTTACATCTTTCCCTTCAAGAAGCCTTTCGCTAAGGTTGTTCTTGTGGAATTGGCAAAGGGATATTTGGAAGCCCATAGAGGGCTATGGTGAAAAAGGAAATCTCTTCCGTTCAAAACTGGAAAGAAGCATTCTGAGAAACTGCTCTGTGTTCTGTTAATTCATCTCACAGAGTTACATCTTTCCCTTCAAGAAGCCTTTCTCTAAGGCTGTTCTTGTGGAATTGGCAAAGGGATATTTGGAAGCCCATAGAGGGCTACGGTGAAAAAGGAAATATCTTCCTTTCAAAAGTGGAAAGAAGCTTTCTGAGAAACTGCTCTGTGTTCTGTTAATTCATCTCACAGAGTTACATCTTTCCCTTCAAGAAGCCTTTCGCTAAGGCTGTTGTTGTGGAATTGGCAAAGTGATATTTGGAAGCCCATAGAGGGCTACGGTGAAAAAGGAAATCTCTTCCGTTAAAAACTGGAAAGAAGCTTTCTGAGAAACTGCTCTGTGTTCTGTTAATTCATCTTACAGACTTACATCTTTCCCTTCCAGAAGCCTTTCGCTAAGGCTGTTCTTGTGGAATTGGCAAAGTGATATTTGGTAACCCTTAGAGGGCTATGGGAAAAAGGAAATATCTTCCGTTCAAAACTGGAAAGAAGCTTTCTCAGAAACTGCTCTGTGTTCTGTTAATTCATCTCACAGAGTTACATCTTTCCCTTCAAGAAGCCTTTCTCTAAGGCTGTTCTTGTGGAATTGGCAAAGTGATATTTGGAAGCCCATAGAGGGCTATGGTGAACAAGGAATATCTTCCGTTGATAACTGGAAAGAAGCTTTCGGAGAAACTGCTCTGTGGTCTGTTAATTTATCTCACAGAGTTACATCTTTCCCTTCAAGAAGCCTTTCCCTAAGGTTGTTCTTGTGGAATTGGCAAAGGCATATTTGGAAGCCCATAGAGGGCTATGGTGAAAAAGGAAATCGCTTCCGTTCAAAACTGGAAAGAGGCTTTCTGAGAAACTGCTCTGCGTTCTGTTAATTCATCTCACAGAGTTACATCTTTCCCTTCCAGAAGCCTTTCGCTAAGGTTGTTCTTGTGGAATTGGCAAAGGGATATTTGGAAGCCCATAGAGGGCTACGGTGAAAAAGGAAATATCTTCCGTTCAAAACTGTAAAGAAGCTTTTTGAGAAACCACTCTGTGTTCTGTTAATTCATCTCACAGAGTTACATCTTTCCCTTCAAGAAGCCTTTCGCTAAGGCTGTTCTTGTGGAATTGGCAAAGGGATATTTGGAAGCCCATAGAGGGCTACGGTGAAAAAGGAAATATCTTCCGTTCAAAAGTGGAAAAAGCTTTCTGAGAAACTGCTCTGTGTTCTGTTAATTCATCTCACAGAGTTACATCTTTCCCTTCAAAGCCTTTCGCTAAGGCTGTTCTTGTGGAATTAGCAAAGGATATTTGGAAGCCCATAGAGGGCTACGGTGAAAAGGAAATATCTTCCGTTCAAAAGTGGAAATAAGCTTTCTGAGAAACTGCTCTGTGTTCTGTTAATTCATCTCACAGAGTTACATCTTTCCCTTCAAGAAGCCTTTCGCTAAGGCTGTTCTTGTGGAATTGGCAAAGTGATATTTGGAAGCCCATAGAGGGCTATGGTGAAAAGGAAATCTCTTCCGTTAAAACTGGAAAGAAGCTTTCTGAGAAACTGCTCTGTGTTCTGTTATTTCATCTTACAGACTTACATCTTTCCCTTCAGAAGCCTTTCGCTAAGGCTGTTCTTGTGGAATTGGCAAAGTGATATTTGGAAGCCCATAGAGGGCTATGGTGAAAAAGGAAATTCTTCCGTTCAAAACTGGAAAGAAGCATTCTGAGAAACTGCTCTGTGTTCTGTTAATTCATCTCACAGAGTTACATCTTTCCCTTCAAAGCCTTTCTCTAAGGCTGTTCTTGTGGAATTGGCAAAGGATATTTGGAAGCCCATAGAGGGCTACGGTGAAAAAGGAAATATCTTCCTTTCAAAAGTGGAAAGAAGCTTTCTGAGAAACTGCTCTGTGTTCTGTTAATTCATCTCACAGAGTTACATCTTTCCTTCAAGAAGCCTTTCGCTAAGGCTGTTGTTGTGGAATTGGCAAAGTGATATTTGGAAGCCCATAGAGGCTACGGTGAAAAAGGAAATCTCTTCCGTTAAAACTGGAAAGAAGCTTTCTGAGAAACTGCTCTGTGTTCTGTTAATTCATCTTACAGACTTACATCTTTCCTTCAGAAGCCTTTCGCTAAGGCTGTTCTTGTGGAATTGGCAAAGTGATATTTGGTAACCCAGAGGGCTATGGGAAAAAGGAAATATCTTCCGTTCAAAACTGGAAAGAGCTTTCTGAGAAACTGCTCTGTGTTCTGTTAATTCATCTCACAGAGTTACATCTTTCCTTCAAGAAGCCTTTCGCTAAGGTTGTTCTTGTGGAATTGGCAAGGGATATTTGGAAGCCCATAGAGGGCTATGGTGAAAAGGAAATCTCTTCCGTTCAAAACTGGAAAGAAGCTTTCTGAGAAACTGCTCTGTGTTCTGTTAATTCATCTCACAGAGTTACATCTTTCCTTCAAGAAGCCTTTCTCTAAGGCTGTTCTTGTGGAATTGGCAAAGTGATATTTGGAAGCCCATAGAGGGCTATGGTGAACAAGGAATATCTTCCGTTGATAACTGGAAAGAAGCTTTCGGAGAAACTGCTCTGTGTTCTGTTAATTTATCTCACAGAGTTACATCTTTCCTTCAAGCCTTTCGCTAAGGTTGTTCTTGTGGAATTGGCAAAGGATATTTGGAAGCCCATAGAGGCTATGGTGAAAAGGAAATATCTTCCGTTCAAAACTGGAAAGAGCTTTCTGAGAAACTGCTCTGTGTTCTGTTAATTCATCTCACAGAGTTACATCTTTCCTTCAGAAGCCTTTCGCTAAGGCTGTTCTTGTGGAATTGGCAAAGGATATTTGGAATCCCATAGAGGCTACGGTGAAAAAGGAAATATCTTCCGTTCAAAACTGGAAAGAAGCTTTCTGAGAAACTGCTCTGTGTTCTGTTAATTCATCTCACAGAGTTACATCTTTCCTTCAAGAAGCCTTTCGCTAAGGCTGTTCTTGTGGAATTGGCAAAGGATATTTGGAAGCCCATAGAGGGCTATGGTGAAAAAGGAAATATCTTCCGTTCAAAACTGGAAATAAGCTTTCTGAGAAACTGCTCTGTGTTCTGTTAATTCATCTCACAGAGTTACATCTTTCCTTCAAGAAGCCTTTCGCTAAGGCTGTTCTTGTGGAATTGGCAATGTGATATTTGGAAGCCCATAGAGGGCTATGGTGAAAAGGAAATATCTTCCGTTCAAAACTGGAAAGAAGCTTTCTGAGAAACTGCTCTGTGTTCTGTTAATTCATCTCACAGACTTACATCTTTCCTTCAAGCCTTTCGCTAAGGCTGTTCTTGTGGAATTGGCAAAGTGATATTTGGAAGCCCTTAGAGGGCTACGGTGAAAAGGAAATATCTTCCGTTCAAAACTGGAAAGAAGCTTTCTGAGAAACTGCTCTGTGTTCTGTTAATTCATCTCACAGAGTTACATCTTTCCCTTCAAGAAGCCTTTCGCTAAGGGTGTTCTTGTGGAATTGGCAAGTGATATTTGGAAGCCCATAGAGGCTATGGTGAAAAAATCTCTTCCGTTCAAAACTGGAAAGAAGCTTTCTGAGAAACTGCTCTGTGTTCTGTTAATTCATCTCACAGAGTTACATCTTTCCCTTCAAGAAGCCTTTCTCTAAGGCTGTTCTTGTGGAATTGGCAAAGGGATATTTGGAAGCCCATAGAGGGCTACGGTGAAAAAGGAAATCTCTTCCGTTCCAAACTGGAAAGAAGCTTTCTGAGAAACTGCTCTGTGTTCTTTTAATTCATCTCACAGAGTTACATCTTTCCCTTCAAGAAGTCTTTCGCTAACGCTGTTCTTGTGGAATTGGCAAAGTGATATTTGGAAGCCCATAGAGGGCTATGGTGAAAAAGGAAATATCTTCCGTTCAAAACTGGAAAGAAGCTTTCTGAGAAACTGCTCTGTGTTCTGTTAATTCATCTCACAGAGTTACATCTTTCCTTCAAGAAGCTTTTCGCTAAACCTGTTCTTGTGGAATTGGCAGTGATATTTGGAAGCCCATAAAGGGCTACGGTGAAAAAGGAAATATCTTCCGTTCAAAACTGGAAAGAAGCTTTCTGAGAAACTGCTCTGTGTTCTGTTAATTCATCTCACAGAGTTACACCTTTCCCTTCAAGAAGCCTTTCGCTAAGTCTGTTCTTGTGGAATTGGCAAAGTTTTATTATGAAGCCCATAGAGGGCTATGGTGAAAAAGGAAATATCTTCCATTCAAAACTGGAAAGAAACTTTCTGAGAAACTGCTCCGTGTTCTGTTAATTCATCCCACAGAGTTACCTCTTTCCCTTCAAGAAGCCTTTCGGTAAGGCTGTTCTTGTGGAATTGGCAAGGTGATTTTTGGAAGCGCTTAGAGGGCTATGGTGAAAAAGGAATTATCTTCCGTTCAAAACTGGAAAGAAGCTTTTTGAGAAACTGCTCCGTGTTCTGTTAATTCATCTTACAGAGTTACTACTTTCCTTTCAAGAAGCCTTTCGCTAAGGCTGTTCTTGTGGAATTGGCAAAGTGATATTTGGAAGCCCATAGAGGGCTATGGTGAAAAAGGAAATATCTTCCGTTGAAAACTGGAAAGAAGCTTTCTGAGAAACTGCTCTGTGTTCTCTTAATTCATCTCACAGAGTTACATCTTTCCCTTCAACAAGTCTTTCGCTAAGGCTGTTCCTGTGTAATTTGCAAAGGGATATTTGGAAACCCTTAGAGGACTATGGTGAAAAAGGAAATATCTTCCGTTCAAAACTGGAAAGAAGGTTTCTGAGAAACTGCTCTGTGTTCTGTTAATTCATCTCACAGAGTTACATCTTTCCCTTCAAGAAGCCTTTCGTTAAGGCTGTTCTTGTGGAATTGGCAAAGAGATATTTGGAAGCCCATAAAGGACTATGGTTAAAAAGGAAATAACTTCCGTTCAAAACTGGAAAGAGGCTTTCTGAGAAACTGCTCTGTGTTCTGTTCATTCATCTCACAGAGTTACATCTTTCCTTCAAGAAGCCTTTTGCTAAGGCTGTTCTTGTGGAATTAGCAAAGTGATATTTGGAAGCCCATAGAGACTACGGTGAAAAAGGAAATATCTTCCGTTGAAAACTGGAAAGAAGCTTTCTGAGAAACTGCTCTGTGTTCTGTTAATTCATCTCACAGAGTTACATCTTTCCCTTCAAGCCTTTCTAAGGCTGTTCTTGTGGAATTGGCAAAGGGATATTTGGAAGCCAATAAAGGGCTACGGTTAAAAAAGAAATCTCTTCCGTTCAACACAGGAAAGAAGCTTTCTGTGAAACTGCTCTGTGTTCTGTTAATTCATCTCACAGTGTTACATCTTTCACTTCAAGAAGCCTTTCGCTAAGGCTGTTCTTGTGGAATTGGCAAAGTGATATTTGGAAGCCCATAGAGTGCTACGGTGAAAAAGGGAATATCTTCCGTTCAAAACTGGAAAGAAGCTTTCTGAGAAACTGCTCTGTGTTCTGTTAATTCATCTCACAGAGTTACATCTTTCCCTTGAAGAAGACTTTTCGCTAAGTCTGTTCTTGTGGAATTGGCAAAGGATATTTGGAAGCCCATAGAGGGCTATGATGAAGAATATCTTCCGTTCAAAACTGGAAAAAGCTTTCTGAGAAACTGCTCTGTGTTCTGTTAATTCATCTCAGAGTTACATCTTTCCCTTCAAGAAGCCTTTCACTAAGGTTGTTCTTGTGGAATTGGCAAAGGGATATTTGGAAGCCCATAGAGGGCTATGATGAAAAAGGAAATATCTTCCGTTCAAAACTGGAAAGAAGTTTTCTGAGAAACTGCTCTGTGTTCTGGTAATTCATCTCACAGAGTTACATCTTTCCCTTCAAGAAGCCTTTCGCTAAGGCTGTTGTTGTGGAATTGGCAAAGTGATATTAGGAAGCCCATAAAGGGCTATGGTGAAAAAGGAAATATCTTCCGTTCAAAACTGGAAAGAAGCTTTCTGAGAAACTGCTCTGTGTTCTGTTAATTCATCTCACAGAGTTACATCTTTACCTTCAAGAATCCTTTCGCTAAGGCTGTTCTTGTGGAATTGGCAAAGTGATATTTGGAAGCCCATAGAGGGCTACGGTGAAAAAGGAAATATCTTCCGTTCAAAAGTGGAAATAAGCTTTCTGAGAAACTGCTCTGTGTTCTGTTAATTCATCTCACAGAGTTACATCTTTCCCTTCAAGAAGCCTTTCGCTAAGGCTGTTCTTGTGGAATTGGCAAAGGATATTTGGAAGCCCATAGAGGGCTATGGTGAAAAAGGAAATATCTTCCGTTCAAAAGTGGAAATAAGCTTTCTGAGAAACTGCTCTGTGTTCTGTTAATTCATCTCACAGAGTTACATCTTTCCCTTCAAGAAGCCTTTCGCTAAGGCTGTTCTTGTGGAATTGGCAAAGGGATATTTGGAAGCCCATAGAGGGCTATGGTGAAAAAGGAAATCTCTTCCGTTCAAAACTGGAAAGAAGCATTCTGAGAAACTGCTCTGTGTTCTGTTAATTCATCTCACAGAGTTACATCTTTCCTTCAAAAGCCTTTCGCTAAGGCTGTTCTTGTGGAATTGGCAAGGATATTTGGAAGCCCATAGAGCTATGGTGAAAAAGGAAATATCTTCCGTTCAAAACGGAAAGAAGCTTTCTGAGAAACTGCTCTGTGTTCTGTTAATTCATCTCACAGAGTTACATCTTTCCTTCAAGAAGTCTTTCGCTAAGGCTGTTCTTGTGGAATTGACAAAGTGATATTTGGAAGCCCATAGAGGGCTATTGTGAAAAAGGAAATATCTTCCGTTCAAAACTGGAAAGAAGCTTTCTGAGAAACTGCTCTGTGTTCTGTTAATTCATCTCGAGTTACATCTTTCCCTTCAAAAGCCTTTGCTAAGGCTGTTCTTGTGGAATTGGCAAAGGATATTTGGAAGCCCATAGAGGCTATGGTGAAAAAGGAAATATCTTCCGTTCAAAACTGGAAAGAAGCTTTCTGAGAAACTGCTCTGTGTTCTGTTAATTCATCTGACAGAGTTACATCTTTCCTTCAAGAAGCCTTTCGCTAAGGCTGTTCTTGTGGAATTGGCAAAGTATTATTTGGAAGCCCATAGAGGGCTATGGTGAAAAGGAAATATCTTCCATTCAAAACTGGAAAAAGCTTTCTGAGAAACTGCTCTGTGTTCTGTAATTCATCTCACAGAGTTACATCTTTCCCTTCAAAAGCCTTTCTCTAAGGCTGTTCTTGTGGAATTGGCAAAGGATATTTGGAAGCCCATAGAGGGCTATGGTGAAAAAGGAAATATCTTCCGTTCAAAACTGGAAAAAGCTTTCTGAGAAACTGCTCTGTGTTCTGTTAATTCATCTCACAGAGTTACATCTTTCCTTCAAGAAGCCTTTCGCTAAGGCTGTTCTTGTGGAATTGGCAAGGATATTTGGAAGCCCATAGAGGGCTATGGTGAAAAAGGAAATCTCTTCCGTTCAAAACTGGAAAGAAACTTTCTGAGAAACTGCTCTGTGTTCTGTTAATTCATCTCACAGAGTTACATCTTTCCTTCAAGAAGCCTTTCGCTAAGATTGTTCTTGTGGAATTGTCAAAGGATATTTGAAAGCCCATAGAGGGCTATGGTGAAAAAGGAAATATCTTCCGTTCAAAAGTGGAAAGAAGCTTTCTGAGAAACTGCTCTGTGTTCTGTAATTCATCTCACAGAGTTACATCTTTCCTTCAAGAAGCCTTTCGCTAAGTCTGTTCTTGTGGAATTGGCAAAGTATTATTTGGAAGCCCATAGAGGGCTATGGTGAAAAAGGAAATATCTTCCATTCAAAACTGGAAGAAGCTTTCTGAGAAACTGCTCCGTGTTCTGTTAATTCATCTCACAGAGTTACCTCTTTCCCTTCAAGAAGCCTTTCGTAAGGCTGTTCTTGTGGAATTGGCAAAGTGATATTTGGAAGCCCATAGAGGGCTATGGTGAAAAAGGAAATATCTTCCGTTCAAAACTGGAAAGAAGCTTTTGAGAAACTGCTCTGTGTTCTGTTAATTCATCTCACAGAGTTACATCTTTCCTTCAAGAAGCCTTTCTAAGGCTGTTCTTGTGGAATTGGCAAAGTGATATTTGGAAGCCCATAGAGGGCTATGGTGAAAAAGGAAATATCTTCCGTTCAAAACTGGAAAGAAGCTTTCTGAGAAACTGCTCTGTGTTCTGTTAATTCATCTCACAGAGTTACATCTTTCCCTTCAAGAAGCCTTTCTAAGGTTGTTCTTGTGGAATTGGCAAGGATATTTGGAAGCCCATAGAGGGCTATGGTGAAAAAGGAAATATCTTCCGTTCAAAACTGGAAAGAATCTTTCTGAGAAACTGCTCTGTGTTCTGTTAATTCATCTCACAGAGTTACATCTTTCCTTCAGAATCCTTTCGCTAAGGTTGTTCTTGTGGAATTGGCAAAGGGATATTTGGAAGCCCATAGAGGGCTATGGTGAAAAAGCAAATATCTTCCGTTCAAAACTGGAAAGAAGCTTTCTGAGAAACTGCTCTGTGTTCTGTTAATTCATCTCACAGAGTTACATCTTTCCTTCAAGCCTTTCGCTAAGGCTGTTCTTGTGGAATTGGCAAAGTGATATTTGGAAGCCCATAGAGGGCTATGGTGAAAAGGAAATATCTTCCGTTCAAAACTGGAAAGAAGCTTTCTGAGAAACTGCTCTGTGTTCTGTTAATTCATCTCACAGAGTTACATCTTTCCCTTCAAGAATCCTTTCGCTAAGGCTGTTCTTGTGGAATTGGCAAAGGATATTTGGAAGCCCATAGAGGGCTATGGTGAAAAAGAAATATCTTCCGTTCAAAACTGGAAAGAAGCTTTCTGAGAAACTGCTCTGTGTTCTGTTAATTCATCTCACAGAGTTACATCTTTCCCTTCAAGAAGCCTTTCGCTAAGGCTGTTCTTGTGGAATTGGCAAAGTGATATTTGGAAGCCCATGAGGGCTATGGTGAAAAAGGAAATATCTTCCGTTCAAAACTGGAAAAAGCTTTCTGAGAAACTGCTCTGTGTTCTGTTAATTCATCTCACAGAGTTACATCTTTCCCTTCAAGAAGCCTTTCCTAAGGCTGTTCTTGTGGAATTGGCAAGGATATTTGGAAGCCCATAGAGGGCTATGGTGAAAAAGGAAATATCTTCCGTTCAAAACTGGAAAGAAGCTTTCTGAGAAACTGCTCTGTGTTCTGTTAATTCATCTCACAGAGTTACATCTTTACCTTCAAGAAGCCTTTCGCTAAGGCTGTTCTTGTGGAATTGGCAAAGGGATATTTGGAAGCCCATAGAGGGCTATGGTGAAAAAGGAAATATCTTCCGTTCAAAACTGGAAAAAACTTTCTGTGAAACTGCTCTGTGTTCTGTTAATTCATCTCACAGAGTTACATCTTTCCTTCAAGAAGCCTTTCGCTAAGGCTGTTCTTGTGGAATTGGCAAAGTGATATTTGGAAGCCCATAGAGGGCTATGGTGAAAAAAAGGAAATATCTTCCGTTCAAAACTGGAAGAAACTTTCTGAGAAACTGCTCTGTGTTCTGTTAATTCATCTCACAGAGTTACATCTTTCCCTTCAAGAAGCCTTTCGCTAAGGCTGTTCTTGTGGAATTGGCAAAGTGATATTTGGAAGCCCATAGAGGCTATGGTGAAAAGGAAATATCTTCCGTTCAAAACTGGAAAAAGCTTTCTGAGAAACTGCTCTGTGTTCTGTTAATTCATCTCACAGAGTTACATCTTTCCTTCAAGAAGCCTTTCGCTAAGGCTGTTCTTGTGGAATTGGCAAGGATATTTGGAAGCCCATAGAGGGCTATGGTGAAAAATATCTTCCGTTCAAAACTGGAAAGAAGCTTTCTGAGAAACTGCTCTGTGTTCTGTTAATTCATCTCACAGAGTTACATCTTTCCTTCAAAAGCCTTTCGCTAAGGCTGTTCTTGTGGAATTGGCAAAGTGATATTTGGAAGCCCATAGAGGCTATGGTGAAAAAGGAAATCTTCCGTTCAAAACTGGAAAGAAGCTTTCTGAGAAACTGCTCTGTGTTCTGTTAATTCATCTCACAGAGTTACATCTTTCCTTCAAGAAGCCTTTCGCTAAGGCTGTTCTTGTGGAATTGGCAAAGTGATATTTGGAAGCCCATAGAGGCTATGGTGAAAAAGGAAATATCTTCCGTTCAAAACTGGAAAAAGCTTTCTGAGAAACTGCTCTGTGTTCTGTTAATTCATCTCACAGAGTTACATCTTTCCCTTCAAGAAGCCTTTCGCTAAGGCTGTTCTTGTGGAATTGGCAAAGTGATATTTGGAAGCCCATAGAGGGCTATGGTGAAAAAGGAAATATCTTCCGTTCAAAACTGGAAAGAAGCTTTCTGAGAAACTGCTCTGTGTTCTGTTAATTCATCTCACAGAGTTACATCTTTCCCTTCAAGAAGCCTTTCGCTAAGGCTGTTCTTGTGGAATTGGCAAAGTGATATTTGGAAGCCCATAGAGGGCTATGGTGAAAAAGGAAATATCTTCCGTTCAAAACTGGAAAGAAACTTTCTGAGAAACTGCTCTGTGTTCTGTTAATTCATCTCACAGAGTTACATCTTTCCTTCAAGAAGCCTTTCGCTAAGGCTGTTCTTGTGGAATTAGCAAGGATATTTGGAAGCCCATAGAGGCTATGGTGAAAAAGGAAATATCTTCCGTTCAAAACTGGAAAGAAGCTTTCTGAGAAACTGCTCTGTGTTCTGTTAATTCATCTCACAGAGTTACATCTTTCCTTCAAGAAGCCTTTCGCTAAGGCTGTTCTTGTGGAATTGGCAAAGGATATTTGGAAGCCCATAGAGGCTATGGTGAAAAATATCTTCCGTTCAAAACTGGAAAGAAGCTTTCTGAGAAACTGCTCTGTGTTCTGTTAATTCATCTCACAGAGTTACATCTTTCCTTCAAAAGCCTTTCGCTAAGGCTGTTCTTGTGGAATTGGCAAAGTGATATTTGGAAGCCAATAAAGGGCTATGGTGAAAAAGAAATATCTTCCGTTCAAAACTGGAAAGAAGCTTTCTGAGAAACTGCTCTGTGTTCTGTTAATTCATCTCACAGAGTTACATCTTTCCCTTCAAGAAGCCTTTCGCTAAGGCTGTTCTTGTGGAATTGGCAAAGGATATTTGGAAGCCCATAGAGGCTATGGTGAAAAGGAAATATCTTCCGTTCAAAACTGGAAAGAACTTTCTGAGAAACTGCTCTGTGTTCTGTTAATTCATCTCACAGAGTTACATCTTTCCCTTCAAGAAGCCTTTCGCTAAGGCTGTTCTTGTGGAATTGGCAAAGGATATTTGGAAGCCCATAGAGGGCTATGGTGAAAAAGGAAATATCTTCCGTTCAAAACTGGAAAGAAGCTTTCTGAGAAACTGCTCTGTGTTCTGTTAATTCATCTCACAGAGTTACATCTTTCCCTTCAAAAGCCTTTCGCTAAGGCTGTTCTTGTGGAATTGGCAAAGTGATATTTGGAAGCCCATAGAGGGCTATGGTGAAAAAGAAATATCTTCCGTTCAAAACTGGAAAGAAGCTTTCTGAGAAACTGCTCTGTGTTCTGTTAATTCATCTCACAGTGTTACATCTTTCACTTCAAAGCCTTTGCTAAGGCTGTTCTTGTGGAATTGGCAAAGTGATATTTGGAAGCCCATAGAGTGCTATGGTGAAAAAGGAATATCTTCCGTTCAAAACTGGAAAGAAGCTTTCTGAGAAACTGCTCTGTGTTCTGTTAATTCATCTCACAGAGTTACATCTTTCCTTCAAGAAGCCTTTGCTAAGGCTGTTCTTGTGGAATTGGCAAAGGATATTTGGAAGCCCATAGAGGGCTATGGTGAAAAAAGGAATATCTTCCGTTCAAAACTGGAAAGAAGCTTTCTGAGAAACTGCTCTGTGTTCTGTTAATTCATCTCACAGAGTTACATCTTTCCTTCAAGAAGCCTTTCGCTAAGGCTGTTCTTGTGGAATTGGCAAAGTGATATTTGGAAGCCCATAGAGGGCTATGATGAAAAGGAAATATCTTCCGTTCAAAACTGGAAAGAAGCTTTCTGAGAAACTGCTCTGTGTTCTGTTAATTCATCTCACAGAGTTACATCTTTCCTTCAAAGCCTTTCGCTAAGGCTGTTCTTGTGGAATTGGCAAAGTGATATTTGGAAGCCCATAAACGGCTATGGTGAAAAAGGAAATATCTTCCGTTCAAAACTGGAAAGAAGCTTTCTGAGAAACTGCTCTGTGTTCTGTAAATTCATCTCACAGAGTTACAGCTTTCCCTTCAAGAAGCCTTTGCTAAGGCTGTTCTTGTGGAATTGGCAAAGGGATATTTGGAAGCCCATAGAGGGCTATGGTGAAAAAGGAAATATCTTCCGTTCAAAACTGGAAATAAGCTTTCTGAGAAACTGCTCTGTGTTCTGTTAATTCATCTCACAGAGTTACATCTTTCCTTCAAGAAGCCTTTCGCTAAGGCTGTTCTTGTGGAATTAGCAAAGGGATATTTGGAAGCCCATAGAGGGCTATGGTGAAAAAGGAAATATCTTCCGTTCAAAACTGGAAAAAGCTTTCTGAGAAACTGCTCTGTGTTCTGTTAATTCATCTCACAGAGTTACATCTTTCCTTCAAGAAGCCTTTCGCTAAGGCTGTTCTTGTGGAATTGGCAAAGGGATATTTGGAAGCCCATAGAGGGCTATGGTGAAAAAGGAAATATCTTCCGTTCAAAACTGGAAAGAAGCTTTCTGAAACTGCTCTGTGTTCTGTTAATTCATCTCACAGAGTTACATCTTTCCTTCAAGAAGCCTTTCGCTAAGGCTGTTCTTGTGGAATTGGCAAAGGGATATTTGGAAGCCCATAGAGGGCTATGGTGAAAAAATATCTTCCGTTCAAAACTGGAAAAAGCTTTCTGAGAAACTGCTCTGTGTTCTGTTAATTCATCTCACAGAGTTACATCTTTCCTTCAAGAAGCCTTTCGCTAAGGCTGTTCTTGTGGAATTGGCAAAGTGATATTTGGAAGCCCATAGAGGGCTATGGTGAAAAAATATCTTCCGTTCAAAACTGGAAAGAAGCTTTCTGAGAAACTGCTCTGTGTTCTGTTAATTCATCTCACAGAGTTACATCTTTCCTTCAAGAAGCCTTTCGCTAAGGCTGTTCTTGTGGAATTGGCAAAGGATATTTGGAAGCCCATAGAGGGCTATGGTGAAAAAAATATCTTCCGTTCAAAACTGGAAAGAAGCTTTCTGAGAAACTGCTCTGTGTTCTGTTAATTCATCTCACAGAGTTACATCTTTCCTTCAAAGCCTTTCGCTAAGGCTGTTCTTGTGGAATTGGCAAAGTGATATTTGGAAGCCCATAGAGGGCTATGGTGAAAAAGGAAATATCTTCCGTTCAAAACTGGAAAGAAGCTTTCTGAGAAACTGCTCTGTGTTCTGTTAATTCATCTCACAGAGTTACATCTTTCCTTCAGAAGCCTTTCGCTAAGGCTGTTCTTGTGGAATTAGCAAAGGGATATTTGGAAGCCCATAGAGGGCTATGGTGAAAAAGGAAATATCTTCCGTTCAAAACTGGAAAGAAGCTTTCTGAGAAACTGCTCTGTGTTCTGTTAATTCATCTCACAGAGTTACATCTTTCCTTCAAGAAGCCTTTCGCTAAGGCTGTTCTTGTGGAATTGAAGGATATTTGGAAGCCCATAGAGGGCTATGGTGAAAAGGAAATATCTTCCGTTCAAAACTGGAAAGAAACTTTCTGAGAAACTGCTCTGTGTTCTGTTAATTCATCTCACAGAGTTACATCTTTCCTTCAAGAAGCCTTTCGCTAAGGCTGTTCTTGTGGAATTGGCAAAGTGATATTTGAAGCCCATAGAGGGCTATGGTGAAAAAGGAAATATCTTCCGTTCAAAACTGGAAAGAAGCTTTCTGAGAAACTGCTCTGTGTTCTGTTAATTCATCTCACAGAGTTACATCTTTCCCTTCAAAAGCCTTTCGCTAAGGCTGTTCTTGTGGAATTGGCAAGGATATTTGGAAGCCCATAGAGGCTATGGTGAAAAAGGAAATATCTTCCGTTCAAAACTGGAAAAAAGCTTTCTGAGAAACTGCTCTGTGTTCTGTTAATTCATCTCACAGAGTTACATCTTTCCTTCAGAAGCCTTTCGCTAAGGCTGTTCTTGTGGAATTGGCAAAGTGATATTTGGAAGCCCATAGAGGGCTATGGTGAAAAAAAATATCTTCCGTTCAAAACTGGAAAGAAGCTTTCTGAGAAACTGCTCTGTGTTCTGTTAATTCATCTCACAGAGTTACATCTTTCCTTCAAGAAGCCTTTGCTAAGGCTGTTCTTGTGGAATTGGCAAAGTGATATTTGGAAGCCCATAGAGACTATGGTGAAAAAGGAAATATCTTCCGTTCAAAACTGGAAAGAAGCTTTCTGAGAAACTGCTCTGTGTTCTGTTAATTCATCTCACAGAGTTACATCTTTCCTTCAAGAAGCCTTTCGCTAAGGCTGTTCTTGTGGAATTGGCAAAGGATATTTGGAAGCCCATAGAGGGCTATGGTGAAAAGGAAATATCTTCCGTTCAAAACTGGAAAGAAGCTTTCTGAGAAACTGCTCTGTGTTCTGTTAATTCATCTCACAGAGTTACATCTTTCCCTTCAGAATCCTTTCGCTAAGGCTGTTCTTGTGGAATTGGCAAAGTGATATTTGGAAGCCCATAGAGGCTACGGTGAAAAAGGAAATATCTTCCGTTCAAAACTGGAAAGAAGCTTTCTGAGAAACTGCTCTGTGTTCTGTTAATTCATCTCACAGAGTTACATCTTTCCCTTCAAAGCCTTTCGCTAAGGCTGTTCTTGTGGAATTGGCAAAGTGATATTTGGAAGCCCATAGAGGCTATGGTGAAAAGGAAATATCTTCCGTTCAAAACTGGAAAGAAGCTTTCTGAGAAACTGCTCTGTGTTGTTAATTCATCTCACAGAGTTACATCTTTCCTTCAAGAAGCCTTTCGCTAAGGCTGTTCTTGTGGAATTGGCAAAGTGATATTTGGAAGCCCATAGAGGGCTATGGTGAAAGGAAATATCTTCCGTTCAAAACTGGAAGCTTTCTGAGAAACTGCTCTGTGTTCTGTTAATTCATCTCACAGAGTTACATCTTTCCCTTCAAGAAGCCTTTCGCTAAGGCTGTTCTTGTGGAATTGGCAAAGTGATATTTGGAAGCCCATAGAGGCTATGGTGAAAAAATATCTTCCGTTCAAAACTGGAAGAAGCTTTCTGAGAAACTGCTCTGTGTTCTGTTAATTCATCTCACAGAGTTACATCTTTCCTTCAAGCCTTTCGCTAAGGCTGTTCTTGTGGAATTGGCAAGGGATATTTGGAAGCCCATAGGGCTATGGTGAAAAAAGGAAATATCTTCCGTTCAAAACTGGAAAGAAGCTTTCTGAGAAACTGCTCTGTGTTCTGTTAATTCATCTCACAGAGTTACATCTTTCCTTCAAGAAGCCTTTCGCTAAGGCTGTTCTTGTGGAATTAGCAAAGGGATATTTGGAAGCCCATAGAGCTATGGTGAAAAAAAATATCTTCCGTTCAAAACTGGAAAGAAGCTTTCTGAGAAACTGCTCTGTGTTCTGTTAATTCATCTCACAGAGTTACATCTTTCCCTTCAAGAAGCCTTTGCTAAGGCTGTTCTTGTGGAATTGGCAAAGTGATATTTGGAAGCCCATAGAGGGCTATGGTGAAAAAGGAAATATCTTCCGTTCAAAACTGGAAAGAAGCTTTCTGAGAAACTGCTCTGTGTTCTGTTAATTCATCTCACAGAGTTACATCTTTCCTTCAAGAATCCTTTCGCTAAGGCTGTTCTTGTGGAATTGGCAAAGTGATATTTGGAAGCCCATAGAGCTATGGTGAAAAGGAAATATCTTCCGTTCAAAACTGGAAAGAAGCTTTCTGAGAAACTGCTCTGTGTTCTGTTAATTCATCTCACAGAGTTACATCTTTCCCTTCAAGAACTTTCGCTAAGGCTGTTCTTGTGGAATTGGAAAAGTGATATTTGGAAGCCCATAGAGGCTATGGTGAAAAAGGAAATATCTTCCGTTCAAAACTGGAAAGAAGCTTTCTGAGAAACTGCTCTGTGTTCTGTTAATTCATCTCACAGAGTTACATCTTTCCCTTCAGAAGCCTTTCGCTAAGGCTGTTCTTGTGGAATTGGCAAGGATATTTGGAAGCCCATAGAGGCTATGGTGAAAAAGGAAATATCTTCCGTTCAAAACTGGAAAGAACCTTTCTGAGAAACTGCTCTGTGTTCTGTTAATTCATCTCACAGAGTTACATCTTTCCTTCAAGAAGCCTTCGCTAAGGCTGTTCTTGTGGAATTGGCAAAGGATATTTGGAAGCCCATAGAGGGCTATGGTGAAAAGAAATATCTTCCGTTCAAAACTGGAAAGAAGCTTTCTGAGAAACTGCTCTGTGTTCTGTTAATTCATCTCACAGTGTTACATCTTTCCTTCAAGAAGCCTTTCGCTAAGGCTGTTCTTGTGGAATTGGCAAAGTGATATTTGGAAGCCCATAGAGGCTATGGTGAAAAAGGAATATCTTCCGTTCAAAACTGGAAAGAAGCTTTCTGAGAAACTGCTCTGTGTTCTGTTAATTCATCTCACAGAGTTACATCTTTCCTTCAAGAAGCCTTTCGCTAAGGCTGTTCTTGTGGAATTGGCAAAGTGATATTTGGAAGCCCATAGAGGGCTATGGTGAAAAGAAATATCTTCCGTTCAAAACTGGAAAGAAGCTTTCTGAGAAACTGCTCTGTGTTCTGTTAATTCATCTCACAGGTTACATCTTTCCTTCAAAAGCCTTTCGCTAAGGCTGTTCTTGTGGAATTGGCAAAGGGATATTTGGAAGCCCATAGGGCTATGGTGAAAAAGGAAATATCTTCCGTTCAAAACTGGAAGAAGCTTTCTGAGAAACTGCTCTGTGTTCTGTTAATTCATCTCACAGAGTTACATCTTTCCCTTCAAAATCCTTTCGCTAAGGCTGTTCTTGTGGAATTGGCAAAGGGATATTTGGAAGCCCATAGAGGGCTATGGTGAAAAATATCTTCCGTTCAAAACTGGAAAGAAGCTTTCTGAGAAACTGCTCTGTGTTCTGTTAATTCATCTCACAGAGTTACATCTTTCCCTTCAAGAAGCCTTTCGCTAAGGCTGTTCTTGTGGAATTGGCAAAGGGATATTTGGAGCCCATAGAGGGCTACGGTGGAAAAAGGAAATATCTTCCGTTCAAAAGTGGAAATAAGCTTTCTGAGAAACTGCTCTGTGTTCTGTTAATTCATCTCACAGAGTTACATCTTTCCCTTCAAGAAGCCTTTCGCTAAGGCTGTTCTTGTGGAATTGGCAAAGGGATATTTGGAAGCCCATAGAGGCTATGGTGAAAAAAAAATATCTTCCGTTCAAAACTGGAAAAAGCTTTCTGAGAAACTGCTCTGTGTTCTGTTAATTCATCTCACAGAGTTACATCTTTCCCTTCAAGAAGCCTTTCGCTAAGGCTGTTCTTGTGGAATTGGCAAAGGGATATTTGGAAGCCCATAGAGGGCTATGGTGAAAAAGGAAATCTCTTCCGTTCAAAACTGGAAAGAAGCTTTCTGAGAAACTGCTCTGTGTTCTGTTAATTCATCTCACAGAGTTACATCTTTCCTTCAAGAAGCCTTTCGCTAAGGCTGTTCTTGTGGAATTGGCAAAGGGATATTTGGAAGCCCATAGAGGGCTATGGTGAAAAAGGAAATATCTTCCGTTCAAAACTGGAAAAAGCTTTCTGAGAAACTGCTCTGTGTTCTGTTAATTCATCTCACAGAGTTACATCTTTCCTTCAAAGCCTTTCGCTAAGGCTGTTCTTGTGGAATTGCAAAGTGATATTTGGAAGCCCATAGAGGGCTATGGTGAAAAAAAATATCTTCCGTTCAAAACTGGAAAGAAGCTTTCTGAGAAACTGCTCTGTGTTCTGTTAATTCATCTCACAGGTTACATCTTTCCTTCAAAAGCCTTTCGCTAAGGCTGTTCTTGTGGAATTGGCAAAGTGATATTTGGAAGCCCATAGAGGGCTATGGTGAAAAGGAAATATCTTCCGTTCAAAACTGGAAAGAAGCTTTCTGAGAAACTGCTCTGTGTTCTGTTAATTCATCTCACAGGTTACATCTTTCCCTTCAAGAAGCCTTTCGCTAAGGCTGTTCTTGTGGAATTGGCAAAGTGATATTTGGAAGCCCATAAAGGGCTATGGTGAAAAAGGAAATATCTTCCGTTCAAAACTGGAAGAAGCTTTCTGAGAAACTGCTCTGTGTTCTGTTAATTCATCTCACAGAGTTACATCTTTCCTTCAAGAAGCCTTTCGCTAAGGCTGTTCTTGTGGAATTGGCAAAGGGATATTTGGAAGCCCATAGAGGGCTATGGTGAAAAATATCTTCCGTTCAAAACTGGAAAGAAGCTTTCTGAGAAACTGCTCTGTGTTCTGTTAATTCATCTCACAGAGTTACATCTTTCCTTCAAGAAGCCTTCGCTAAGGCTGTTCTTGTGGAATTGGCAAAGTGATATTTGGAAGCCCATAGGGCTATGGTGAAAAGGAAATATCTTCCGTTCAAAACTGGAAAGAAGCTTTCTGAGAAACTGCTCTGTGTTCTGTTAATTCATCTCACAGAGTTACATCTTTCCTTCAAGAAGCCTTTCGCTAAGGCTGTTCTTGTGGAATTGGCAAGTGATATTTGGAAGCCCATAGAGGGCTATGGTGAAAAAGGAAATATCTTCCGTTCAAAACTGGAAAGAAGCTTTCTGAGAAACTGCTCTGTGTTCTGTTAATTCATCTCACAGAGTTACATCTTTCCCTTCAAAAGCCTTTCGCTAAGGCTGTTCTTGTGGAATTGCAAGTGATATTTGGAAGCCCATAGAGGCTATGGTGAAAAAGGAAATACCTTCCGTTCAAAACTGGAAAGAAGCTTTCTGAGAAACTGCTCTGTGTTCTGTTAATTCATCTCAAAGGGTTACATCTTTCCCTTCAAGAAGCCTTTCGCTAAGGCTGTTCTTGTGGAATTGGCAAAGTGATATTTGGAAGCCCATAGAGGGCTATGGTGAAAAAGGAAATATCTTCCGTTCAAAACTGGAAGGAAGCTTTCTGAAAAACTGCTCTGTGTTCTGTTAATTCATCTCACAGAATTACATCTTTTCCTTCAAGAAGCCTTTCGCTAAGGCTGTTCTTGTGGAATTGGCAAAGTGATATTTGGAAGCCCATAGAGGGCTATGGTGAAAAAATATCTTCCGTTCAAAACTGGAAAGAAGCTTTCTGAGAAACTGCTCTGTGTTCTGTTAATTCATCTCACAGAGTTACATCTTTCCTTCAAAAGCCTTTCGCTAAGGCTGTTCTTGTGGAATTAGCAAAGTGATATTTGGAAGCCCATAGAGGCTATGGTGAAAAAGGAAATATCTTCCGTTCAAAACTGGAAAGAAGCTTTCTGAGAAACTGCTCTGTGTTCTGTTAATTCATCTCACAGAGTTACATCTTTCCTTCAAGAAGCCTTTCGCTAAGGCTGTTCTTGTGGAATTGGCAAAGGATATTTGGAAGCCCATAGAGGGCTATGGTGAAAAAAATATCTTCCGTTCAAAACTGGAAAGAAGCTTTCTGAGAAACTGCTCTGTGTTCTGTTAATTCATCTCACAGAGTTACATCTTTCCTTCAAGAAGCCTTTCGCTAAGGCTGTTCTTGTGGAATTGGCAAAGGATATTTGGAAGCCCATAGAGGGCTATGGTGAAAAATATCTTCCGTTCAAAACTGGAAAGAAGCTTTCTGAGAAACTGCTCTGTGTTCTGTTAATTCATCTCACAGAGTTACATCTTTCCTTCAAGAAGCCTTTTGCTAAGGCTGTTCTTGTGGAATTGGCAAAGTGATATTTGGAAGCCCATAGGGCTATGGTGAAAAAGGAAATATCTTCCGTTCAAAACTGGAAAGAAGCTTTCTGAGAAACTGCTCTGTGTTCTGTTAATTCATCTCACAGAGTTACATCTTTCCTTCAAGAAGCCTTTCGCTAAGGCTGTTCTTGTGGAATTGGCAAAGTGATATTTGGAAGCCCATAGAGGGCTATGGTGAAAAAATATCTTCCGTTCAAAACTGGAAAGAAGCTTTCTGAGAAACTGCTCTGTGTTCTGTTAATTCATCTCACAGAGTTACATCTTTCCTTCAAGAAGCCTTTCGCTAAGGCTGTTCTTGTGGAATTGGCAAAGTGATATTTGGAAGCCCATAGAGGGCTATGGTGAAAAAATATCTTCCGTTCAAAACTGGAAAGAAGCTTTCTGAGAAACTGCTCTGTGTTCTGTTAATTCATCTCACAGAGTTACATCTTTCCTTCAAGAAGCCTTTCGCTAAGGCTGTTCTTGTGGAATTGGCAAAGTGATATTTGGAAGCCCATAGAGGCTATGGTGAAAAGGAAATATCTTCCGTTCAAAACTGGAAAGAAGCTTTCTGAGAAACTGCTCTGTGTTCTGTTAATTCATCTCACAGAGTTACATCTTTCCTTCAAGAAGCCTTTCGCTAAGGCTGTTCTTGTGGAATTGGCAAAGGGATATTTGGAAGCCCATAGAGGGCTATGGTGAAAAGGAATATCTTCCGTTCAAAACTGGAAAAGCTTTCTGAGAAACTGCTCTGTGTTCTGTTAATTCATCTCACAGAGTTACATCTTTCCCTTCAAAGCCTTTCGCTAAGGCTGTTCTTGTGGAATTGGCAAAGTGATATTTGGAAGCCCATAGAGGCTATGGTGAAAAATATCTTCCGTTCAAAACTGGAAAAGAAGCTTTCTGAGAAACTGCTCTGTGTTCTGTTAATTCATCTCACAGAGTTACATCTTTCCTTCAAGAAGCCTTTACTAAGGCTGTTCTTGTGGAATTGGCAAGGATATTTGGAAGCCCATAGAGGGCTATGGTGAAAAAAGGAAATATCTTCCGTTCAAAACTGGAAAGAAGCTTTCTGAGAAACTGCTCTGTGTTCTGTTAATTCATCTCACAGAGTTACATCTTTCCCTTCAAGAAGCCTTTCGCTAAGGCTGTTCTTGTGGAATTGGCAAAGGATATTTGGAAGCCCATAGAGGCTATGGTGAAAAAAGGAAATATCTTCCGTTCAAAACTGGAAAAGAGCTTTCTGAGAAACTGCTCTGTGTTCTGTTAATTCATCTCACAGAGTTACATCTTTCCCTTCAAGAAGCCTTTCGCTAAGGCTGTTCTTGTGGAATTGGCAAAGGATATTTGGAAGCCCATAGAGGGCTATGGTGAAAAAGGAAATATCTTCCGTTCAAAACTGGAAGAAGCTTTCTGAGAAACTGCTCTGTGTTCTGTTAATTCATCTCACAGAGTTACATCTTTCCCTTCAGAACCTTTCGCTAAGGCTGTTCTTGTGGAATTGGCAAAGTGATATTTGGAAGCCCATAGAGGGCTATGGTGAAAAGGAAATATCTTCCGTTCAAAACTGGAAAAAGCTTTCTGAGAAACTGCTCTGTGTTCTGTTAATTCATCTCACAGAGTTACATCTTTCCCTTCAAGAAGCCTTTCGCTAAGGCTGTTCTTGTGGAATTGGCAAAGTGATATTTGGAAGCCCATAGAGGGCTATGGTGAAAAAAAGGAAATATCTTCCGTTCAAAACTGGAAAGAAGCTTTCTGAGAAACTGCTCTGTGTTCTGTTAATTCATCTCACAGAGTTACATCTTTCCCTTCAAGAAGCCTTTCGCTAAGGCTGTTCTTGTGGAATTGGCAAAGGGATATTTGGAAGCCCATAGAGGGCTATGGTGAAAAAGGAAATATCTTCCGTTCAAAACTGGAAAAGCTTTCTGAGAAACTGCTCTGTGTTCTGTTAATTCATCTCACAGAGTTACATCTTTCCCTTCAGAAGCCTTTCGCTAAGGCTGTTCTTGTGGAATTGGCAAAGGATATTTGGAAGCCCATAGGGCTATGGTGAAAAATATCTTCCGTTCAAAACTGGAAAGAAGCTTTCTGAGAAACTGCTCTGTGTTCTGTTAATTCATCTCACAGAGTTACATCTTTCCTTCAAGAAGCCTTTCGCTAAGGCTGTTCTTGTGGAATTGGCAAAGGATATTTGGAAGCCCATAGAGGCTATGGTGAAAAAAATATCTTCCGTTCAAAACTGGAAAAAGCTTTCTGAGAAACTGCTCTGTGTTCTGTTAATTCATCTCACAGAGTTACATCTTTCCTTCAAGAAGCCTTTCGCTAAGGCTGTTCTTGTGGAATTAGCAAAGTGATATTTGGAAGCCCATAGAGGGCTATGGTGAAAAAAAGGCTTCCGTTCAAAACTGGAAGAAGCTTTCTGAGAAACTGCTCTGTGTTCTGTTAATTCATCTCACAGAGTTACATCTTTCCTTCAAGAAGCCTTTCGCTAAGGCTGTTCTTGTGGAATTAGCAAAGTGATATTTGGAAGCCCATAGAGGGCTATGGTGAAAAAGGAAATATCTTCCGTTCAAAACTGGAAGAAGCTTTCTGAGAAACTGCTCTGTGTTCTGTTAATTCATCTCACAGAGTTACATCTTTCCCTTCAAAAGCCTTTCGCTAAGGCTGTTCTTGTGGAATTAGCAAAGTGATATTTGGAAGCCCATAGAGGGCTATGGTGAAAAGGAAATATCTTCCGTTCAAAACTGGAAAAAGCTTTCTGAGAAACTGCTCTGTGTTCTGTTAATTCATCTCACAGAGTTACATCTTTCCTTCAAGAAGCCTTTCGCTAAGGCTGTTCTTGTGGAATTGGCAAAGGGATATTTGGAAGCCCATAAAGAAAAAATATCTTCCGTTCAAAACTGGAAAGAAGCTTTCTGAGAAACTGCTCTGTGTTCTGTTAATTCATCTCACAGAGTTACATCTTTCCCTTCAAGAAGCCTTTCGCTAAGGCTGTTCTTGTGGAATTGGCAAAGTGATATTTGGAAGCCCATAGAGGGCTATGGTGAAAAAGGAAATATCTTCCGTTCAAAACTGGAAAAGAAGCTTTCTGAGAAACTGCTCTGTGTTCTGTTAATTCATCTCACAGAGTTACATCTTTCCTTCAAGAAGCCTTTCGCTAAGGCTGTTCTTGTGGAATTGGCAAAGTGATATTTGGAAGCCCATAGAGGGCTATGGTGAAAAAGGAAATATCTTCCGTTCAAAACTGGAAAGAAGCTTTCTGAGAAACTGCTCTGTGTTCTGTTAATTCATCTCACAGAGTTACATCTTTCCTTCAAGAAGCCTTTCGCTAAGGCTGTTCTTGTGGAATTGGCAAAGTGATATTTGGAAGCCCATAGAGGGCTATGGTGAAAAGGAAATATCTTCCGTTCAAAACTGGAAAGAAGCTTTCTGAGAAACTGCTCTGTGTTCTGTTAATTCATCTCACAGAGTTACATCTTTCCTTCAAGAAGCCTTTCGCTAAGGCTGTTCTTGTGGAATTGGCAAAGTGATATTTGGAAGCCCATAGAGGCTATGGTGAAAAGGAAATATCTTCCGTTCAAAACTGGAAAAAAGCTTTCTGAGAAACTGCTCTGTGTTCTGTTAATTCATCTCACAGAGTTACATCTTTCCTTCAAGAAGCCTTTCGCTAAGGCTGTTCTTGTGGAATTGGCAAAGTGATATTTGGAAGCCCATAGAGGGCTATGGTGAAAAGGAAATATCTTCCGTTCAAAACTGGAAAGAAGCTTTCTGAGAAACTGCTCTGTGTTCTGTTAATTCATCTCACAGAGTTACATCTTTCCTTCAAAAAGCCTTTAAGCTAAGGCTGTTCTTGTGGAATTGGCAAAGTGATATTTGGAAGCCCATAGAGGGCTATGGTGAAAAAAGGAAATATCTTCCGTTCAAAACTGGAAAGAAGCTTTCTGAGAAACTGCTCTGTGTTCTGTTAATTCATCTCACAGAGTTACATCTTTCCTTCAAGAAGCCTTTCGCTAAGGCTGTTCTTGTGGAATTGGCAAAGTGATATTTGGAAGCCCATAGAGGGCTATGGTGAAAAAGGAAATATCTTCCGTTCAAAACTGGAAAGAAGCTTTCTGAGAAACTGCTCTGTGTTCTGTTAATTCATCTCACAGAGTTACATCTTTCCTTCAAAAGCCTTTCGCTAAGGCTGTTCTTGTGGAATTGGCAAGTGATATTTGGAAGCCCATAGAGGGCTATGGTGAAAAGGAAATATCTTCCGTTCAAAACTGGAAAAGAAGCTTTCTGAAACTGCTCTGTGTTCTGTTAATTCATCTCACAGAGTTACATCTTTCCTTCAAGAAGCCTTTCGCTAAGGCTGTTCTTGTGGAATTGGCAGGGATATTTGGAAGCCCATAGGGCTATGGTGAAAAGAAATATCTTCCGTTCAAAACTGGAAAGAAGCTTTCTGAGAAACTGCTCTGTGTTCTGTTAATTCATCTCACAGAGTTACATCTTTCCTTCAAGAAGCCTTTCGCTAAGGCTGTTCTTGTGGAATTAGCAAAGTGATATTTGGAAGCCCATAGAGGGCTATGGTGAAAAAGGAAATATCTTCCGTTCAAAACTGGAAAGAAGCTTTCTGAGAAACTGCTCTGTGTTCTGTTAATTCATCTCACAGAGTTACATCTTTCCTTCAAGAAGCCTTTCGCTAAGGCTGTTCTTGTGGAATTGGCAAAGTGATATTTGGAAGCCCATAAAGGGCTATGGTGAAAAAATATCTTCCGTTCAAAACTGGAAAGAAGCTTTCTGAGAAACTGCTCTGTGTTCTGTTAATTCATCTCACAGAGTTACATCTTTCCTTCAAGAAGCCTTTCGCTAAGGCTGTTCTTGTGGAATTGGCAAAGTGATATTTGGAAGCCCATAGAGGCTATGGTGAAAAAGGAAATATCTTCCGTTCAAAACTGGAAAGAAGCTTTCTGAGAAACTGCTCTGTGTTCTGTTAATTCATCTCACAGAGTTACATCTTTCCTTCAAGAAGCCTTTCGCTAAGGCTGTTCTTGTGGAATTGGCAAAGTGATATTTGGAAGCCCATAGAGGGCTATGGTGAAAAAGGAAATATCTTCCGTTCAAAACTGGAAAGAAGCTTTCTGAGAAACTGCTCTGTGTTCTGTTAATTCATCTCACAGAGTTACATCTTTCCTTCAAAAGCCTTTCGCTAAGGCTGTTCTTGTGGAATTGGCAAAGGATATTTGGAAGCCCATAGAGGGCTATGGTGAAAAAATATCTTCCGTTCAAAACTGGAAAGAAGCTTTCTGAGAAACTGCTCTGTGTTCTGTTAATTCATCTCACAGAGTTACATCTTTCCTTCAAGAAGCCTTTCGCTAAGGCTGTTCTTGTGGAATTGGCAAAGTGATATTTGGAAGCCCATAGAGGGCTATGGTGAAAAGGAAATATCTTCCGTTCAAAACTGGAAAGAAGCTTTCTGAGAAACTGCTCTGTGTTCTGTTAATTCATCTCACAGAGTTACATCTTTCCTTCAAGAAGCCTTTCGCTAAGGCTGTTCTTGTGGAATTGGCAAAGTGATATTTGGAAGCCCATAGAGGGCTATGGTGAAAAGGAAATATCTTCCGTTCAAAACTGGAAAGAAGCTTTCTGAGAAACTGCTCTGTGTTCTGTTAATTCATCTCACAGAGTTACATCTTTCCTTCAAGAAGCCTTTCGCTAAGGCTGTTCTTGTGGAATTGGCAAAGGATATTTGGAAGTCCATAGAGGACAATGGTGAAAAAGGAAATATCTTCCGTTCAAAACTGGAAAGAAGCTTTCTGAGAAACTGCTCTGTGTTCTGTTAATTCATCTCACAGAGTTACATCTTTCCTTCAAGAAGCCTTTCGCTAAGGCTGTTCTTGTGGAATTGGCAAAGTGATATTTGGAAGCCCATAGAGGGCTATGGTGAAAAGGAAATGTCTTCCGTTCAAAACTGGAAAAAGCTTTCTGAGAAACTGCTCTGTGTTCTGTTAATTCATCTCACAGAGTTACATCTTTCCTTCAAGAAGCCTTTCGCTAAGGCTGTTCTTGTGGAATTGGCAAAGTGATATTAGGAAGCCCATAAAGGGCTATGGTGAAAAGGAAATATCTTCCGTTCAAAACTGGAAAAAGCTTTCTGAGAAACTGCTCTGTTCTCTTAATTCATCTCACAGAGTTACATCTTTCCTTCAAGAAGCCTTTCCTAAGGCTGTTCTTGTGGAATTGGCAAAGGATATTTGGAAGCCCATAGAAGCTATGGTGAAAAAGAAATCTCTTCCGTTCAAAACTGGAAAAAGCTTTCTGAGAAACTGCTCTGTGTTCTGTTAATTCATCTCACAGAGTTACATCTTTCCTTCAAGAAGCCTTTCGCTAAGGCTGTTCTTGTGGAATTGAAAGTGATATTTGGAAGCCCATAGAGGCTATGGTGAAAAAGGAAATATCTTCCGTTCAAAACTGGAAAGAAGCTTTCTGAGAAACTGCTCTGTGTTCTGTTAATTCATCTCACAGAGTTACATCTTTCCTTCAAAGCCTTTGCTAAGGCTGTTCTTGTGGAATTAGCAAAGGATATTTGGAAGCCCATGACTATGGTGAAATATCTTCCGTTCAAAACTGGAAAGAAGCTTTCTGAGAAACTGCTCTGTGTTCTGTTAATTCATCTCACAGAGTTACATCTTTCCTTCAAAGCCTTTCGCTAAGGCTGTTCTTGTGGAATTGGCAAAGGATATTTGGAAGCCCATAGAGGGCTATGGTGAAAAAGGAAATATCTTCCGTTCAAAACTGGAAGAAGCTTTCTGAGAAACTGCTCTGTGTTCTGTTAATTCATCTCACAGAGTTACATCTTTCCTTCAAGAAGCCTTTCGCTAAGGCTGTTCTTGTGGAATTGGCAAAGGATATTTGGAAGCCCATAGAGGGCTATGGTGAAAAAGGAAATATCTTCCGTTCAAAACTGGAAAGAAGCTTTCTGAGAAACTGCTCTGTGTTCTGTTAATTCATCTCACAGAGTTACATCTTTCCTTCAAGAAGCCTTTCTAAGGCTGTTCTTGTGGAATTGGCAAAGTGATATTAGGAAGCCCATAAGGGCTATGGTGAAAAAGGAAATATCTTCCGTTCAAAACTGGAAAAGCTTTCTGAGAAACTGCTCTGTGTTCTGTTAATTCATCTCACAGAGTTACATCTTTCCTTCAAGAAGCCTTTCGCTAAGGCTGTTCTTGTGGAATTGGCAAAGTGATATTTGGAAGCCCATAGGGCTATGGTGAAAAAAAATGTCTTCCGTTCAAAACTGGAAAGAAGCTTTCTGAGAAACTGCTCTGTGTTCTGTTAATTCATCTCACAGAGTTACATCTTTCCTTCAAGAAGCCTTTCGCTAAGGCTGTTGTTGTGGAATTGGCAAAGTGATATTTGGAAGCCCAAAGGGGGCTATGGTGAAAAAGGAAATATCTTCCGTTCAAAACTGGAAAAAGCTTTCTGAGAAACTGCTCTGTGTTCTGTTAATTCATCTCACAGAGTTACATCTTTCCTTCAAGAAGCCTTTCGCTAAGGCTGTTGTTGTGGAATTGGCAAAGTGATATTTGGAAGCCCATAAAGGCTATGGTGAAAAGGAAATATCTTCCGTTCAAAACTGGAAAAAGCTTTCTGAGAAACTGCTCTGTGTTCTGTTAATTCATCTCACAGAGTTACATCTTTCCTTCAAGAAGCCTTTCGCTAAGGCTGTTCTTGTGGAATTGGCAAAGTGATATTTGGAAGCCCATAGAGGGCTATGGTGAAAAAGGAAATCTCTTCCGTTCAAAACTGGAAATAAGCTTTCTGAGAAACTGCTCTGTGTTCTGTTAATTCATCTCACAGAGTTACATCTTTCCTTCAAGAAGCCTTTCGCTAAGGCTGTTCTTGTGGAATTGGCAAAGTGATATTTGGAAGCCCATAGAGGGCTATGGTGAAAAAGGAAATATCTTCCGTTCAAAACTGGAAAAAGCTTTCTGAGAAACTGCTCTGTGTTCTGTTAATTCATCTCACAGAGTTACATCTTTCCTTCAAGAAGCCTTTCGCTAAGGCTGTTCTTGTGGAATTGCAAAGTGATATTTGGAAGCCCATAGAGGGCTATGGTGAAAAAGGAAATATCTTCCGTTCAAAACTGGAAAGAAGCTTTCTGAGAAACTGCTCTGTGTTCTGTTAATTCATCTCACAGAGTTACATCTTTCCTTCAAGAAGCCTTTCGCTAAGGCTGTTCTTGTGGAATTGGCAAAGGATATTTGGAAGCCCATAGAAGGCTATGGTGAAAAAGGAAATATCTTCCGTTCAAAACTGGAAAGAAGCTTTCTGAGAAACTGCTCTGTGTTCTGTTAATTCATCTCACAGAGTTACATCTTTCCTTCAAGAAGCCTTTCGCTAAGGCTGTTCTTGTGGAATTGGCAAAGTGATATTAGGAAGCCCTAAACTGCTATGGTGAAAAGGAAATATCTTCCGTTCAAAACTGGAAAGAAGCTTTCTGAGAAACTGCTCTGTGTTCTGTTAATTCATCTCACAGAGTTACATCTTTCCTTCAAGAAGCCTTTCGCTCAGGCTGTTGTTGTGGAATTGGCAGCGTGATATTAGGAAGCCCATTAAGGGGTATGGTGAAAAAGAAAATATCTTCCGTTCATAACTGCAAGAAGCTTTCTGAGAAACTGCTCTGTGTTCTGTTAATTCATCTCACAGAGTTACATCTTTCCTTCAGAAGCCTTTCGCTAAGGCTGTTCTTGTGGAATTGTTAAACTGATATTTGGAAGCCCATATAGGGCTATGGTGAAAAAGGAAATCTCTTCCGTTCAAAACTGGAAAGAAGCTTTCTGAGAAACTGCTCTGTGTTCTTAATTCATCTCACAGAGTTACATCTTTCCTTCAAGAAGCCTTTCGCTAAGGCTGTTCTTGTGGAATTGGCAAAGGATATTTGGAAGCCCATAGAGGGCTATGGTGAAAAAGGAAATATCTTCCGTTCAAAACTGGAAATAAGCTTTCTGAGAAACTGCTCTGTGTTCTGTTAATTCATCTCACAGAGTTACATCTTTCCCTTCAAAGCCTTTCGCTAAGGCTGTTCTTGTGGAATTGGCAAAGGATATTTGGAAGCCCATAGAGGCTACGGTGAAAAAGGAAATATCTTCCGTTCAAAACTGGAAAGAAGCTTTCTGAGAAACTGCTCTGTGTTCTGTTAATTCATCTCACAGAGTTACATCTTTCCCTTCAAAGCCTTTCGCTAAGGCTGTTCTTGTGGAATTGGCAAAGGATATTTGGAAGCCCATAGAGGGCTATGGTGAAAAAGGAAATCTCTTCCGTTCAAAACCGGAAAGAAGCTTTCTGAGAAACTGCTCTGTGTTCTGTTAATTCATCTCACAGAGTTACATCTTTCCTTCAAGAAGCCTTTCGTAAGGCTGTTCTTGTGGAATTGGAAAGTGATATTTGGAAGCCCATAGAGGGCTACGGTGAAAAAGGAAATATCTTCCGTTCAAAACTGGAAGAAGCTTTCTGAGAAACTGCTCTGTGTTCTGTTAATTCATCTCACAGAGTTACATCTTTCCCTTCAAGAAGCCTTTCGCTAAGGCTCTTCTTGTGGAATTGCAAAGGATATTTGGAAGTCCATAGAGGACAATGGTGAAAAAAATATCTTCCGTTCAAAACTGGAAAGAAGCTTTCTGAGAAACTGCTCTGTGTTCTGTTAATTCATCTCACAGAGTTACATCTTTCCTTCAAGAAGCCTTTCGCTAAGGCTGTTCTTGTGGAATTGGCAAGTGATATTTGGAAGCCCATAGAGGGTATGGTGAAAAGGAAATGTCTTCCTTCAAAACTGGAAAGAAGCTTTTTGAGAAACTGCTCTGTGTTCAGTTAATACATCTCACAGAGTTACATCTTTCCCTTCAAGAAGCCTTTCGCTGAGGCTGTTGTTGTGGAATTGGCAGAGTGATATTAGGAAGCCCATAAAGGGCTATGGTGAAAAAGGAAATATCTTCCGTTCAAAACTGGAAAGAAGCTTTCTGAGAAAGTGCTCTGTGTTCTCTTAATTCATCTCACAGAGTTACACCTTTTCCTTCAAGAAGCCTACCGCGAAGGCTGTTCTTGTGGAATTGGCAAAGGGATATTTGGGAGCCCATAGAAGGCTATGGTGAAAAAGGAAATCTCTTCCGTTCAAAACTGGAAATAAGCTTTCTGAGAAACTGCTCTGTGTTCTGTTAATTCATCTCACAGAGTTACATCTTTCCCTTCAAGAAGCCTTTCGCTAAGGCTGTTCTTGTGGAATTGTTAAAGTGATATTTGGAAGCCCATAGAGGACTATGTTGAAAAAGGAAATCTCTTCCGTTCAAAACTGGAAATAAGCTTTCTGAGAAACTGCTCTGTGTTCTGTTAATTCATCTCACAGAGTTACATCTTTCCTTCAAGCCTTTCCTAAGGCTGTTCTTGTGGAATTGGCAAAGGGATATTTGGAAGCCCTAGAGGGCTACGGTGAAAAAGGAAATATCTTCCGTTCAAAAGTGGAAATAAGCTTTCTGAGAAACTGCTCTGTGTTCTGTTAATTCATCTCACAGAGTTACATCTTTCCCTTCAAGAAGCCTTTCGCTAAGGCTGTTCTTGTGGAATTGGCAAAGGGATATTTGGAAGCCCATAGAGGGCTATGGTGAAAAAGGAAATCTCTTCCGTTCAAAACAGGAAAGAAGCATTCTGAGAAACTGCTCTGTATTCTGTTAATTCATCTCACAGAGTTACATCTTTCCCTTCAAGAAGCCTTTCGTGAAGGCTGTTCTTGTGGAATTGGAAAAGTGATATTTGGAAGCCCATAGAGGGCTACGGTGAAAAAGGAAATATCTTCCGTTCAAAACTGGAAAGAAGCTTTCTGAGAAACTGCTCTGTGTTCTGTTAATTCATCTCACAGAGTTACATCTTTCCCTTCAAGAAGCCTTTCGCTAAGGCTCTTCTTGTGGAATTTGCAAAGGGATATTTGGAAGTCCTTAGAGGACAATGGAGAAAAAGTAAATATCTTCCGTTCAAAACTGGAAAGAAGCTTTCTGAGAAACTGCTCTGTGTTCTGTTAATTCATCTCATAGAGTTACATCTTTCCTTTCAAGAAGCCTTTCGCTAAGGCTGTTCTTGTGGAATTGGCAAAGTGATATTTGGAAGCCCATAGAGGGTATGGTGAAAAAGAAATATCTTCCGTTCAAAACTGGAAAAAGCTTTCTGAGAAACTGCTCTGTGTTCTGTTAATTCATCTCACAGGTTACATCTTTCCTTCAAAAGCCTTTCGCTGAGGCTGTTGTTGTGGAATTGGCAGAGTGATATTAGGAAGCCCATAAAGGGCTATGGTGAAAAAGGAAATATCTTCCGTTCAAAACTGGAAAGAAGCTTTCTGAGAAAGTGCTCTGTGTTCTCTTAATTCATCTCACAGAGTTACACCTTTTCCTTCAAGAAGCCTACCGCGAAGGCTGTTCTTGTGGAATTAGCAAAGGATATTTGGAGCCCATAGAGGCTATGGTGAAAAAGAAATCTCTTCCGTTCAAAACTGGAAATAAGCTTTCTGAGAAACTGCTCTGTGTTCTGTTAATTCATCTCACAGAGTTACATCTTTCCCTTCAAGAAGCCTTTCGCTAAGGCTGTTCTTGTGGAATTGTTAAAGTGATATTTGGAAGCCCATAGAGGACTATGTTGAAAAAGGAAATCTCTTCCGTTCAAAACTGGAAAGAAGCTTTCTGAGAAACTGCTCTGTGTTCTGTTAATTCATCTCACAGTGTTACATCTTTCCCCTCAAGAAGCCTTTCGCTAAGGCTGTTCTTGTGGAATTGGCAAAGTGATATTTGGAAGCCCATAGGGCTATGGTGAAAAAGGAAATATCTTCCGTTCAAAACTGGAAAGAAGCTTTCTGAGAAACTGCTCTGTGTTCTGTTAATTCATCTCACAGAGTTACATCTTTCCCTTCAAGAAGCCTTTCGCTAAGGCTGTTCTTGTGGAATTTGCAAAGGGATATTTGGAAGTCCTTAGAGGACTATGGTGAAAAAGGAAATATCTTCCGTTGAAAACTGGAAAGAAGCTTTCTGAGAAACTGCTCTGTGTTCTGTTAATTCATCTCACAGAGTTACATCTTTCCCTTCAAGAAGCCTTTCGCTAAGGCTGTTGTTGTGGAATTGGCAAAGGAATATTTGGAAGCCCATCGAAGGCTATGGTGAAAAAGGAAATGTCTTCCGTTCAAAACTGGAAAGAAGCTTTCTGAGAAACTGCTCTGTGTTCTGTTAATTCTTTCCACAGAGTTACATCTTTCCCTTCAAGAAGCCTTTCGCTAAGGCTGTTGTTGTGGAATTGGCAAAGGGACATTTGGAAGCCCATAGAAGGCTACGGTAAAAAAGGAAATATCTTCCGTTCAAAACTGGAAAGAAGCTTTGTGAGAAACTGCTCTGTGTTCTGTTAATTCATCTCACAGAGTTACATCTTTCCTTTCAAGAAGCCTTTTGCTAAGGCTGTTCTTGTGGAATTGGCAAAGTGATATTAGGAAGCCCATAAAGGGCTATGGTGAAAAAGGAAATACCTTCCGTTCAAAACTGGACACAAGCTCTCTGAGAAACTGCTCTGTGTTCCGTTAATTCATCTCACAGAGTTACACCTTTTCCTTCAAGAAGCCTTTCGCTAAGGCTGTTCTTGTGGAATTGGCAAAGTGATATTTGGAAGCCCATAGAGGGCTATGGTGAAAAAGGAAATGTCTTCCGTTCAAAACTGGAAAGAAGCTTTCTGAGAAACTGCTCTGTGTTGTGTTAATTCATCTCACAGAGTTACATCTTTCCTTTCAAGAAGCCTTTCGCTAAGGCTGTTGTTGTGGAATTGGCAAAGTGATATTTGGAAGCCCATAGAGGGCTACGGTGTAAAAGGAAATATCTTCCGTTCAAAATTGGAAAGAAGCTTTCTGAGAAACTGCTCTGTGTTCTGTTAGTTCATCTCACAGAGTTACATCTTTCCCTTCAAGAAGCCTTTCGATAAGGCTGTTCTTGCGGAATTGGCAATGTGATATTTGGAAGCCCATAGAGGGCTATGGTGAAAAAGGAAATATCTTCCGTTCAAAACTGGAAAGAAGCTTTCTGAAACTGCTCTGTGTTGTTAATTCACCTCACTGAGTTACATCTTTCCCTTCAAGAAGCCTTTCGCTAAGGCTGTTCTTGTGGAATTGGCAAAGGGATATTTGGAAGCCCATAGAGGGCTATGCTGAAAAAGGAAATATCTTCCGTTCAAAACCGGAAAGAAGCTTTCTGAGAAACTGCACTGTGTTCTGTTAATTCATCTCACAGTGTTACATCTTTCACTTCAAGAAGCCTTTCGCTAAGGCTGTTCTTGTGGAATTGGCAAAGTGATATTTGGAAGCCCATAGATTGCTACGGTGAAAAAGGGAATATCTTCCGTTCAAAACTGGAAAGAAGCTTTCTGAGAAACTGCTCTGTGTTCTGTTAATTCATCTCACAGAGTTACATCTTTCCCTTGAAGAAGACTTTCGCTAAGGCTGTTCTTGTGGAATTGGCAAAGGGATATTTGGAAGCCCATAGAGGGCTATGATGAAGAAGTGAATATCTTCCGTTCAAAACCGGAAAGCAGCTTTCTGAGAAACTGCTCTGTGTTCTGTTAATTCATGTCACAGAGTTACATCTTTCCCTTCAAGAAGCCTTTCACTAAGATTGTTCTTGTGGAATTGGCAAAGGGATATTTGGAAGCCCATAGAGGGCTATGATGAAAAAGGAAATATCTTCCGTTCAAAACTGGAAAGAAGTTTTCTGAGAAACTGCTCTGTGTTCTGGTAATTCATCTCACAGAGTTACATCTTTCCCTTCAAGAAGCCTTTCTCTAAGGCTGTTGTTGTGGAATTGGCAAAGTGATATTAGGAAGCCCATAAAGGGCTATGGTGAAAAAGGAAATATCTTGCGTTCAAAACTGGAAAGAAGCTTTCTGAGAAACTGCTCTGTGTTCTGTTAATTCATCTCACAGAGTTACATGTTTCCCTTCCAGAATCCTTTCGCTAAGGTTGTTCTTGTGGAATTGGCAAAGGGATATTTGGAAGCCCATAGAGGGCTATGGTGAAAAAGGAAATATCTTCCGTTCAAAACTGGAAAGAAGCTTTCTGAGAAACTGCTCTGTGTTCTGTTAATTCATCTCACAGAGTTACATCTTTCGCTTCAAGAAGGCTTTCGCTAAGGCTGTTCTTGTGGAATTGGCAAAGGGATATTTGGAAGCCCATAGAGGGCTACGGTGAAAAAGGAAATATCTTCCGTTCAAAACTGGAAAGAAGCTTTCTGAGAAACTGCTCTGTGTTCTGTTAATTCATCTCACAGAGTTACATCTTTCCCTTCAAGAAGCCTTTCGCTAAGGCTCTTCTTGTGGAATTGGCAAAGGGATATTTGGAAGCCCATAGAGGACTATGGTGAAAAAGGAAATATCTTCCGTTCAAAACTGGAAAGAAGCTTTCTGAGAAACTGCTCTGTGTTCTGTTAATTCATCTCACAGAGTTACATCTTTCCTTCAAAGCCTTTCGCTAAGGCTGTTCTTGTGGAATTGGCAAAGTGATATTTGGAAGCCCATAGAGGGCTATGGTGAAAAAGGAAATATCTTCCGTTCAAAACAGGAAAGAAGCTTTCTGAGAAACTGCTCTGTGTTCTGTTAATTCATCTCACAGAGTTACATCTTTCCTTCAAGAAGCCTTTCGCTAAGGCTGTTCTTGTGGAATTGGCAAGGGATATTTGGAAGCCCATAGAGGGCTATGGTGAAAAATATCTTCCGTTCAAAACAGGAAAGAAGCATTCTGAGAAACTGCTCTGTGTTCTGTTAATTCATCTCACAGAGTTACATCTTTCCCTTCAAGAAGCCTTTCGTGAAGGCTGTTCTTGTGGAATTGGAAAAGTGATATTTGGAAGCCCATAGAGGGCTACGGTGAAAAAGGAAATATCTTCCGTTCAAAACTGGAAAGAAGCTTTCTGAGAAACTGCTCTGTGTTCTGTTAATTCATCTCACAGAGTTACATCTTTCCCTTCAAGAAGCCTTTCGCTAAGGCTCTTCTTGTGGAATTTGCAAAGGGATATTTGGAAGTCCTTAGAGGACAATGGAGAAAAAGTAAATATCTTCCGTTCAAAACTGGAAAGAAGCTTTCTGAGAAACTGCTCTGTGTTCTGTTAATTCATCTCATAGAGTTACATCTTTCCTTTCAAGAAGCCTTTCGCTAAGGCTGTTCTTGTGGAATTGGCAAAGTGATATTTGGAAGCCCATAGAGGGGTATGGTGAAAAAGGAAATGTCTTCCTTTCAAAACTGGAAAGAAGCTTTCTGAGAAACTGCTCTGTGTTCTGTTAATTCATCTCACAGAGTTACATCTTTCCCTTCAAGAAGCCTTTCGCTGAGGCTGTTGTTGTGGAATTGGCAGAGTGATATTAGGAAGCCCATAAAGGGCTATGGTGAAAAAGGAAATATCTTCCGTTCAAAACTGGAAAGAAGCTTTCTGAGAAAGTGCTCTGTGTTCTCTTAATTCATCTCACAGAGTTACACCTTTTCCTTCAAGAAGCCTACCGCGAAGGCTGTTCTTGTGGAATTGGCAAAGGGATATTTGGGAGCCCATAGAACGCTATGGTGAAAAAAGAAATCTCTTCCGTTCAAAACTGGAAATAAGCTTTCTGAGAAACTGCTCTGTGTTCTGTTAATTCATCTCACAGAGTTACATCTTTCCCTTCAAGAAGCCTTTCGCTAAGGCTGTTCTTGTGGAATTGTTAAAGTGATATTTGGAAGCCCATAGAGGACTATGTTGAAAAAGGAAATCTCTTCCGTTCAAAACTGGAAAGAAGCTTTCTGAGAAACTGCTCTGTGTTCTGTTAATTCATCTCACAGTGTTACATCTTTCCCCTCAAGAAGCCTTTCGCTAAGGCTGTTCTTGTGGAATTGGCAAAGTGATATTTGGAAGCCCATAGAGGGCTGTGGTGAAAAAGGAAGTATCTTCCGTTCAATACTGGAAAGAAGCTTTCTGAGAAACCGCTCTGTGTTCTGTTAATTCATCTCACAGAGTTACATCTTTCCCTTCAAGAAGCCTTTCGCTAAGGCTGTTCTTGTGGAATTGGAAAAGTGATATTTGGAAGCCCATAGAGGGCTATGGTGAAAAAGGAAATATCTTCCGTTCAAAACTGGAAAGAAGCTTTCTGTGAAACTGCTCTGTGTTCTGTTAATTCATCTCACAGAGTTACATCTTTCCCTTCAAGAAGCCTTTCGCTAAGGCTGTTCTTGTGGAATTTGCAAAGGGATATTTGGAAGTCCTTAGAGGACTATGGTGAAAAAGTAAATATCTTCCGTTGAAAACTGGAAAGAAGCTTTCTGAGAAACTGCTCTGTGTTCTGTTAATTCATCTCACAGAGTTACATCTTTCCCTTCAAGAAGCCTTTCGCTAAGGCTGTTGTTGTGGAATTGGCAAAGGAATATTTGGAAGCCCATAAGGGCTATGGTGAAAAAAATATCTTCCGTTCAAAACTGGAAAGAAGCTTTCTGAGAAACTGCTCTGTGTTCTGTTAATTCTTCCCACAGAGTTACATCTTTCCTTCAAAGCCTTTCGCTAAGGCTGTTGTTGTGGAATTAGCAAAGTGATATTTGGAAGCCCATAGAAGGCTACGGTAAAAAGGAAATATCTTCCGTTCAAAACTGGAAAGAAGCTTTGTGAGAAACTGCTCTGTGTTCTGTTAATTCATCTCACAGAGTTACATCTTTCCTTCAAGAAGCCTTTTGCTAAGGCTGTTGTTGTGGAATTGGCAAAGGAATATTTGGAAGCCCATCGAAGGCTATGGTGAAAAAGGAAATGTCTTCCGTTCAAAACTGGAAAGAAGCTTTCTGAGAAACTGCTCTGTGTTCTGTTAATTCTTCCCACAGAGTTACATCTTTCCCTTCAAGAAGCCTTTCGCTAAGGCTGTTGTTGTGGAATTGGCAAAGGGACATTTGGAAGCCCATAGAAGGCTACGGTAAAAAAGGAAATATCTTCCGTTCAAAACTGGAAAGAAGCTTTGTGAGAAACTGCTCTGTGTTCTGTTAATTCATCTCACAGAGTTACATCTTTCCTTTCAAGAAGCCTTTTGCTAAGGCTGTTCTTGTGGAATTGGCAAAGTGATATTAGGAAGCCCATAAAGGGCTATGGTGAAAAAGGAAATACCTTCCGTTCAAAACTGGACACAAGCTCTCTGAGAAACTGCTCTGTGTTCCGTTAATTCATCTCACAGAGTTACACCTTTTCCTTCAAGAAGCCTTTCGCTAAGGCTGTTCTTGTGTAATTGGCAAAGTGATATTTGGAAGCCCATAGAGGGCTATGGTGAAAAAGGAAATGTCTTCCGTTCAAAACTGGAAAGAAGCTTTCTGAGAAACTGCTCTGTGTTGTGTTAATTCATCTCACAGAGTTACATCTTTCCTTTCAAGAAGCCTTTCGCTAAGGCTGTTGTTGTGGAATTGGCAAAGTGATATTTGGAAGCCCATAGAGCTACGGTGAAAAATATCTTCCGTTCAAAACTGGAAAGAAGCTTTCTGAGAAACTGCTCTGTGTTCTGCTAATACATCTCACAGAGTTACATCATTCCCTTCAAGAAGCCTTTCGCTAAGGCTGTTGTTGTGGAATTGGCAAAGTGATATTAGGAAGCCCATAAAAGGCTATGGTGAAAAAGGAAATATCTTCCGTTCAAAACTGCAAGGAAGCTTTCTGAGAAACTGCTCTGTGTTCCCTTAATTCATCTCACAGAGTTACACCTTTCCCTTCAAGAAGCCTTTCGCTAAGGCTGTTTTTGTGGAATTGGCAAAGGGATATTTGGAAGCCCATAGAGGGCTATGGTGAAAAAGGAAATCTCTTCCGTTCAAAACTGGAAATAAGCTTTCTGAGAAACTGCTCTGTGTTCTGTTAATTCATCTCACAGAGTTACATCTTTCCCCTCAAGAAGCCTTTCGCTAAGGGTGTTGTTGTGTAATTGGCAAAGTGATATTAGGAAGCCCATAAAGGGCTATGGTGAAAGAGGAAATATCTTCCGTTGAAAACTGGAAAGAAGCTATCTGAGAAACTGCTCTGTGTTCTCTTAATTCATCTCACAGAGTTACACCTTTTCCTTCAAGAAGCCTTTCGCTAAGGCTGTTCTTGTGGAATTGTTAAAGTGATATTTGGAAGCCCATAGAGGGCTATGGTGAAAAAGGAAATATCTTCCGTTCAAAACTGGAAAGAAGCTTTCTGAGAAACTGCTCTGTGTTCTGTTAATTCATCTCACAGAGTTACATCTTTCCCTTCAAGAAGCCTTTCGCTAAGGCTGTTCTTGTGGAATTGGCAAAAGGATATTTGGAAGCCCATAGAAGGCTACGGTGAAAAAGGAAATATCTTCCGTTCAAAACTGGAAAGAAGCTTTCTTAGAAACTGCTCTGTGTTCTGTTAATTCATCTCACAGAGTTACATATTTCCCTTCAAGAAGCCTTTCGCTAAGGCTGTTCTTGTGGAATTGGCAAAGTGATATTAGGAAGCCCCTAAACTGCTATGGTGAAAAAGGAAATATCTTCCGTTCAAAACTGGAAAGAAGCTTTCTGAGATACTGCTCTGTGTTCTGCGAATACATCTCACACAGTTACATCTTTCCCTTCAAGAAGCCTTTCGCTCAGGCTGTTGTCGTGGAATTGGCAGCGTGATATTAGGAAGCCCATTAAGGGGTATGGTGAAAAAGAAAATATCTTCCGTTCATAACTGCAAAGAAGCTTTCTGAGAAACTGCTCTGTGTTCTGTTAATTCATCTCACAGAGTTACACCTTTCCCTTCAAGAAGCCTTTCGCTAAGGCTGTTCTTGTGGAATTGTTAAACTGATATTCGGAAGCCCATATAGGGCTATGGTGAAAAAGGAAATCTCTTCCGTTCAAAAATGGAAAGAAGCTTTCTGAGAAACTGCTCTGTGCTCTCTTAATTCATCTCATAGAGTTACATCTTTCCCTTCAAGAAGCCTTTCGCTAAGGCTGTTTTTGTGGAATTGGCAAAGGGATATTTGGAAGCCCATAAAGCGCTATGTTGAAAAAGGAAATAACTTCCGTTCAAAACTGGAAAGAACCATTCAGAGAAACTATTCTGTGTTCCGTTAATTCACCCCACAGAGCTACATCTTTCCCTTCAAGAAGCCTTTCGCTAAGGCTGTTCTTGTGGAATTGGCAAAGTGATATTTGGAAGCCCATAGAGGGCTACGGTGAAAAAGGAAATATCTTCCGTTCAAAACTGGAAAGAAGCTTTCTGAGAAACTGCTCTGTGTTCTGTTAATTCATCTCACAGAGTTACATCTTTCCCTTCAAGAAGCCTTTCGCTAAGGCTGTTCTTGTGGTATTGGCAAAAAGATATTTGGAAGCCCATAGAGGGCTATGGTGAAAAAGGAAATATCTTCCGTTCAAAACTGGAAAGAAGCTTTCTGAGAAACTGCTCTGTGTTCTCTTAATTCATCTCACAGAGTTACATCTTTCCCTTCAAGAAGCCTTTCGCTAAGGCTGTTCTTGTGGAATTGGCAAAGTGATATTTGGAAGCCCATAGAGGGCTATGTTGAAAAAGGAAATATCTTCCGTTCAAAACTGGAAAGAAGCTTTCTGAGAAACTGCTCTGTGTTCTGTTAATTCATCTCACAGAGTTACATCTTTCCCTTCAAGAAGCCTTTCGCTAAGGCTGTTCTTGTGGAATTGGCAAGGATATTTGGAACCCCATAAAGGGCTATGGTGAAAAAATATCTTCCGCTTCAAAACTGGAAAGAACCTTTCTGAGAAACTGCTCTGTGTTCTGTTAATTCATTTCACAGAGTTACATCCTTCCCTTCAAGAAGCCTTTCGCTAAGGCTGTTCTTGTGGAATTGGCAAAGTGATATTTGGAAGCCCATAGAGGGCTACGGTGAAAAAGGGAATATCTTCCGTTCAAAACTGGAAAGAAGCTTTCTGAGAAACTGCTCTGTGTTCTGTTAATTCATCTCACAGAGTTACATCTTTCCCTGCAAGAAGCCTTTCGCTAAGGCTGTTCTTGTGGAATTGGAAAAGTGATATTTGGAAGCCCACAGAGGGCTATGGTGAAAAAGGAAATATCTTCCGTTCAAAACTGGAAAGAAGCTTTCTGAGAAACTGCTCTGTGTTCTGTTAATTCATCTCACAGAGTTACATCTCTCCTTCAAGAAGCCTTTCGCTAAGGCTGTTCTTGTGGAATTGCAAAGGATATTTGGAAGCCCATAGAGGACTATGGTGAAAAAGGAAATATCTTCCGCTCAATACTGGAAAGAAGCTTTCTGAGAAACTGCTCTGTGTTCTGTTAATTCATCTCACAGAGTTACATCTTTCCCTTCAAGAAGTCTTTCGCTCAGGCTGTTGTTGTGGAAGTGGCAGAGTGATATTAGGAAGCCCATAAAGGGCTATGGTGAAAAAGGAAATATCTTCCGTTCAAAACTGGAAAGAACTTTCTGAGAAACTGCTCTGTGTTCTCTTAATTCATCTCACAGAGTTACATCTTTCCCTTCAAGAAGCCTTTCGCTAAGGCCGTTCTTGTGGAATTGGCAAAGAGATATTTGGAAGCCCATAGAGGGCTATGGTGAAAAAGGAAATATCTTCCGTTCAAAACCGGAAAGAAGCTTTCTGAGAAACTGCTCTGTGTTCTGTTAATTCATCTCACAGAGTTACATCTTTCCCTTCAAGAAGCCTTTCGCTAATCTGTTCTTTTGGAATTGGCAAAGTGATATTTGGAAGCCCATAGAGGGCTACGGTGAAAAAGGAAATATCTTCCGTTCAAAACCGGAAAGAAGCTTTCTGAGAAACTGCTCTGTGTTCTGTTAATTCATCTCACAGAGTTACATCTTTCCCTTCAAGAAGCCTTTCGCTAATCTGTTCTTTTGGAATTGGCAAAGTGATATTTGGAAGCCCATAGAGGCTACGGTGAAAAAAATCTCTTCCGTTCAAAACTGGAAAGAAGCTTTCTGAGAAACTGCTCTGTGTTCTGTTAATTCATCTCACAGAGTTACATCTTTCCCTTCAAGAAGCCTTTCGCTAAGGCTGTTCTTGTGGAATTGACAAAGTGATATTTGGAAGCCCATAGAGGGCTATGGTGAAAAGGAAATGTCTTCCGTTCAAAACTGGAAAGAAGCTTTCTGAGAAACTGCTCTGTGTTCTGTTAATTCATCTCACAGAGTTACATCTTCCCTTCAAGAAGCCTTTCGCTAAGGCTGTTCTTGTGGAATTGGCAAAGTGATATTTGGAAGCCCATAGAGGCTATGGTGAAAAAGGAAATGTCTTCCGCTCAAAACTGGAAAGAAGCTTTCTGAGAAACTGCTCTGTGTTCTGTTAATTCATCTCACAGAGTTACATCTTCCCTTCAAGAAGCCTTTCGCTAAGGCTGTTCTTGTGGAATTGGCAAAGTGATATTTGGAAGCCCAGACAAGACTACGGTGAAAAAGGAAATATCTTCCGTTCAAAACTGGAAAGAAGCTTTCTGAGAAACTGCTCTGTGTTCTCTTAATTCATCTCACAGTGTTACACCTTTCCCTTCAAGAAGCCTTTCGCGAAGGCTGTTCTTGTGGAATTTGCAAAGGGATATTTGGAAGCCCATAGAGGGCTATGGTGAAAAGGAAATGTCTTCCGTTCAAAACTGGAAAGAAGCTTTCTGAGAAACTGCTCTGTGTTCTGTTAATTCATCTCAGAGAGTTACATCTTTCCCTTCAAGAAGCCTTTCTCTAAGGCTGTTCTTGTGGAATTGGCAAAGTGATATTTGGAAGCCCATAGAGGGCTATTGTGAAAAAGAAATATCTTCCGTTCAAAACTGGAAAGAAGCTTTCTGAGAAACTGCTCTGTGTTCTGTTAATTCATCTCACAGAGTTACATCTTTCCCTTCCCGAAGCCTTTCTGTAAGGCTGTTCTTGTGGAATTGGCAAAGGGATATTTGGAAGCCCATAGAGGGCTACGGTGAAAAAGGAAATATCTTCCGTCCAAAACTGGAAACAAGCTTGCTGAGAAATTGCTCTGTGTTCTGTTAATTCATCTCACAGAGTTACATCTTTCCCTTCAAGAAGCCTTTCGCTAAGGCTGTTGTTGTGGAATTGGCAAAGGGATATTATGAAGCCCATAAAGGGCTATGGTTAAAAAGGAAATCTCCTCCGTTCAAAACTGGAAAGAAGCTTTCTGTGAAACTGATCTGAGTTCTGTTAATTCATCTCACAGAGTTACATCTTTCCCTTCAAGAAGCCTTTCGCTAAGGCTGTTCTTGTGGAATTGGCAAAGGGATATTTGGAAGCCCATAGAGGGCTATGGTGAAAAAGGAAATATCTTCCGTTCAAAACCGGAAAGAAGCTTTCTGAGAAACTGCTCTGTGTTCTGTTAATTCATCTCACAGAGTTACATCTTTCCCTTCAAGAAGCCTTTCGCTAAGGCTGTTCTTGTGGAATTGGCAAAGTGATATTTGGAAGCCCATAGAGGGCTATGGTGAAAAAGAAATATCTTCCGTTCAAAACTGGAAAGAGGCTTTTTGAGAAACTGCTCTGTGTTCTGTTAATTCAGGTCACAGAGTTACATCTTACCCTTCAAGAAGCCTTTCGCTAAGGCTGTTCTTGTGGAATTGGCAAAGTGATTTTTGGAAGCCCTTAGAGGGCTATGGTGAAAAAGGAAATATCTTCCGTTCAAAACTGGAAAGAAGCTTTTTGAAAAACTGCTCCGTGTTCTGTTAATTCATCTCACAGAGTTGCATCTTTCCTTTCAAGAAGCCTTTCGCTAAGGGTGTTCTTGTGGAATTGGCAAAGTGATATTTGGAAGCCCATAGAGGGCTATGGTGAAAAAGGAAATATCTTCCGTTCAAAACTGGAAAGAAGCTTTCTGAGAAACTGCTCTGTGTTCTGTTAATTCATCTCACAGAGTTACACCTTTCCCTTCAAGAAGCCTTTCGCTAAGGCTGTTCTTGTGGAATTGGCAAAGTGATATTTGGAAGCCCATAGAGGGCTATGGTGAAAAAGGAAATATCTTCCGTTCAAAACTGGAAAGAAGCTTTCTGAGAAACTGCTCTGTGTTCTGTTAATTCATCTCACAGAGTTGCATCTTTCCTTTCAAGAAGCCTTTCGCTAAGGCTGTTCTTGTGGAATTGGCAAAGTGATATTTGGAAGCCCATAGAGGGCTATGGTGAAAAAGGAAATATCTTCCGTTCAAAACTGGAAAGAAGCTTTCTGAGAAACTGCTCTGTGTTCTGTTAATTCATCTCACAGAGTTACACCTTTCCCTTCAAGAAGCCTTTCGCGAAGGCTGTTCTTGTGGAATTGGCAAAGGGATATTTGGAAGCCCATAGAGGGCTATGGTGAAAAAGGAAATCTCTTCCGTTCAAAACTGGAAATCAGCTTTTTGAGAAACTGCTCTGTGTTCTGTTAATTCATCTCACAGAGTTACATCTTTCCCTTCAAGAAGCCTTTCGCTAAGGCTGTTCTTGGGGAATTGGCAAAGTGATATTTGGAAGCCCATAGAGGGCTACGGTGAAAAAGGAAATATCTTCCGTTCAAAACTGGAAAGAAGCTTTCTGAGAAACTGCTCTGTGTTCTGTTAACTCATCTCACAGAGTTACATCTTTCCCTTCAAGAAGCCTTTCGCTAAGGCTGTACTTTGGGAATTGGCAAAGGGATATTTGGAAGCCCATAGAGGGCTATGGTGAAAAAGGAAATATCTTCCGTTCAAAACTGGAAAGAAGCTTTCTGAGAAACTGCTCTGTGTTCTGTTAATTCATCTCACAGAGTTACATCTCTCCCTTCAAGAAGCCTTTCGCTATTGCTGTTCTTGTGGAATTGCCAAAGTGATATTTCGAAGCCCATAGAGGGCTATGGGAAAAAGGAAATATCTTCCGTTGAAAACTGGAAAGAAGCTTTCTGAGAAATTGCTCTGTGTACTGTTAATACATCTCACAGAGTTACATCTTTCCCTTCAAGAAGCCTTTCGCTAAGGCCGTTCTTGTGGAATTGGCAAAGGGATATTTGGAAGCCCATAGAGGGCTATGGTGAAAAAGGAAATATCTTCCGTTCAAAACTGGAAACAATCTTTCCGAGAAACTGCTCTGTGTTCTGTTAATTCATCTCACAGAGTTACATCTTTCCCTTCAAGAAGCCTTTCGCTAAGGCTGTTCTTGTGGAATTGGCAAAGGGATATTTGGAAGCCCATAGAGGGCTATGGTGAAAAAGGAAATCTCTTCCGTTCAAAACTGGAAAGAAGCTTTCTGAGAAACTGCTCTGTGTTCTGTTACTTCATCTCACAGAGTTACATCTCTCCCTTCAAGAAGCCTTTCGCTAAGGCTGTTGTTGTGGAATTGGCAAAGGGATATTTGGAAGCCCATAAAGGGCTATGGTGAAAAAGGAAGTATCTTCCGTTCAAAACCGGAAGGAAGCTTTCTGAGAAACTGCTCTGTGTTCTGTTAATTCATCTCACAGAGTTACATCTTTCCCGTCAAGAAGCCTTTCGCGAAGGCTGTTCTTGTGGAATTGGCAAAGTGATATTTGGAAGCCCATAGAGGGCTATGGGAAAAAGGAAATATCTTCCGTTGAAAACTGGAAAGTAACTTTCTGAGAAATTGCTCTGTGTTCTGTTAATTCATCTCACAGAGTTACACCTTTCCCCTCAAGAAGCCTTTCGCTAAGGCTGTTCTTGTGGAATTGGCAGAGTGATATTAGGAAGCCCATAAAGGGCTATGGTGAAAAAGGAAATATCTTCCGTTCAAAACTGGAAAGAAGCTTTCTGAGAAACTGCTGTGTGTTCTGTTAATTCATCTCACAGAGTTACATCTTTCCCTTCAAGAAGCCTTTCGCTAAGGCTGTTCTTGTGGAATTGGCAAAGTGATATTAGGAAGCCCAGAGAGGGCTATTGTGAAAAAGAAATATCTTCCGTTCAAAACTGGAAAGAAGCTTTCTGAGAAACTGCTCTGTGTTCTGTTAATTCATCTCACAGAGTTACATCTTTCCCTTCCCGAAGCCTTTCTGTAAGGCTGTTCTTGTGGAATTGGCAAAGGGATATTTGGAAGCCCATAGAGGGCTACGGTGAAAAAGGAAATATCTTCCGTCCAAAACTGGAAACAAGCTTGCTGAGAAATTGCTCTGTGTTCTGTTAATTCATCTCACAGAGTTACATCTTTCCCTTCAAGAAGCCTTTCGCTAAGGCTGTTGTTGTGGAATTGGCAAAGGATATTTGGAAGCCCATAAAGGGCTATGGTTAAAAAGGAAATCTCCTCCGTTCAAAACTGGAAAGAAGCTTTCTGTGAAACTGATCTGAGTTCTGTTAATTCATCTCACAGAGTTACATCTTTCCCTTCAAGAAGCCTTTCGCTAAGGCTGTTCTTGTGGAATTGGCAAAGGGATATTTGGAAGCCCATAGAGGGCTATGGTGAAAAAGGAAATATCTTCCGTTCAAAACCGGAAAGAAGCTTTCTGAGAAACTGCTCTGTGTTCTGTTAATTCATCTCACAGAGTTACATCTTTCCCTTCAAGAAGCCTTTCGCTAAGGCTGTTCTTGTGGAATTGGCAAAGTGGTATTTGGAAGCCCATAGAGGGCTATGGTGAAAAAGGAAATATCTTCCGTTCAAAACTGGAAAGAGGCTTTTTGAGAAACTGCTCTGTGTTCTGTTAATTCAGGTCACAGAGTTACATCTTACCCTTCAAGAAGCCTTTCGCTAAGGCTGTTCTTGTGGAATTGGCAAAGTGATTTTTGGAAGCCCATAGAGGGCTACGGTGAAAAAGGAAATATCTTCCGTTCAAAACCGGAAACAATCTTTCCGAGAAACTGCTCTGTGTTCTGTTAATTCATCTCACAGAGTTACATCTTTCCCTTCAAGAAGCCTTTCGCTAAGGCTGTTCTTGTGGAATTGGCAAAGTGATATTTGGAAGCCCATAGAGGGCTACGGTGAAAAAGGAAATCTCTTCCGTTCAAAACTGGAAAGAAGCTTTCTGAGAAACTGCTCTGTGTTCTGTTAATTCATCTGACAGAGTTACATCTTTCCCTTCAAGAAGCCTTTCGCTAAGGCTGTTCTTGTGGAATTGGCAAAGTGATATTTGGAAGCCCAGACAAGACTACGGTGAAAAAGGAAATATCTTCCGTTCAAAACTGGAAAGAAGCTTTCTGAGAAACTGCTCTGTGTTCTCTTAATTCATCTCACTGTGTTACACCTTTCCCTTCAAGAAGCCTTTCGCGAAGGCTGTTCTTGTGGAATTTGCAAAGGGATATTTGGAAGCCCATAGAGGGCTATGGTGAAAAAGGAAATATCTTCCGTTCAAAACTGGAAATAAGCTTTCTTAGAAACTGCTCTGTGTTCTGTTAATTCATCTCACAGAGTTACATCTTTCCCTTCAAGAAGCCTTTCGCTAAGGCTGTTCTTGTGGAATTGACAAAGTGATATTTGGAAGCCCATAGAGGGCTATGGTGAAAAAGGAAATATCTTCCGTTCAAAACTGGAAAGAAGCTTTCTGAGAAACTGCTCTGTGTTCTCTTAATTCATCTCACAGTGTTACACCTTTCCCTTCAAGAAGCCTTTCGCGAAGGCTGTTCTTGTGGAATTTGCAAAGGGATATTTGGAAGCCCATAGAGGGCTATGGTGAAAAAGGAAATATCTTCCGTTCAAAACTGGAAATAAGCTTTCTTAGAAACTGCTCTGTGTTCTGTTAATTCATCTCACAGAGTTACATCTTTCCTTTCAAGAAGCCTTTCGCTAAGGCTGTTCTTGTGGAATTGACAAAGTGATATTTGGAAGCCCATAGAGGGCTATGGTGAAAAGGAAATGTCTTCCGTTCAAAACTGGAAAGAAGCTTTCTGAGAAACTGCTCTGTGTTCTGTTAATTCATCTCAGAGAGTTACATCTTTCCCTTCAAGAAGCCTTTCTCTAAGGCTGTTCTTGTGGAATTGGCAAAGTGATATTTGGAAGCCCATAGAGGCTATGGTGAAAAAGGAAATATCTTCCGTCAAAACTGGAAAGAAGCTTTCTGAGAAACTGCTCTGTGTTCTGTTAATTCATCTCACAGAGTTACATCTTTCCTTCAAGAAGCCTTTCTCTAAGGCTCTTCTTGTGGAATTGGCAAAGGGATATTTTGAAGCCCATAGAGGGCTACGGTGAAAAAGGAAATATCTTCCGTCCAAACCTGGAAACAAGCTTGCTGAGAAATTGCTCTGTGTTCTGTTAATTCATCTCACAGAGTTACATCTTTCCCTTCAAGAAGCCTTTCGCTAAGGCTGTTCTTGTGGAATTGGCAAAGGGATATTATGAAGCCCGTAAAGGGCTATGGTTAAAAAGGAAATCTCCTCCGTTCAAAACTGAAAAGAATCTTTCTGTGAAACTGATCTGAGTTCTGTTAATTCATCTCACAGAGTTACATCTTTCCCTTCAAGAAGCCTTTCGCTAAGGCTGTTCTTGTGGAATTGGCAAAGGGATATTTGGAAGCCCATAGAGGGCTATGGTGAAAAAGGAAATATCTTCCGTTCAAAACCGGAAAGAAGCTTTCTGAGAAACTGCTCTGTGTTCTGTTAATTCAGGTCACAGAGTTACATCTTACCCTTCAAGAAGCCTTTCGCTAAGGCTGTTCTTGTGGAATTGGCAAAGTGATTTTTGGAAGCCCTTAGAGGGCTATGGTGAAAAAGGAAATATCTTCCGTTCAAAACTGGAAAGAAGCTTTTTGAAAAACTGCTCCGTGTTCTGTTAATTCATCTCACAGAGTTGCATCTTTCCTTTCAAGAAGCCTTTCGCTAAGGGTGTTCTTGTGGAATTGGCAAAGTGATATTTGGAAGCCCATAGAGGGCTATGGTGAAAAAGGAAATATCTTCCGTTCAAAACTGGAAAGAAGCTTTCTGAGAAACTGCTCTGTGTTCTGTTAATTCATCTCACAGCGTTACATCTTTCCCTTCAAGAAGCCTTTCGCTAATCTGTTCTTTTGGAATTGGCAAAGTGATATTTGGAAGCCCATAGAGGGCTACGGTGAAAAAGGAAATCACTTCCGTTCAAAACTGGAAAGAAGCTTTCTGAGAAACTGCTCTGTGTTCTGTTAATTCATCTGACAGAGTTACATCTTTCCCTTCAAGAAGCCTTTCCCTAAGGCTGTTCTTGTGGAATTGGCAAAGGGATATTTGGAAGCCCATAGAGGGCTATGGTGAAAAAGGAAGTATCTTCCGTTCAAAACCGGAAAGAAGCTTTCTGAGAAACTGCTCTGTGTTCTTTTAATTCATCTCACAAGGTTACATCTTTCCCTTGAAGAAGCCTTTCGCTCAGGCTGTTGTTGTGGAATTGGCAGAGTGATATTAGGAAGCCCGTAAAGGGCTATGGTGAAAAAGGATATATCTTCCGTTCAAAACTGGAAAGAAGCTTTCTGAGAAACTGCTCTGTGTTCTCTTAATTCATCTCACAGTGTTACACCTTTCCCTTCAAGAAGCCTTTCGCGAAGGCTGTTCTTGTGGAATTGGCAAAGGGATCTTTGGAAGCCCATAGAGGGCTATGGTGAAAAAGGAAATCTCTTCCGTTCAAAACTGGAAAGAAGCTTTCTGAGAAACTGCTCTGTGTTCTGTTACTTCATCTCACAGAGTTACATCTCTCCCTTCAAGAAGCCTTTCGCTAAGGCTGTTGTTGTGGAATTGGCAAAGGGATATTTGGAAGCCCATAAAGGGCTATGGTGAAAAAGGAAATATCTTCCGTTCAAAACCGGAAGGAAGCTTTCTGAGAAACTGCTCTGTGTTCTGTTAATTCATCTCACAGAGTTACATCTTTCCTTCAAGAAGCCTTTCGCTAAGGCTGTTCTTGTGGAATTGGCAAAGTGATATTTGGAAGCCCATAAGGGCTATGGTGAAAAAGGAAATATCTTCCGTTCAAAACTGGAAAGAAGCTTTCTGAGAAACTGCTCTGTGTTCTGTTAATTCATCTCACAGAGTTACATCTTTCCCTTCAAGAAGCCTTTCGCTAAGGCTGTTCTTGTGGAATTGGCAAAGTGATATTAGGAAGCCCATAAAGGGCTATGGTGAAAAAGGAAATATCTTCCGTTCAAAACCGGAAAGAAGCTTTCTGAGAAACTGCTCTGTGTTCTGTTAATTCATCTCACAGAGTTACACCTTTCCCTTCAAGAAGCCTTCGCTAAGGCTGTTCTTGTGGAATTGGCAAAGGGATATTTGGAAGCCCATAGAGGGCTATGGTGAAAAAGGAAATCTCTTCCGTTCAAAACTGGAAAGAAGCTTTCTGAGAAACTGCTCTGTGTTCTGTTAATTCATCTCACAGAGTTACACCTTTCCCCTCAAGAAGCCTTTCGCTAAGGCTGTTCTTCTGGAATTGGCAAAGTGATATTAGGAAGCCCATAAAGGGCTATGGTGAAAAGGAAATCTCTTCCGTTCAAAACTGGAAAGAAGCTTTCTGAGAAACTGCTCTGTGTTCTGTTAATTCATCTCACAGAGTTACATATTTCCCTTCAAGAAGTCTTTCGCTCAGGTTGTTGTTGTGGAATTGGCAGAGTGATATTAGGAAGCCCATAAAGGGCTACGGTGAAAAAGGAAATATCTTCCGTTCAAAACTGGAAAGAAGCTTTCTGAGAAACTGCTCTGTGTTCTGTTAATTCATCTCACAGAGTTACATCTTTCCCTTCAAGAAGCCTTTCGCTAAGGCTGTTCTTGTGGAATTGGCAAAGGGATATTTGGAACCCCATAAAGGGTTATGGTGAAAAAGGAAATAACTTCCGTTCAAAACTGGAAAGAACCTTTCTGAGAAACTGCTCTGTGTTCTGTTAATTCATTTCACAGAGTTACATCCTTCCCTTCAAGAAGCCTTTCGCTAAGGCTGTTCTTGTGGAATTGGCAAAGTGATATTTGGAAGCCCATAGAGGGCTACGGTGAAAAAGGGAATATCTTCCGTTCAAAACTGGAAAGAAGCTTTCTGAGAAACTGCTCTGTGTTCTGTTAATTCATCTCACAGAGTTACATCTTTCCCTGCAAGAAGCCTTTCGCTAAGGCTGTTCTTGTGGAATTGGAAAAGTGATATTTGGAAGCCCACAGAGGGCTATGGTGAAAAAGGAAATATCTTCCGTTCAAAACTGGAAAGAAGCTTTCTGAGAAACTGCTCTGTGTTCTGTTAATTCACCTCACAGAGTTACATCTATCCCTTCAAGAAGCCTTTCGCTAAGGCTGTTCTTGTGGAATTTGCAAAGGGATATTTGGAAGTCCTTAGAGGACTATGGTGAAAAAGGAAATATCTTCCGCTCAAAACTGGAAAGAAGCTTTCTGAGAAACTGCTCTGTGTTCTGTTAATTCATCTCACAGAGTTACATCTTTCCCTTCAAGAAGTCTTTCGCTCAGGCTGTTGTTGTGGAATTGGCAGAGTGATATTAGGAAGCCCATAAAGGGCTATGGTGAAAAAGGAAATATCTTCCGTTCAAAACTGGAAAGAAGTTTCTGAGAAACTGCTCTGTGTTCTCTTAATTCATCTCACAGAGTTACACCTTTCCCTTCAAGAAGCCTTTCGCGAAGGCTGTTCTTGTGGAATTGGCAAAGGGATATTTGGAAGCCCACAGAGAGCTATGGTGAAAAAGGAAATATCTTCCGTTCAAAACTGGAAAGAGGCTTTTTGAGAAACTGCTCTGTGTTCTGTTAATTCAGGTCACAGAGTTACATCTTACCCTTCAAGAAGCCTTTCGCTAAGGCTGTTCTTGTGGAATTGGCAAAGTGATTTTTGGAAGCCCTTAGAGGGCTATGGTGAAAAAGGAAATATCTTCCGTTCAAAACTGGAAAGAAGCTTTTTGAAAAACTGCTCCGTGTTCTGTTAATTCATCTCACAGAGTTGCATCTTTCCTTTCAAGAAGCCTTTCGCTAAGGGTGTTCTTGTGGAATTGGCAAAGTGATATTTGGAAGCCCATAGAGGGCTATGGTGAAAAAGGAAATATCTTCCGTTCAAAACTGGAAAGAAGCTTTCTGAGAAACTGCTCTGTGTTCTGTTAATTCATCTCACAGAGTTACACCTTTCCCTTCAAGAAGCCTTTCGCGAAGGCTGTTCTTGTGGAATTGGCAAAGGGATATTTGGAAGCCCATAGAGGGCTATGGTGAAAAAGGAAATCTCTTCCGTTCAAAACTGGAAATCAGCTTTTTGAGAAACTGCTCTGTGTTCTGTTAATTCATCTCACAGAGTTACATCTTTCCCTTCAAGAAGCCTTTCGCTAATCTGTTCTTTTGGAATTGGCAAAGTGATATTTGGAAGCCCATAGAGGGCTACGGTGAAAAAGGAAATATCTTCCGTTCAAAACCGGAAACAATCTTTCCGAGAAACTGCTCTGTGTTCTGTTAATTCATCTCACAGAGTTACATCTTTCCCTTCAAGAAGCCTTTCGCTAAGGCTGTTCTTGTGGAATTGACAAAGTGATATTTGGAAGCCCATAGAGGGCTATGGTGAAAAATGTCTTCCGTTCAAAACTGGAAAGAAGCTTTCTGAGAAACTGCTCTGTGTTCTGTTAATTCATCTCACAGTGTTACATCTTCCCTTCAAGAAGCCTTTCGCTAAGGCTGTTCTTGTGGAATTGGCAAAGTGATATTTGGAAGCCCAGACAAGACTACGGTGAAAAAGGAAATATCTTCCGTTCAAAACTGGAAAGAAGCTTTCTGAGAAACTGCTCTGTGTTCTCTTAATTCATCTCACAGAGTTACACCTTTCCCTTCAAGAAGCCTTTCGCGAAGGCTGTTCTTGTGGAATTTGCAAAGGGATATTTGGAAGCCCATAGAGGGCTATGGTGAAAAAGGAAATATCTTCCGTTCAAAACTGGAAATAAGCTTTCTTAGAAACTGCTCTGTGTTCTGTTAATTCATCTCACAGAGTTACATCTTTCCCTTCAAGAAGCCTTTCGCTAATGCTGTTCTTGTGGAATTGACAAAGTGATATTTGGAAGCCCATAGAGGGCTATGGTGAAAAGGAAATGTCTTCCGTTCAAAACTGGAAAGAAGCTTTCTTAGAAACTGCTCTGTGTTCTGTTAATTCATCTCAGAGAGTTAAATCTTTCCCTTCAAGAAGCCTTTCTCTAAGGCTGTTCTTGTGGAATTGCAAAGTGATATTTGGAAGCCTATAGAGGGCTATTGTGAAAAAGAAATATCTTCCGTTCAAAACTGGAAAGAAGCTTTCTGAGAAACTGCTCTGTGTTCTGTTAATTCATCTCACAGAGTTACATCTTTCCCTTCCCGAAGCCTTTCTGTAAGGCTGTTCTTGTGGAATTGGCAAAGGGATATTTGGAAGCCCATAGAGGGCTACGGTGAAAAAGGAAATATCTTCCGTCCAAAACTGGAAACAAGCTTGCTGAGAAATTGCTCTGTGTTCTGTTAATTCATCTCACAGAGTTACATCTTTCCCTTCAAGAAGCCTTTCGCTAAGGCTGTTGTTGTGGAATTGGCAAAGGGATATTATGAAGCCCATAAAGGGCTATGGTTAAAAAGGAAATCTCCTCCGTTCAAAACTGGAAAGAAGCTTTCTGTGAAACTGATCTGAGTTCTGTTAATTCATCTCACAGAGTTACATCTTTCCCTTCAAGAAGCCTTTCGCTAAGGCTGTTCTTGTGGAATTGGCAAAGGGATATTTGGAAGCCCATAGAGGGCTATGGTGAAAAAGGAAATATCTTCCGTTCAAAACCAGAAAGAAGCTTTCTGAGAAACTGCTCTGTGTTCTGTTAATTCATCTCACAGAGTTACATCTTTCCCTTCAAGAAGCCTTTCGCTAAGGCTGTTCTTGTGGAATTGGCAAAGTGATATTTGGAAGCCCATAGAGGGCTATGGTGAAAAAGGAAATATCTTCCGTTCAAAACTGGAAAGAGACTTTTTGAGAAACTGCTCTGTGTTCTGTTAATTCAGGTCACAGAGTTACATCTTACCCTTCAAGAAGCCTTTCGCTAAGGCTGTTCTTGTGGAATTGGCAAAGTGATTTTTGGAAGCCCTTAGAGGACTATGGTAAAAAAGGAAATATCTTCCGCTCAAAACTGGAAAGAAGCTTTCTGAGAAACTGCTCTGTCTTCTGTTAATTCATCTCACAGAGTTACATCTTTCCCTTCAAGAAGTCTTTCGCTCAGGCTGTTGTTGTGGAATTGGCAGAGTGATATTAGGAAGCCCATAAAGGGCTATGGTGAAAAAGGAAATATCTTCCGTTCAAAACTGGAAAGAAGTTTCTGAGAAACTGCTCTGTGTTCTCTTAATTCATCTCACAGTGTTACACCTTTCCCTTCAAGAAGCCTTTCGCGAAGGCTGTTCTTGTGGAATTGGCAAAGGGATATTTGGAAGCCCAAAGAGAGCTATGGTGAAAAAGGAAATCTCTTCCGTTCAAAACTGGAAAGAAGCTTTCTGAGAAACTGTTCTGTGTTCTGTTAATTCATCTCACAGAGTTACATCTTCCCCTTCAAGAAGCCTTTCGCTCAGGCTGTTGTTGTGGAATTGGCAGAGTGATATTTGGAAGCCCATAAAGGGCTATGGTGAAAAAGGAAATATCTTCCGTTCAAAACTGGAAAGAAGCTTTCTGAGAAACTGCTCTGTGTTCTCTTAATTCATCTCACAGAGTTACATCTTTCCCTTCAAGAAGCCTTTCGTGAAGGCTGTTCTTGTGGAATTGGAAAAGTGATATTTGGAAGCCCATAGAGGGCTACGGTGAAAAAGGAAATATCTTCCGTTCAAAACTGGAAAGAAGCTTTCTGAGAAACTGCTCTGTGTTCTGTTAATTCATCTCACAGAGTTACATCTTTCCCTTCAAGAAGCCTTTCGCTAATGCTCTTCTTGTGGAATTTGCAAAGGGATATTTGGAAGTCCTTAGAGGACTATGGTGAAAAAGGAAATATCTTCCGTTCAAAACTGGAAAGAAGCTTTCTGAGAAACTGCTCTGTGTTCTGTTAATTCATCTCACAGAGTTACATCTTTCCTTTGAAGAAGCCTTTCGCTAAGGCTGTTCTTGTGGAATTGGCAAAGTGATATTTGGAAGCCCATAGAGGGGTATGGTGAAAAAGGAAATGTCTTCCTTTCAAAACTGGAAAGAAGCTTTCTGAGAAACTGCTCTGTGTTCTGTTAATTCATCTCACAGAGTTACATCTTTCCCTTCAAGAAGCCTTTCGCTAAGGCTGTTCTTGTGGAATTGGCAAAGTGATATTAGGAAGCCCATAATGGGCTATGGTGAAAGTGGAAATATCTTCCGTTCAAAACTGGAAAGAAGCTTTCTGAGAAACTGCTCTGTGTTGTGTTAATTCATCTCACAGAGTTACATCTTTCCTTTCAAGAAGCCTTTCGCTAAGGCTGTTGTTGTGGAATTGGCAAAGTGATATTTGGAAGCCCATAGAGGGCTACGGTGAAAAAGGAAATATCTTCCGTTCAAAACTGGAAAGAAGCTTTCTGAGAAACTGCTCTGTGTTCTGCTAATACATCTCACAGAGTTACATCATTCCCTTCAAGAAGCCTTTCGCTAAGGCTGTTGTTGTGGAATTGGCAAAGTGATATTAGGAAGCCCATAAAAGGCTATGGTGAAAAAGGAAATATCTTCCGTTCAAAACTGCAAGGAAGCTTTCTGAGAAACTGCTCTGTGTTCCCTTAATTCATCTCACAGAGTTACACCTTTCCCTTCAAGAAGCCTTTCGCTAAGGCTGTTCTTGTGGAATTGGCAAAGGGATATTTGGAAGCCCATAGAGGGCTATGGTGAAAAAGGAAATCTCTTCCGTTCAAAACTGGAAATAAGCTTTCTGAGAAACTGCTCTGTGTTCTGTTAATTCATCTCACAGAGTTACATCTTTCCCTTCAAGAAGCCTTTCGCTAAGGCTGTTGTTGTGGAATTGGCAAAGTGATATTAGGAAGCCCATAAAGGGCTATGGTGAAAGAGGAAATATCTTCCGTTGAAAACTGGAAAGAAGCTATCTGAGAAACTGCTCTGTGTTCTCTTAATTCATCTCACAGAGTTACACCTTTTCCTTCAAGAAGCCTTTCGCTAAGGCTGTTCTTGTGGAATTGTTAAACTGATATTTGGAAGCCCATAGAGGGCTATGGTGAAAAAGGAAATATCTTCCGTTCAAAACTGGAAAGAAGCTTTCTGAGAAACTGCTCTGTGTTCTGTTAATTCATCTCACAGAGTTACATCTTTCCCTTCAAGAAGCCTTTCGCTAAGGCTGTTCTTGTGGAATTGGCAAAAGGATATTTGGAAGCCCATAGAAGGCTACGGTGAAAAAGGAAATATCTTCCGTTCAAAACTGGAAGAAGCTTTCTGAGAAACTGCTCTGTGTTCTGTTAATTCATCTCACAGAGTTACATATTTCCTTCAAGAAGCCTTTCGCTAAGGCTGTTCTTGTGGAATTGGCAAAGTGATATTAGGAAGCCCATAAAGGGCTATGGTGAAAAAGGAAATCTTCCGTTCAAAACTGGAAAGAAGCTTTCTGAGAAACTGCTCTGTGTTCTGCTAATACATCTCACAGAGTTACATCTTTCCTTCAAGAAGCCTTTCGCTCAGGCTGTTGTTGTGGAATTGGCAGCGTGATATTAGGAAGCCCATAAAGGGCTATGGTGAAAAAGAAATATCTTCCGTTCAAAACTGGAAAGAAGCTTTCTGAGAAACTGCTCTGTGTTCTGTTAATTCATCTCACAGAGTTACACCTTTCCTTCAAGAAGCCTTTCGCTAAGGCTGTTCTTGTGGAATTGTTAAAGTGATATTTGGAAGCCCATAAAGGGCTATGGTGAAAAAGGAAATCTCTTCCGTTCAAAACTGGAAAGAAGCTTTCTGAGAAACTGCTCTGTGTTCTCTTAATTCATCTCACAGAGTTACATCTTTCCTTCAAGAAGCCTTTCGCTAAGGCTGTTCTTGTGGAATTGGCAAAGTGATATTTGGAAGCCCATAAAGGGCTATGGTGAAAAAGGAAATATCTTCCGTTCAAAACTGGAAAGAAGCTTTCTGAGAAACTGCTCTGTGTTCTGTTAATTCATCTCACAGAGTTACATCTTTCCTTCAAGAAGCCTTTCTAAGGCTGTTCTTGTGGAATTGGCAAAGTGATATTTGGAAGCCCATAGAGGGCTACGGTGAAAAAGGAAATATCTTCCGTTCAAAACTGGAAAGAAGCTTTCTGAGAAACTGCTCTGTGTTCTGTTAATTCATCTCACAGAGTTACATCTTTCCTTCAAGAAGCCTTTCGCTAAGGCTGTTCTTGTGGAATTGGCAAAGTGATATTTGGAAGCCCATAGAGGGCTATGGTGAAAAAAATATCTTCCGTTCAAAACTGGAAAGAAGCTTTCTGAGAAACTGCTCTGTGTTCTGTTAATTCATCTCACAGAGTTACATCTTTCCTTCAAGAAGCCTTTCGCTAAGGCTGTTCTTGTGGAATTGGCAAAGTGATATTTGGAAGCCCATAGAGGGCTATGGTGAAAAAAATATCTTCCGTTCAAAACTGGAAAGAAGCTTTCTGAGAAACTGCTCTGTGTTCTGTTAATTCATCTCACAGAGTTACATCTTTCCTTCAAGAAGCCTTTCGCTAAGGCTGTTGTTGTGGAATTGGCAAAGGATATTTGGAAGCCCATAAAGGGCTATGGTGAAAAAGGAAATATCTTCCGTTCAAAACTGGAAAAAGCTTTCTGAGAAACTGCTCTGTGTTCTGTTAATTCATCTCACAGAGTTACATCTTTCCTTCAAGAAGCCTTTCTAAGGCTGTTCTTGTGGAATTGGCAAAGGATATTTGGAAGCCCATAGAGGGCTATGGTGAAAAAGGAAATCTCTTCCGTTCAAAACTGGAAAGAAGCTTTCTGAGAAACTGCTCTGTGTTCTGTTAATTCATCTCACAGAGTTACATCTTTCCTTCAAGAAGCCTTTCGCTAAGGCTGTTCTTGTGGAATTGGCAAAGTGATATTTGGAAGCCCATAAAGGGCTATGGTGAAAAAGGAAATATCTTCCGTTCAAAACTGGAAAGAAGCTTTCTGAGAAACTGCTCTGTGTTCTGTTAATTCATCTCACAGAGTTACATCTTTCCTTCAAGAAGCCTTTCGCTAAGGCTGTTCTTGTGGAATTGGCAAAGTGATATTTGGAAGCCCATAGGGCTATGGTGAAAAAGGAAATATCTTCCGTTCAAAACTGGAAAGAAGCTTTCTGAGAAACTGCTCTGTGTTCTGTTAATTCATCTCACAGAGTTACATCTTTCCTTCAAGAAGCCTTCGCTAAGGCTGTTCTTGTGGAATTGGCAAAGTGATATTTGGAAGCCCATAGAGGGCTATGGTGAAAAAGGAAATATCTTCCGTTCAAAACTGGAAAGAAGCTTTCTGAGAAACTGCTCTGTGTTCTGTTAATTCATCTCACAGAGTTACATCTTTCCCTTCAAGAAGTCTTTCGCTCAGGTTGTTGTTGTGGAATTGGCAGAGTGATATTAGGAAGCCCATAAAGGGCTATGGTGAAAAAGGAAATATCTTCCGTTCAAAACTGGAAAGAAGCTTTCTGAGAAACTGCTCTGTGTTCTGTTAATTCATCTCACAGAGTTACATCTTTCCCTTCAAGAAGTCTTTCGCTCAGGTTGTTGTTGTGGAATTGGCAGAGTGATATTAGGAAGCCCATAAAGGGCTATGGTGAAAAAGGAAATATCTTCCGTTCAAAACTGGAAAGAAGCTTTCTGAGAAACTGCTCTGTGTTCTGTTAATTCATCTCACAGAGTTACATCTTTCCTTCAAGAAGCCTTTCGCTAAGGCTGTTCTTGTGGAATTGGCAAAGGATATTTGGAAGCCCATAAAGGGCTATGGTGAAAAAAATATCTTCCGTTCAAAACTGGAAAAAGCTTTCTGAGAAACTGCTCTGTGTTCTGTTAATTCATCTCACAGAGTTACATCTTTCCTTCAAGAAGCCTTTCGCTAAGGCTGTTCTTGTGGAATTGGCAAAGGATATTTGGAAGCCCATAGAGGACTATGGTGAAAAAGGAAATATCTTCCGTTCAAAACTGGAAAGAAGCTTTCTGAGAAACTGCTCTGTGTTCTGTTAATTCATCTCACAGAGTTACATCTTTCCCTTCAAGAAGCCTTTCGCTAAGGCTGTTCTTGTGGAATTGGAAAAGTGATATTTGGAAGCCCATAGAGGGCTATGGTGAAAAAGGAAATATCTTCCGTTCAAAACTGGAAAGAAGCTTTCTGAGAAACTGCTCTGTGTTCTGTTAATTCATCTCACAGAGTTACATCTTTCCCTTCAAGAAGCCTTTCGCTAAGGCTGTTCTTGTGGAATTGCAAAGGATATTTGGAAGCCCATAGAGGGCTATGGTGAAAAAGGAAATATCTTCCGTTCAAAACTGGAAAGAAGCTTTCTGAGAAACTGCTCTGTGTTCTGTTAATTCATCTCACAGAGTTACATCTTTCCCTTCAAGAAGTCTTTCGCTCAGGCTGTTGTTGTGGAATTGGCAGAGTGATATTAGGAAGCCCATAAAGGGCTATGGTGAAAAAGGAAATATCTTCCGTTCAAAACTGGAAAGAAGCTTTCTGAGAAACTGCTCTGTGTTCTCTTAATTCATCTCACAGAGTTACACCTTTCCCTTCAAGAAGCCTTTCGCTAAGGCTGTTCTTGTGGAATTGGCAAAGTGATATTTGGAAGCCCAGAGAGGACTACGGTGAAAAAGGAAATATCTTCCGTTCAAAACTGGAAAGAAGCTTTCTGAGAAACTGCTCTGTGTTCTGTTAATTCATCTCACAGAGTTACATCTTTCCTTCAAGAAGCCTTTCGCTAAGGCTGTTCTTGTGGAATTGCAAAGTGATATTTGGAAGCCCTTAGAGGGCTATGGTGAAAAAGGAAATATCTTCCGTTCAAAACTGGAAAGAAGCTTTCTGAGAAACTGCTCTGTGTTCTGTTAATTCATCTCACAGAGTTACATCTTTCCTTCAAGAAGCCTTTCGCTAAGGCTGTTCTTGTGGAATTGGCAAAGTGATATTTGGAAGCCCATAGAGGACTATGGTGAAAAAGGAAATATCTTCCGTTCAAAACTGGAAAGAAGCTTTCTGAGAAACTGCTCTGTGTTCTGTTAATTCATCTCACAGAGTTACATCTTTCCCTTCAAGAAGCCTTTCGCTAAGGCTGTTCTTGTGGAATTGCAAAGTGATATTTGGAAGCCCTTAGAGGGCTATGGTGAAAAAGGAAATATCTTCCGTTCAAAACTGGAAAGAAGCTTTCTGAGAAACTGCTCTGTGTTCTGTTAATTCATCTCACAGAGTTACATCTTTCCTTCAAGAAGCCTTTCGCTAAGGCTGTTCTTGTGGAATTGGAAAAGTGATATTTGGAAGCCCATAGAGGGCTACGGTGAAAAAGGAAATATCTTCCGTTCAAAACTGGAAAGAAGCTTTCTGAGAAACTGCTCTGTGTTCTGTTAATTCATCTCACAGAGTTACATCTTTCCCTTCAAGAAGCCTTTCGCTAAGGCTGTTCTTGTGGAATTGCAAAGGATATTTGGAAGCCCATAGAGGACTATGGTGAAAAGAAATATCTTCCGTTCAAAACTGGAAAGAAACTTTCTGAGAAACTGCTCTGTGTTCTGTTAATTCATCTCACAGAGTTACATCTTTCCCTTCAAGAAGCCTTTCGCTAAGGCTGTTCTTGTGGAATTGGCAAAGTGATATTTGGAAGCCCTTAGAGGGCTATGGTGAAAAAGGAAATATCTTCCGTTCAAAACTGGAAAGAACTTTCTGAGAAACTGCTCTGTGTTCTGTTAATTCATCTCACAGAGTTACATCTTTCCTTTCAAGAAGCCTTTCGCTAAGGCTGTTCTTGTGGAATTGGCAAAGTGATATTTGGAAGCCCATAGAGGGCTATGGTGAAAAAGGAAATATCTTCCGTTCAAAACTGGAAAGAAGCTTTCTGAGAAACTGCTCTGTGTTCTGTTAATTCATCTCACAGAGTTACACCTTTCCCTTCAAGAAGCCTTTCGCGAAGGCTGTTCTTGTGGAATTGGCAAAGGGATATTTGGAAGCCCATAGAGGGCTATGGTGAAAAAGGAAATCTCTTCCGTTCAAAACTGGAAATCAGCTTTTTGAGAAACTGCTCTGTGTTCTGTTAATTCATCTCACAGAGTTACATCTTCCTTCAAGAAGCCTTTCGCTAAGGCTGTTCTTGTGGAATTGGCAAAGGATATTTGGAAGCCCATAGAGGGCTATGGTGAAAAAGGAAATATCTTCCGTTCAAAACTGGAAAGAAGCTTTCTGAGAAACTGCTCTGTGTTCTGTTAATTCATCTCACAGAGTTACATCTTTCCTTCAAGAAGCCTTTCGCTAAGGCTGTTCTTGTGGAATTGGCAAAGGATATTTGGAAGCCCATAGAGGGCTATGGTGAAAAAGGAAATATCTTCCGTTCAAAACTGGAAAGAAGCTTTCTGAGAAACTGCTCTGTGTTCTGTTAATTCATCTCACAGAGTTACATCTTTCCCTTCAAGAAGCCTTTCGCTAAGGCTGTTCTTGTGGAATTGGCAAAGTGATATTTGGAAGCCCATAGAGGGCTATGGTGAAAAGGAAATATCTTCCGTTCAAAACTGGAAAGAAACTTTCTGAGAAACTGCTCTGTGTTCTGTTAATTCATCTCACAGAGTTACATCTTTCCCTTCAAGAAGCCTTTCGCTAAGGCTGTTCTTGTGGAATTGGCAAAGTGATATTTGGAAGCCCATAAAGGGCTATGGTGAAAAAATATCTTCCGTTCAAAACTGGAAAAAGCTTTCTGAGAAACTGCTCTGTGTTCTGTTAATTCATCTCACAGAGTTACATCTTTCCTTCAAAAGCCTTTCGCTAAGGCTGTTCTTGTGGAATTGACAAAGGGATATTTGGAAGCCCATAGAGGGCTATGGTGAAAAAGGAAAACTCTTCCGTTCAAAACTGGAAATAAGCTTTCTGAGAAACTGCTCTGTGTTCTCTTAATACATCTCACAGAGTTACATCTTTCCCTTCAAGAAGCCTTTCGCTAAGGCTGTTGTTGTGGAATTGGCAAAGGGATATTATGAAGCCCATAAAGGGCTATGGTTAAAAAGGAAATCTCCTCCGTTCAAAACTGGAAAGAAGCTTTCTGTGAAACTGCTCTGTGTTCAGTTAATTCATCTCACAGAGTTACATCTTTCCCTTCAAGAAGCCTTTCGCTAAGGCTGTTCTTGTGGAATTGGCAAAGTGATATTTGGAAGCCCATAGAGGGCTACGGTGAAAAAGGAAGTATCTTCCGTTCAAAACTGGAAAGAAGCTTTCTGAGAAACTGCTCTGTGTTCTGTTAATTCATCTCACAGAGTTACATCTTTCCCTTCAAGAAGCCTTTCGCTAAGGCTGTTCTTGTGGAATTGGCAAAGGATATTTGGAAGCCCATAGAGGGCTATGGTGAAAAAGGAAATATCTTCCGTTCAAAACTGGAAAGAAGCTTTCTGAGAAACTGCTCTGTGTTCTGTTACTTCATCTCACAGAGTTACATCTCTCCCTTCAAGAAGCCTTTCGCTAAGGCTGTTCTTGTGGAATTGCCAAAGTGATATTTGAAGCCCATAGAGGGCTATGGTGAAAAAGGAAATATCTTCCGTTGAAAACTGGAAAGAAGCTTGAGAAACTGCTCTGTGTTCTGTTAATTCATCTCACAGAGTTACATCTTTCCTTCAAGAAGCCTTTCGCTAAGGCTGTTCTTGTGGAATTGGCAAAGGATATTTGGAAGCCCATAGAGGGCTATGGTGAAAAAGGAAATATCTTCCGTTCAAAACTGGAAAGAACCTTTCTGAGAAACTGCTCTGTGTTCTGTTAATTCATCTCACAGAGTTACATCTTTCCTTCAAGAAGCCTTTCGCTAAGGCTGTTCTTGTGGAATTGGCAAAGTGATATTTGGAAGCCCATAGAGGCTATGGTGAAAAAGGAAATCTCTTCCGTTCAAAACTGGAAAGAAGCTTTCTGAGAAACTGCTCTGTGTTCTGTTAATTCATCTGACAGAGTTACATCTTTCCTTCAAGAAGCCTTTCGCTAAGGCTGTTCTTGTGGAATTGGCAAAGGATATTTGGAAGCCCATAGAGGGCTATGGTGAAAAAGGAAATATCTTCCGTTCAAAACTGGAAGAAGCTTTCTGAGAAACTGCTCTGTGTTCTGTTAATTCATCTCACAGAGTTACATCTTTCCTTCAAGAAGCCTTTCGCTAAGGCTGTTCTTGTGGAATTGGCAAAGGATATTTGGAAGCCCATAGAGGGCTACGGTGAAAAAGGAAATATCTTCCGTTCAAAACTGGAAAGAAGCTTTCTGAGAAACTGCTCTGTGTTCTGTTAATTCATCTCACAGAGTTACATCTTTCCCTTCAAGAAGCCTTTCGCTCAGGCTGTTGTTGTGGAATTGGCAGAGTGATATTAGGAAGCCCATAAAGGGCTATGGTGAAAAAGGAAATATCTTCCGTTCAAAACTGGAAAGAAGCTTTCTGAGAAACTGCTCTGTGTTCTGTTAATTCATCTCACAGAGTTACACCTTTCCCTTCAAGAAGCCTTTCGCGAAGGCTGTTCTTGTGGAATTGGCAAAGGGATATTTGGAAGCCCATAGAGGGCTATGGTGAAAAAGGAAATCTCTTCCGTTCAAAACTGGAAAGAAGCTTTCTGAGAAACTGCTCTGTGTTCTGTTAATTCATCTCACAGAGTTACATCTTTCCCTTCAAGAAGCCTTTCGCTAAGGCTGTTCTTGTGGAATTGCCAAAGTGATATTTGGAAGCCCATAGAGGGCTACGGTGAAAAAGGAAATATCTTCCGTTCAAAACTGGAAAGAAGCTTTCTGAGAAACTGCTCTGTGTTCTGTTAATTCATCTCACAGAGTTACATCTTTCCCTTCAAGAAGCCTTTCGCTAAGGCTGTTCTTGTGGAATTGGCAAAGGGATATTTGGAAGCCCATAAAGGGTTATGGTGAAAAAGGAAATAACTTCCGTTCAAAACTGGAAAGAACCTTTCTGAGAAACTGCTCTGTGTTCTGTTAATTCATCTCACAGAGTTACATCTTTCCCTTCAAGAAGCCTTTCGCTAAGGCTGTTCTTGTGGAATTGCCAAAGTGATATTTGGAAGCCCATAGAGGGCTATGGTGAAAAAGGAAATATCTTCCGTTCAAAACTGGAAAGAAGCGTTCTGAGAAACTGCTCTGTGGTCTGTTAATTCATCTCACAGAGTTACATCTTTCCCTTCAAGAAGCCTTTCGCTAAGGCTGTTCTTGTGGAATTGGCAAAGGGATATTTGGAAGCCCATAAAGGGTTATGGTGAAAAAGGAAATAACTTCCGTTCAAAACTGGAAAGAACCTTTCTGAGAAACTGCTCTGTGTTCTGTTAATTCATCTCACAGAGTTACATCTTTCCCTTCAAGAAGCCTTTCGCTAAGGCTGTTCTTGTGGAACAGGCAAAGTGATTTTTGGAAGCCCTTAGAGGGCTATGGTGAAAAAGGAAATATCTTCCGTTCAAAACTGGAAAGAAGCTTTCTGAGAAATTGCTCTGTGTTCTGTTCATTCATCTCACAGATTTACATCTTTCCCTTCAAGAAGCCTTTCGTTAAGGCTGTTCCTGTGGAATTGGCAAAGGGATATTTGGAAGCCCTTAGAGGGCTATGGTGAAAAAGGAAATAACTTCCGTTCAAAACTGGAAAGAAGCTTTCTGAGAAATTGCTCTGTGTTCTGTTAATTCATCTCACAGAGTTACATCTTTCCTTCAAGAAGCCTTTCGCTAAGGCTGTTCTTGTGGAATTGGCAAAGGATATTTGGAAGCCCATAGAGGGCTATGGTGAAAAGGAAATATCTTCCGTTCAAAACTGGAAGAAGCTTTCTGAGAAACTGCTCTGTGTTCTGTTAATTCATCTCACAGAGTTACATCTTTCCTTCAAGAAGCCTTTCGCTAAGGCTGTTCTTGTGGAATTGGCAAAGTGATTTTTGGAAGCCCATAGAGGGCTATGGTGAAAAGGAAATATCTTCCGTTCAAAACTGGAAAGAAGCTTTTTGAGAAACTGCTCTGTGTTCTGTTAATTCATCTCACAGAGTTACATCTTTCCTTCAAGAAGCCTTTCGCTAAGGCTGTTCTTGTGGAATTGGCAAAGTGATATTTGGAAGCCCATAGAGGGCTACGGTGAAAAGGAAATAACTTCCGTTCAAAACTGGAAGAAGCTTTCTGAGAAACTGCTCTGTGTTCAGTTAATAAATCTCACAGAGTTACATCTTTCCTTCAAGAAGCCTTTCGCTCAGGCTGTTGTTGTGGAATTGGCAGAGTGATATTAGGAAGCCCATAAAGGGCTATGGTGAAAAGGAAATATCTTCCGTTCAAAACTGGAAAGAAGCTTTCTGAGAAACTGCTCTGTGTTCTCTTAATTCATCTCACAGAGTTACACCTTTCCCTTCAAAAGCCTTTCGCTAAGGCTGTTCTTGTGGAATTGGCAAAGGATATTTGGAAGCCCATAGAGGCTATGGTGAAAAGGAAATCTCTTCCGTTCAAAACTGGAAATAAGCTTTCTGAGAAACTGCTCTGTGTTCTGTTAATTCATCTCACAGAGTTACATCTTTCCTTCAAGAAGCCTTTCGCTAAGGCTGTTCTTGTGGAATTGGCAAAGTGATATTTGGAAGCCCATAGAGGGCTACGGTGAAAAGGAAATATCTTCCGTTCAAAACTGGAAAGAAGCTTTCTGAGAAACTGCTCTGTGTTCTGTTAATTCATCTCACAGAGTTACATCTTTCCTTCAAGAAGCCTTTCGCTAAGGCTGTTCTTGTGGAATTGGCAAAGGATATTTGGAAGCCCATAAAGGGTTATGGTGAAAAGGAAATAACTTCCGTTCAAAACTGGAAAGAACCTTTCTGAGAAACTGCTCTGTGTTCTGTTAATTCATCTCACAGAGTTACATCTTTCCTTCAAGAAGCCTTTCGCTAAGGCTGTTCTTGTGGAATTGGCAAAGTGATTTTTGGAAGCCCTTAGAGGGCTATGGTGAAAAGGAAATATCTTCCGTTCAAAACTGGAAAGAAGCTTTCTGAGAAACTGCTCTGTGTTCTGTTAATTCATCTCACAGAGTTACATCTTTCCTTCAAGAAGCCTTTCGCTAAGGCTGTTCTTGTGGAATTGGCAAGTGATATTTGGAAGCCCATAGAGGGCTATGGTGAAAAGGAAATATCTTCCGTTCAAAACTGGAAAGAAGCTTTCTGAGAAACTGCTCTGTGTTCTGTTAATTCATCTCACAGAGTTACATCTTTCCTTCAAGAAGCCTTTCGCTAAGGCTGTTCTTGTGGAATTGGCAAAGGATATTTGGAAGCCCATAGAGGGCTATGGTGAAAAGGAAATATCTTCCGTTCAAAACTGGAAAGAAGCTTTCTGAGAAACTGCTCTGTGTTCTGTTAATTCATCTCACAGAGTTACATCTTTCCTTCAAGAAGCCTTCGCTAAGGCTGTTCTTGTGGAATTGGCAAAGTGATATTTGGAAGCCCATAGAGGGCTATGGTGAAAAGGAAATATCTTCCGTTCAAAACTGGAAAGAAGCTTTTTGAGAAACTGCTCTGTGTTCTGTTAATTCATCTCACAGAGTTACATCTTTCCTTCAAGAAGCCTTTCGCGAAGGCTGTTCTTGTGGAATTTGCAAAGGGATATTTGGAAGCCCATAGAGGGCTATGGTGAAAAAGGAAATATCTTCCGTTCAAAACTGGAAATAAGCTTTCTTAGAAACTGCTCTGTGTTCTGTTAATTCATCTCACAGAGTTACATCTTTCCCTTCAAGAAGCCTTTCGCTAAGGCTGTTCTTGTGGAATTGACAAAGTGATATTTGGAAGCCCATAGAGGGCTATGGTGAAAAAGGAAATGTCTTCCGTTCAAAACTGGAAAGAAGCTTTCTGAGAAACTGCTCTGTGTTCTGTTAATTCATCTCACAGAGTTACATCTTTCCCTTCAAGAAGCCTTTCGCTAAGGCTGTTCTTGTGGAATTGGCAAAGTGATATTTGGAAGCCCATAGAGGGCTATGGTGAAAAAGAAATATCTTCCGTTCAAAACTGGAAAGAAGCTTTCTGAGAAACTGCTCTGTGTTCTGTTAATTCATCTCACAGAGTTACATCTTTCCTTCAAGAAGCCTTTCGCTAAGGCTGTTCTTGTGGAACTGGCAAAGGATATTTGGAAGCCCATAAAGGGTTATGGTGAAAAAGGAAATAACTTCCGTTCAAAACTGGAAAGAAGCTTTTGAGAAACTGCTCTGTGTTCTGTTAATTCATCTCACAGAGTTACATCTTCCTTCAAGAAGCCTTTTCGCTCAGGCTGTTGTTGTGGAATTGGCAGAGTGATATTAGGAAGCCCATAAAGGGCTATGGTGAAAAAGGAAATATCTTCCGTTCAAAACTGGAAAGAAGCTTTCTGAGAAACTGCTCTGTGTTCTCTTAATTCATCTCACAGAGTTACACCTTTCCTTCAAGAAGCCTTCGCTAAGGCTGTTCTTGTGGAATTGGCAAAGGATATTTGGAAGCCCATAGAGGGCTACGGTGAAAAGGAAATATCTTCCGTTCAAAACTGGAAAGAAGCTTTCTGAGAAACTGCTCTGTGTTCTGCTAATACATCTCACAGAGTTACATCTTTCCTTCAAGAAGCCTTTCGCTAAGGCTGTTCTTGTGGAATTGGCAAAGTGATATTTGGAAGCCCATAGAGGGCTATGGTGAAAAGGAAATATCTTCCGTTCAAAACTGGAAAGAAGCTTTCTGAGAAACTGCTCTGTGTTCTGTTAATTCATCTCACAGAGTTACATCTTTCCCTTCAAGAAGCCTTTCGCTAAGGCTGTTCTTGTGGAATTGGCAAAGTGATATTTGGAAGCCCATAGAGGGCTATGGTGAAAAAGGAAATATCTTCCGTTCAAAACTGGAAATAAGCTTTCTGAGAAACTGCTCTGTGTTCTGTTAATTCATCTCACAGAGTTACATCTTTCCTTCAAGAAGCCTTTCGCTAAGGCTGTTGTTGTGGAATTGGCAAAGTGATATTAGGAAGCCCATAAAGGGCTATGGTGAAAAGGAAATATCTTCCGTTCAAAACTGGAAAGAAGCTTTCTGAGAAACTGCTCTGTGTTCTGTTAATTCATCTCACAGAGTTACATCTTTCCCTTCAAGAAGCCTTTCGCTAAGGCTGTTCTTGTGGAATTGGCAAAGTGATATTTGGAAGCCCATAGAGGGCTATGGTGAAAAAGGAAATATCTTCCGTTCAAAACTGGAAGAAGCTTTCTGAGAAACTGCTCTGTGTTCTGTTAATTCATCTCACAGAGTTACATCTTTCCCTTCAAGAAGCCTTTCGCTAAGGCTGTTCTTGTGGAATTGGCAAAGTGATATTTGGAAGCCCAGAGAAGACTACGGTGAAAAAGGAAATATCTTCCGTTCAAAACTGGAAATAAGCTTTCTGAGAAACTGCTCTGTGTTCTGTTAATTCATCTCACAGAGTTACATCTTTCCCTTCAAGAAGTCTTTCGCTCAGGCTGTTGTTGTGGAATTGGCAGAGTGATATTAGGAAGCCCATAGAGGGCTATGGTGAAAAAGGAAATATCTTCCGTTCAAAACTGGAAAGAAGCTTTCTGTGAAACTGCTCTGTGTTCTCTTAATTCATCTCACAGAGTTACACCTTTCCTTCAAGAAGCCTTTTCGCTCAGGCTGTTGTTGTGGAATTGGCAAAGTGATATTTGGAAGCCCATAGAGGGCTATGGTGAAAAAGGAAATATCTTCCGTTCAAAACTGGAAAGAAGCTTTCTTAGAAACTGCTCTGTGTTCTGTTAATTCATCTCACAGAGTTACATCTTTCCCTTCAAGAAGCCTTTCGCTAAGGCTGTTCTTGTGGAATTGACAAAGTGATATTTGGAAGCCCATAGAGGGCTATGGTGAAAAAGGAAATGTCTTCCGTTCAAAACTGGAAAGAAGCTTTCTGAGAAACTGCTCTGTGTTCTGTTAATTCATCTCACAGAGTTACATCTTTCCCTTCAAGAAGCCTTTCGCTAAGGCTGTTCTTGTGGAATTGGCAAAGTGATATTTGGAAGCCCATAGAGGGCTATGGTGAAAAAGGAAATATCTTCCGTTCAAAACTGGAAAGAACCTTTCTGAGAAACTGCTCTGTGTTCTCTTAATTCATCTCACAGAGTTACATCTTTCCCTTCAAGAAGCCTTTCGCTAAGGCTGTTCTTGTGGAACTGGCAAAGGGATATTTGGAAGCCCATAGAGGGCTATGGTGAAAAAGGAAATAACTTCCGTTCAAAACTGGAAAGAACCTTTCTGAGAAACTGCTCTGTGTTCTGTTAATTCATTTCACAGAGTTACATACTTCCCTTCAAGAAGCCTTTCGCTAAGGCTGTTCTTGTGGAATTGACAAAGTGATATTTGGAAGCCCATAGAGGGCTATGGTGAAAAAGGAAATATCTTCCGTTCAAAACTGGAAGAAGCTTTCTGAGAAACTGCTCTGTGTTCTGTTAATTCATCTCACAGAGTTACATCTTTCCCTTCAAGAAGCCTTTCGCTAAGGCTGTTCTTGTGGAATTGGCAAAGGATATTTGGAAGCCCATAGAGGGCTATGGTGAAAAAAATATCTTCCGTTCAAAACTGGAAAGAAGCTTTCTGAGAAACTGCTCTGTGTTCTGTTAATTCATCTCACAGAGTTACATCTTTCCTTCAAGAAGCCTTTCGCTAAGGCTGTTCTTGTGGAATTGACAAAGTGATATTTGGAAGCCCATAGGGCTATGGTGAAAAAGGAAATATCTTCCGTTCAAAACTGGAAAGAAGCTTTCTGAGAAACTGCTCTGTGTTCTGTTAATTCATCTCACAGAGTTACATCTTTCCTTCAAGAAGCCTTTCGCTAAGGCTGTTCTTGTGGAATTGGCAAAGTGATATTTGGAAGCCCATAGAGGGCTATGGTGAAAAAGGAAATATCTTCCGTTCAAAACTGGAAAGAAGCTTTCTGAGAAACTGCTCTGTGTTCTGTTAATTCATCTCACAGAGTTACATCTTTCCCTTCAAGAAGCCTTTCGCTAAGGCTGTTCTTGTGGAATTGGCAAAGTGATTTTGGAAGCCCATAGAGGGCTATGGTGAAAAAGGAAATATCTTCCGTTCAAAACTGGAAAGAAGCTTTCTGAGAAACTGCTCTGTGTTCTGTTAATTCATCTCACAGAGTTACATCTTTCCCTTCAAAAGCCTTTCGCTAAGGCTGTTCTTGTGGAATTGGCAAAGGATATTTGGAAGTCCATAGAGGGCTATGGTGAAAAAGGAATATCTTCCGTTCAAAACTGGAAAGAAGCTTTCTGAGAAACTGCTCTGTGTTCTGTTACTTCATCTCACAGAGTTACATCTTTCCCTTCAAGAAACCTTTCGCTAAAGCCGTTCTTTTGGGATTGGCAAAGGGATATTTGGAAGCCCATAAGGGTTATGGTGAAAAGGAAATAACTTCCGTTCAAAACTGGAAAGAACCTTTCTGAGAAACTGCTCTGTGTTCTGTTAATTCATTTCACAGAGTTACATCCTTCCCTTCAAGAAGCCTTTCGCTAAGGCTGTTCTTGTGGAATTGGCAAAGTGATATTTGGAAGCCCATAGAGGGCTATGGTGAAAAAGGAAATATCTTCCGTTCAAAACTGGAAAGAAGCTTTCTGAGAAATTGCTCTGTGTTCTGTTAATTCATCTCACAGAGTTACATCTTTCCTTCAAGAAGCCTTTCGCTAAGGCTGTTCTTGTGGAATTGGCAAAGGATATTTGAAGCCCATAGAGGGCTATGGTGAAAAAGGAAATATCTTCCGTTCAAAACTGGAAAAAGCTTTCTGAGAAACTGCTCTGTGTTCTGTTAATTCATCTCACAGAGTTACATCTTTCCCTTCAAAAGCCTTTCGCTAAGGCTGTTCTTGTGGAATTGGCAAAGGATATTTGGAAGTCCATAGAGGGCTATGGTGAAAAAGGAAATATCTTCCGTTCAAAACTGGAAAGAAGCTTTCTGAGAAACTGCTCTGTGTTCTGTTACTTCATCCCACAGAATTACATCTTTCCTTCAAGAAGCCTTTCGCTAAGGTTGTTCTTGTGGAATTGGCAAATTGATATTTGGAAGCCCATAGAGGGCTATGGTGAAAAAGGAAATCTCTTCCGTTCAAAACTGGAAAGAAGCTTTCTGAGAAACTGCTCTGTGTTCTGTTAATTCATCTCACAGAGTTACATCTTTCCCTTCAAAAGCCTTTCGCTAAGGCTGTTCTTGTGGAATTGGCAAAGTGATTTTTGGAAGCCCATAGAGGCTATGGTGAAAAGGAAATATCTTCCGTTCAAAACTGGAAAGAAGCTTTTTGAGAAACTGCTCTGTTCTGTTAATTCATCTCACAGAGTTACATCTTTCCCTTCAAGAAGCCTTTCTAAGGCTGTTCTTGTGGAATTGGCAAAGGGATATTTGGAAGCCCATAGAGGGCTACGGTGAAAAAGGAAATATCTTCCGTTCAAAACTGGAAACAAGCTTTCTGAGAAACTGCTCTGTGTTCTCTTAATTCATCTCACAGAGTTACATCTTTCCTTCAAGAAGCCTTCGCTAAGGCTGTTCTTGTGGAATTGGCAAAGGATATTTGGAAGCCCATAGAGGGCTATGGTGAAAAGGAAATATCTTCCGTTCAAAACTGGAAAGAAGCTTTCTGAGAAACTGCTCTGTGTTCTGTTAATTCATCTCACAGAGTTACATCTTTCCCTTCAAGAAGCCTTTCGCTAAGGCTGTTCTTGTGGAATTGGCAAAGTGATATTTGGAAGCCCATAGAGGGCTATGGTGAAAAAGGAAATATCTTCCGTTCAAAACTGGAAAGAAGCTTTCTGAGAAACTGCTCTGTGTTCTGTTAATTCATCTCACAGAGTTACATCTTTCCTTCAAGAAGCCTTTCGCTAAGGCTGTTCTTGTGGAATTGGCAAAGTGATATTTGGAAGCCCATAGAGGGCTATGGTGAAAAGGAAATGTCTTTATTCAAAACTGGAAAGAAGCTTTCTGAGAAACTGCTCTGTGTTCTGTTAATTCATCTCACAGAGTTACATCTTTCCTTCAAGAAGCCTTTCGCTAAGGCTGTTCTTGTGGAATTGGCAAACTGATATTTGGAAGCCCATAGAGGGCTATGGTGAAAAAGGAAATATCTTCCGTTCAAAACTGGAAAGAAGCTTTCTGAGAAACTGCTCTGTGTTCTGTTAATTCATCTCACAGAGTTACATCTTTCCCTTCAAGAAGCCTTCGCTAAGGCTGTTCTTGTGGAATTGACAAAGTGATATTTGGAAGCCCATAGAGGGCTATGGTGAAAAAGGAAATATCTTCCGTTCAAAAGTGGAAAGAAGCTTTCTGAGAAACTGCTCTGTGTTCTGTTAATTCATCTCACAGAGTTACATCTTTCCTTCAAGAAGCCTTTCGCTAAGGCTGTTCTTGTGGAATTGGCAAAGGATATTTGGAAGCCCATAGAGGGCTATGGTGAAAAAGGAAATAACTTCCGTTCAAAACTGGAAAGAAGCTTTCTGAGAAACTGCTCTGTGTTCTGTTAATTCATCTCACAGAGTTACATCTTTCCCTTCAAGAAGCCTTTCGCTAAGGCTGTTCTTGTGGAATTGGCAAAGTGATATTTGGAAGCCCATAGAGGGCTATGGTGAAAAAGGAAATATCTTCCGTTCAAAACTGGAAAGAAGCTTTCTGAGAAACTGCTCTGTGTTCTGTTAATTCATCTCACAGAGTTACATCTTTCCTTCAAGAAGCCTTTCGTTAAGGCTGTTCTTGTGGAATTGGCAAAGTGATATTTGGAAGCCCTTAGAGGGCTATGGTGAAAAAGGAAATAACTTCCGTTCAAAACTGGAAAGAAGCTTTCTGAGAAACTGCTCTGTGTTCTGTTAATTCATCTCACAGAGTTACATCTTTCCTTCAAGAAGCCTTTCGCTAAGGCTGTTCTTGTGGAATTGGCAAAGGATATTTGGAAGCCCATAGAGGGCTATGGTGAAAAAGGAAATATCTTCCGTTCAAAACTGGAAGAAGCTTTCTGAGAAACTGCTCTGTGTTCTGTTAATTCATCTCACAGAGTTACATCTTTCCCTTCAGAAGCCTTTCGCTAAGGCTGTTCTTGTGGAATTGGCAAAGTGATTTTTGGAAGCCCTTAGAGGGCTATGGTGAAAAAGGAAATATCTTCCGTTCAAAACTGGAAAGAAGCTTTCTGAGAAACTGCTCTGTGTTCTGTTAATTCATCTCACAGAGTTACATCTTTCCCTTCAAGAAGCCTTTCGCTAAGGCTGTTCTTGTGGAATTGGCAAAGTGATATTTGGAAGCCCATAGAGGGCTACGGTGAAAAAGGAAATAACTTCCGTTCAAAACTGGAAAGAAGCGTTTTGAGAAACTGCTCTGTGTTCAGTTAATAAATCTCACAGAGTTACATCTTTCCTTTCAAGAAGCCTTTCGCTCAGGCTGTTGTTGTGGAATTGGCAGAGTGATATTAGGAATCCCATAAAGGGCTATGGTGAAAAAGGAAATATCTTCCGTTCAAAACTGGAAAGAAGCTTTCTGAGAAACTGCTCTGTGTTCTCTAAATTCATCTCACAGAGTTACACCTTTCCCTTCAAGAAGCCTTTCGCGAAGGCTGTTCTTGTGGAATTGGCAAAGGGATATTTGGGAGCCCAAAGAGGACTACGGTGAAAAGGAAATATCTTCCGTTCAAAACTGGAAAGAAGCTTTCTGAGAAACTGCTCTGTGTTCTGCTAATATATCTCACAGAGTTACATCTTTTCCTTCAAGAAGCCTTTCGCTAAGGCTGTTCTTGTGGAATTGGCAAAGTGATATTTGGAAGCCCATAGAGGGCTATGGTGAAAAAGGAAATATCTTCCGTTCAAAATTGGAAAGAAGCTTTCTGAGAAACTGCTCTGTGTTCTGTTAATTCATCTCACAGAGTTACATCTCTCCCTTCAAGAAGCCTTTCGCGAAGGCTGTTCTTGTGGAATTGGCAAAGGGATATTTGGAAGCCCATAGAGGGCTATGGTGAAAAAGGAAATATCTTCCGTTCAAAACTGGAAATAAGCTTTCTGAGAAACTGCTCTGTGTTCTGTTAATTCATCTCACAGAGTTACATCTTTCCCTTCAAGAAGCCTTTCGCTAAGGCTGTGGTTGTGGAATTGGCAAAGTGATATTAGGGAGCCCATAAAGGGCTATTGTGAAAGAGGAAATATCTTCCGTTGAAAACTGGAAAGAAGCTATCTGAGAAACTGCTCTGTGTTCAGTTAATAAATCTCACAGAGTTACATCTTTCCCTTCAAGAAGCCTTTCGCTTAGGCTGTTCTTGTGGAATTGGCAAAGTGATATTTGGAAGCCCATAGAGGGCTATGGTGAAAAAGGAAATGTCTTCCGTTCAAAACTGGAAAGAAGCTTTCTGAGAAACTGCTCTGTGTTCTGTTAATTCATCTCACAGAGTTAAATCTTTCCCTTCAAGAAGCCTTTCGCTAAGGCTGTTCTTGTGGAATTGGCAAAGTGATATTTGGAAGCCCAGAGAAGACTACGGTGAAAAAGGAAATATCTTCCGTTCAAAACTGGAAAGAAGCTTTCTGAGAAACTGCTCTGTGTTCTGCTAATACATCTCACAGAGTTACATCTTTCCCTTCAAGAAGTCTTTCGCTCAGGCTGTTGTTGTGGAATTGGCAGAGTGATATGAGGAAGCCCATAGAGGGCTATGGTGAAAAAGGAAATATCTTCCGTTCAAAACTGGAAAGAAGCTTTCTGTGAAACTGCTCTGTGTTCTCTTAATTCATCTCACAGTGTTACACCTTTCCTTCAAGAAGCCTTTCAAGGCTGTTCTTGTGGAATTGGCAAAGTGATATTTGGAAGCCCAGAGAAGACTACGGTGAAAAAGGAAATATCTTCCGTTCAAAACTGGAAAGAAGCTTTCTGAGAAACTGCTCTGTGTTCTGCTAATACATCTCACAGAGTTACATCTTTCCCTTCAAGAAGTCTTTCGCTCAGGCTGTTGTTGTGGAATTGGCAGAGTGATATGAGGAAGCCCATAGAGGGCTATGGTGAAAAAGGAAATATCTTCCGTTCAAAACTGGAAAGAAGCTTTCTGTGAAACTGCTCTGTGTTCTCTTAATTCATCTCACAGTGTTACACCTTTCCCTTCAAGAAGCCTTTCGCGAAGGCTGTTCTTGTGGAATTGGCAAAGGGATATTTGGAAGCCCATAGAGGGCTATGGTGAAAAAGGAAATATCTTCCGTTCAAAACTGGAAATAAGCTTTCTTAGAAACTGCTCTGTGTTCTGTTAATTCATCTCACAGAGTTACATCTTTCCCTTCAAGAAGCCTTTCGCTAAGGCTGTTCTTGTGGAATTGACAAAGTGATATTTGGAATCCCTAGAGGGCTATGGTGAAAAAGGAAATGTCTTCTGTTCAAAACTGGAAAGAAGCTTTCTGAGAAACTGCTCTGTTTTCTGTTAATTCATCTCAGAGAGTTACATCTTTCCCTTCAAGAAGCCTTTCGCTAAGGCTGTTCTTGTGGAATTGGCAAAGTGATATTTGGAAGCCCATAGAGGGCTATGGTGAAAAAGGAAATATCTTCCGTTCAAAACTGGAAAGAACCTTTCTGAGAAACTGCTCTGTGTTCTCTTAATTCATCTCACAGTGTTACATCTTTCCCTTCAAGAAGCCTTTCGCTAAGGCTGTTCTTGTGGAACTGGCAAAGGGATATTTGGAAGCCCATAAAGGGTTATGGTGAAAAATATCTTCCGTTCAAAACTGGAAAGAACCTTTCTGAGAAACTGCTCTGTGTTCTGTTAATTCATCTCACAGAGTTACATACTTCCTTCAAGAAGCCTTTCGCGAAGGCTGTTCTTGTGGAATTAGCAAAGTGATATTTGGAAGCCCATAGAGGGCTATGGGAAAAAGGAAATATCTTCCGTTGAAAACTGGAAAGAAGCTTTCTGAGAAATTGCTCTGTGTTCTGTTAATTCATCTCACAGAGTTACATCTTTCTCTTCAAGAAGCCTTCGCTAAGGCTGTTCTTGTGGAATTGGCAAAGGATATTTGGAAGCCCATAGAGGCTATGGTGAAAAAGGAAATATCTTCCGTTCAAAACTGGAAACAAGCTTTCGAGAAACTGCTCTGTGTTCTGTTAATTCATCTCACAGAGTTACATCTTTCCTTCAATATGCCTTTAGCTAAGGCTGTTCTTGTGGAATTGACAAAGTGATATTTGGAAGCCCATAGAGGGCTATAGTGAAAAGGAAATGTCTTCTGTTCAAAACTGGAAAGAAGCTTTCTGAGAAACTGCTCTGTTTTCTGTTAATTCATCTCAGAGAGTTACATCTTTCCCTTCAAGAAGCCTTTCGCTAAGGCTGTTCTTGTGGAATTGGCAAAGTGATATTTGGAAGCCCATAGAGGGCTATGGTGAAAAAGGAAATATCTTCCGTTCAAAACTGGAAAGAACCTTTCTGAGAAACTGCTCTGTGTTCTCTTAATTCATCTCACAGAGTTACATCTTTCCCTTCAAGAAGCCTTTCGCTAAGGCTGTTCTTGTGGAACTGGCAAAGGGATATTTGGAAGCCCATAAAGGGTTATGGTGAAAAAGGAAATAACTTCCGTTCAAAACTGGAAAGAACCTTTCTGAGAAACTGCTCTGTGTTCTGTTAATTCATTTCACAGAGTTACATACTTCCCTTCAAGAAGCCTTTCGCTAAGGCTGTTCTTGTGGAATTGACAAAGTGATATTTGGAAGCCCATAGAGGGCTATGGGAAAAAGGAAATATCTTCCGTTGAAAACTGGAAAGAAGCTTTCTGAGAAATTGCTCTGTGTTCTGTTAATTCATCTCACAGAGTTACATCTTTCTCTTCAAGAAGCCTTTCGCAAAGGCCGTTCTTGTGGAATTGGCAAAAGGATATTTGGAAGCCCATAGAGGGCTCTGTTGAAAAAGGAAATATCTTCCGTTCAAAACGGGAAACAAGCTTTCCGAGAAACTGCTCTGTGTTCTGTTAATTCATCTCACAGAGTTACATCTTTCCCTTCAATATGCCTTTAGCTAAGGCTGTTCTTGTGGAATTGACAAAGTGATATTTGGAAGCCCATAGAGGGCTATAGTGAAAAAGGAAATGTCTTCCGTTCAAAACTGGAAAGAAGCTTTCTGAGAAACTGCTCTGTGTTCTGTTAATTCATCTCACAGAGTTACATCTTTCCCTTCAAGAAGCCTTTCGCTAAGGCTGTTCTTGTGGAATTGGCAAAGTGATATTTGGAAGCCCATAGGGCTATGGTGAAAAAGGAAATGTCTTCCGTTCAAAACTGGAAAAAGCTTTCTGAGAAACTGCTCTGTGTTCTGTTAATTCATCTCACAGAGTTACATCTTTCCCTTCAAGAAGCCTTTCGCTAAGGCTGTTCTTGTGGAATTGGCAAAGTGATATTTGGAAGCCCATAGAGGGCTACGGTAAAAAAGGAAATATCTTCCGTTCAAAACTGGAAAGAAGCTTTCTGAGAAACTGCTCTGTGTTCTGTTAATTCATCTCACAGAGTTACATCTTTCCCTTCAAGAAGCCTTTCGCTAAGGCTGTTCTTGTGAAATTGGAAAGTGATTTTTGGAAGCCCATAGAGGGCTATGATGAAAAAGGAAATATTTTCCGTTCAAAACTGGAAAGAAGCTTTCTATGAAACTGCTCTGTGTTCTGTTAATTCATCTCACAGAGTTACATCTTTCCCTTCCCGAAGCCTTTCTGTAAGGTGGTTCTTGTGGAACTGGCAAAGGGATATTTGCAAGTCCATAGAGGGCTATGGTGAAAAAGGGAATATCTTCCGTTCAAAACTGGAAAGAAGCTTTCTGAGAAACTGCTGTGTGTTCTGTTACTTCATCTCACAGAATTACATCTTTCCCTTCAAGAAGCCTTTCGCTAAGGCTGTTCTTGTGGAATTGGCAAAGGGATATTTGGAAGCCCATAAAGGGTTATGGTGAAAAAGGAAATAACTTCCGTTCAAAACTGGAAAGAACCTTTCTGAGAAACTGCTCTGTGTTCTGTTAATTCATTTCACAGAGTTACATCCTTCCCATCAAGAAGCCTTTCGCTAAGGCTGTTCTTGTGGAATTGGCAAAGTGATATTTGGAAGCCCATAGAGGGCTATGGGAAAAAGGAAATATCTTCCGTTGAAAAGTGGAAAGAAGCTTTCTGAGAAATTGCTCTGTGTTCTGTTAATTCATCTCACAGAGTTACATCTTTCCCTTCAAGAAGCCTTTCGCAAAGGCCGTTCTTGTGGAATTGGCAAAGGGATATTTGGAAGCCCATAGAGGGCTATGGTGAAAAAGGAAATATCTTCCGTTCAAAACCGGAAACAAGCTTTCCGAGAAACTGCTCTGTGTTCTGTTAATTCATCTCACAGAGTTACATCTTTCCCTTCCCGAAACCTTTCTGTAAGGTGCTTCTTGTGGAACTGGCAAAGGGATATTTGCAAGTCCATAGAGGGCAATGGTGAAAAACGAAATATCTTCCGTTCAAAACTGGAAAGAAGCTGTCTGAGAAACTGCTGTGTGTTCTGTTACTTCATCCCACAGAATTACATCTTTCCCTTCAAGAAGCCTTTCGCTAAGGTTGTTCTTGTGGAATTGGCAAATTGATATTTGGAAGCCCATAGATGGCTACGGTGAAAAAGGAAATCTCTTCCGTTCAAAACTGGAAAGAAGCTTTCTGAGAAACTGCACTGTGTTCTGTTAATTCATCTCACAGAGTTACATCTTTCCATTCAAGAAGCCTTTCTTTAAGGCTGTTCTTGTGGAATTGGCAAAGTGATTTTTGGAAGTCCATAGCGGGCTATGGTGAAAAAGGAAATATCTTCCTTTCAAAACTGGAAAGAAGGTTTTTGAGAAACTGCCCTGTGTTCTGTTAATTCATCTCACAGAGTTACATCTTTCCCTTCAAGAAGCCTTTTCCTAAGGCTGTTCTTGTGGAATTGGCAAAGGGATATTTGGAAGCCCATAGAGGGCTACGTTGAAAAAGGAAATATCTTCCGTTCAAACCTGGAAACAAGCTTGCTGAGAAACTCCTCTGTGTTCTCTTAATTCATCTCACAGAGTTACATCTTTCCCTTCAAGAAGCCTTTCGCTAAGGCTGTTCTTGTGGAATTGGCAAAGGGATATTATGAAGCCCATAAAGGGCTATGGTTAAAAAGGAAATCTCCTCTGTTCAAAACTGGAAAGAAGCTTTCTGTGAAACTAATCTGTGTTCTGTTAATTCATCTCACAGAGTTACATCTTTCCCTTCAAGAAGCTTTTCGCTAAGGCTGTTCTTGTGGAATTGGCAAAGTGATATTTGGAAGCCCACAGAGGGCTATGGTGAAAAAGGAAAGATCTTCCGTTCAAAACTGGAAAGAAGCTTTCTGAGAAACTGCTCTGTGTTCTGTTAATTCATCTCCAGAGTTACATCTTTCCCTTCAAGAAGCCTTTCGCTAAGGCTGTTCTTGTGGAATTGACAAAGTGATATTTGGAAGCCCATAGAGGGCTATGGTGAAAAAGGAAATGTCTTTTATTCAAAACTGGAAAGAAGTTTTCTGAGAAACTGCTCTGTGTTCTGTTAATTCATCTCACAGAGTTACATCTTTCCCTTCAAGAAGCCTTTCGCTAAGGCTGTTCTTGTGGAATTGGCAAACTGATATTTGGAAGCCCATAGAGGGCTATGGTGAAAAAGGAAATATCTTCCGTTCAAAACTGGAAAGAAGCTTTCTGAGAAACTGCTCTGTGTTCTGTTAATTCATCTCACAGAGTTACATCTTTCCTTCAAGAAGCCTTTCGCTAAAGCTGTTCTTGTGGAATTGCCAAAGTGATATTTGGAAGCCCATAGAGGGCTACGGTGAAAAAGGAAATATCTTCCGTTCAAAACTGGAAAGAAGCGTTCTGAGAAACTGCTCTGTGGTCTGTTAATTCATCTCACAGAGTTACATCTTTCCCTTCAAGAAGCCTTTCGCTAAGGCTGTTCTTGTGGAATTAGCAAAGGATATTTGGAAGCCCATAAAGGGTTATGGTGAAAAAGGAAATAACTTCCGTTCAAAACTGGAAAGAACCTTTCTGAGAAACTGCTCTGTGTTCTGTTAATTCATCTCACAGAGTTACATCTTTCCCTTCAAGAAGCCTTTCGCTAAGGCTGTTCTTGTGGAACAGGCAAAGTGATTTTTGGAAGCCCTTAGAGGGCTATGGTGAAAAAGGAAATATCTTCCGTTCAAAACTGGAAAGAAGCTTTCTGAGAAACTGCTCTGTGTTCTGTTCATTCATCTCACAGATTTACATCTTTCACTTCAAGAAGCCTTTCGTTAAGGCTGTTCCTATGGAATTGGCAAAGGGATATTTGGAAGCCCTTAGAGGGCTATGGTGAAAAAGGAAATACCTTAAGTTCAAATCTGGAAAGAAGCTTTCTGAGAAATTGCTCTGTGTTCTGTTAATTCATCTCACAGAGTTACATCTTTGTCTTCAAGAAGCCTTTCGCTAAGGCCGTTCTTGTGGAATTGGCAAAGGGATATTTGGAAGCCCATAGAGGGCTATGGTGAAAAAGGAAATATCTTCCGTTCAAAACTGGAAGGAAGCTTTCTGAGAAACTGCTCTGTGTTCTGTTAATTCATGTCACAGAGTTACATCTTACCCTTTAAGAAGCCTTTCGCTAAGGCTGTTCTTGTGGAATTGGCAAAGTGATTTTTGGAAGCCCTTAGAGGGCTATGGTGAAAAAGGAAATATCTTCCGTTCAAAACTGGACAGAAGCTTTTTGAGAAACTCCTCCGTGTTCTGTTAATTCATCTCACAGAGTTGCATCTTTCCCTTCAAGAAGCCTTTCGCGAAGGCTGTTCTTGTGGAATTGGCAAAGTGATATTTGGAAGCCCATAGAGGGCTACGGTGAAAAGGAAATAACTTCCGTTCAAAACTGGAAAAGCGTTTTGAGAAACTGCTCTGTGTTCAGTTAATAAATCTCACAGAGTTACATCTTTCCTTCAAGAAGCCTTTCGCTCAGGCTGTTGTTGTGGAATTGGCAGAGTGATATTAGGAAGCCCATAAAGGGCTATGGTGAAAAATATCTTCCGTTCAAAACTGGAAAGAAGCTTTCTGAGAAACTGCTCTGTGTTCTCTAAATTCATCTCACAGAGTTACACCTTTCCTTCAAGAAGCCTTTCAAGACTGTTCTTGTGGAATTGGCAAAGGATATTTGGAAGCCCAAAGAGGACTACGGTGAAAAGGAAATATCTTCCGTTCAAAACTGGAAAAAGCTTTCTGAGAAACTGCTCTGTGTTCTGCTAATATATCTCACAGAGTTACATCTTTCCTTCAAGAAGCCTTTCGCTAAGGCTGTTCTTGTGGAATTAGCAAAGTGATATTTGGAAGCCCATAGAGGCTATGGTGAAAAAAATATCTTCCGTTCAAAATTGGAAAAAGCTTTCTGAGAAACTGCTCTGTGTTCTGTTAATTCATCTCACAGAGTTACATCTTTCCTTCAAGAAGCCTTTCGCTAAGGCTGTTCTTGTGGAATTGGCAAGGGATATTTGGAAGCCCATAGAGGGCTATGGTGAAAAAATATCTTCCGTTCAAAACTGGAAATAAGCTTTCTGAGAAACTGCTCTGTGTTCTGTTAATTCATCTCACAGAGTTACATCTTTCCCTTCAAGCCTTTCGCTAAGGCTGTGGTTGTGGAATTAGCAAAGTGATATTAGGAGCCCATAAAGGTCTATTGTGAAAGAGGAAATATCTTCCGTTGAAAACTGGAAAGAAGCTATCTGAGAAACTGCTCTGTGTTCAGTTAATAAATCTCACAGAGTTACATCTTTCCTTCAAGAAGCCTTTCGCTAGGCTGTTCTTGTGGAATTGGCAAAGTGATATTTGGAAGCCCATAGGGCTATGGTGAAAAGGAAATGTCTTCCGTTCAAAACTGGAAAGAAGCTTTCTGAGAAACTGCTCTGTGTTCTGTTAATTCATCTCACAGAGTTAAATCTTTCCCTTCAAGAAGCCTTTCGCTAAGGCTGTTCTTGTGGAATTGGCAAAGTGATATTTGGAAGCCCAGAGAAGACTACGGTGAAAAGGAAATATCTTCCGTTCAAAACTGGAAAGAAGCTTTCTGAGAAACTGCTCTGTGTTCTGCTAATACATCTCACAGAGTTACATCTTTCCCTTCAAGAAGTCTTTCGCTCAGGCTGTTGTTGTGGAATTGGCAGAATGATATGGAAGCCCATAGAGGGCTATGGTGAAAAATATCTTCCGTTCAAAACTGGAAAGAAGCTTTCTGTGAAACTGCTCTGTGTTCTCTTAATTCATCTCACAGTGTTACACCTTTCCTTCAAGAAGCCTTTTGAAGGCTGTTCTTGTGGAATTGGCAAAGGATATTTGGAAGCCCATAGAGGGCTATGGTGAAAAGGAAATATCTTCCGTTCAAAACTGGAAATAAGCTTTCTTAGAAACTGCTCTGTGTTCTGTTAATTCATCTCACAGAGTTACATCTTTCCTTCAAGAAGCCTTTCGCTAAGGCTGTTCTTGTGGAATTGACAAAGTGATATTTGGAATCCCTAGAGGGCTATGGTGAAAAATATCTTCCGTTCAAAACTGGAAAGAAGCTTTCTGAGAAACTGCTCTGTTTTCTGTTAATTCATCTCAGAGAGTTACATCTTTCCTTCAAGAAGCCTTTCGCTAAGGCTGTTCTTGTGGAATTGGCAAAGTGATATTTGGAAGCCCATAGAGGCTATGGTGAAAAGGAAATATCTTCCGTTCAAAACTGGAAAGAACCTTTCTGAGAAACTGCTCTGTGTTCTCTTAATTCATCTCACAGTGTTACATCTTTCCCTTCAAGAAGCCTTTCGCTAAGGCTGTTCTTGTGGAACTGGCAAAGGGATATTTGGAAGCCCATAAAGGGTTATGGTGAAAAAGGAAATAACTTCCGTTCAAAACTGGAAAGAACCTTTCTGAGAAACTGCTCTGTGTTCTGTTAATTCATTTCACAGAGTTACATACTTCCCCTCAAGACGCCTTTCGCTAAGGCTGTTCTTGTGGAATTGACAAAGTGATATTTGGAAGCCCATAGAGGGCTATGGGAAAAAGGAAATATCTTCCGTTGAAAACTGGAAAGAAGCTTTCCGAGAAATTGCTCTGTGTTCTGTTAATTCATCTCACAGAGTTACATCTTTCTCTTCAAGAAGCCTTTCGCAAAGGCCGTTCTTGTGGAATTGGCAAAAGGATATTTGGAAGCCCATAGAGGGCTCTGTTGAAAAAGGAAATATCTTCCGTTCAAAACGGGAAACAAGCTTTCCGAGAAACTGCTCTGTGTTCTGTTAATTCATCTCACAGAGTTACATCTTTCCCTTCAATATGCCTTTAGCTAAGGCTGTTCTTGTGGAATTGACAAAGTGATATTTGGAAGCCCATAGGGCTATGGTGAAAAAATATCTTCCGTTCAAAACTGGAAAGAAGCTTTCTGAAACTGCTCTGTGTTCTGTTAATTCATCTCACAGAGTTACATCTTTCCCTTCAAAAGCCTTTCGCTAAGGCTGTTCTTGTGGAATTGGCAAAGTGATATTTGGAAGCCCATAGAGGGCTATGGGAAAAAGGAAATATCTTCCGTTCAAAACTGGAAAGAAGCTTTCTGAGAAACTGCTCTGTGTTCTGTTAATTCATCTCACAGAGTTACATCTTTCCTTCAAAAGCCTTTCGCTAAGGCTGTTCTTGTGGAATTGGAAAGTGATTTTGGAAGCCCATAGAGGCTATGATGAAAAAGGAAATATTTTCCGTTCAAAACTGGAAAGAAGCTTTCTATGAAACTGCTCTGTGTTCTGTTAATTCATCTCACAGAGTTACATCTTTACCTTCAAAAGCCTTTCTGTAAGGTGGTTCTTGTGGAACTGGCAAAGGGATATTTGCAAGTCCATAGAGGGCTATGGTGAAAAAGGAAATATCTTCCGTTCAAAACTGGAAAGAAGCTTTCTGAGAAACTGCTGTGTGTTCTGTTACTTCATCTCACAGAATTACATCTTTCCCTTCAAGAAGCCTTTCGCTAAGGCTGTTCTTGTGGAATTGGCAAAGGGATATTTGGAAGCCCATAAAGGGTTATGGTGAAAAAGGAAATAACTTCCGTTCAAAACTGGAAAGAACCTTTCTGAGAAACTGCTCTGTGTTCTGTTAATTCATTTCACAGAGTTACATCCTTCCCATCAAGAAGCCTTTCGCTAAGGCTGTTCTTGTGGAATTGGCAAAGTGATATTTGGAAGCCCATAGAGGGCTATGGGAAAAAGGAAATATCTTCCGTTGAAAAGTGGAAAGAAGCTTTCTGAGAAATTGCTCTGTGTTCTGTTAATTCATCTCACAGAGTTACATCTTTCCCTTCAAGAAGCCTTTTCCTAAGGCTGTTCTTGTGGAATTGGCAAAGGATATTTGGAAGCCCATAGAGGGCTATGGTGAAAAAGGAAATATCTTCCGTTCAAAACCGGAAACAAGCTTTCCGAGAAACTGCTCTGTGTTCTGTTAATTCATCTCACAGAGTTACATCTTTCCCTTCCCGAAACCTTTCTGTAAGGTGCTTCTTGTGGAACTGGCAAAGGGATATTTGCAAGTCCATAGAGGGCAATGGTGAAAAACGAAATATCTTCCGTTCAAAACTGGAAAGAAGCTTTCTGAGAAACTGCTCTGTGTTCTGTTACTTCATCTCACAGAATTACATCTTTCCCTTCAAGAAGCCTTTCGCTAAGGTTGTTCTTGTGGAATTGGCAAAGTGACATTTGGAAGCCCATAGATGGCTACGGTGAAAAAGGAAATCTCTTCCGTTCAAAACTGGAAAGAAGCTTTCTGAGAAACGGCACTGTGTTCTGTTAATTCATCTCACAGAGTTACATCTTTCCATTCAAGAAGCCTTTCTTTAAGGCTGTTCTTGTGGAATTGGCAAAGTGATTTTTGGAAGTCCATAGCGGGCTATGGTGAAATAGAAATATCTTCCGTTCAAAACTGGAAAGAAGCTTTTGAGAAACTGCCTGTGTTCTGTTAATTCATCTCAGAGTTACATCTTTCCCTTCAAGAAGCCTTTTCCTAAGGCTGTTCTTGTGGAATTGGCAAAGGGATATTTGGAAGCCCATAGAGGGCTACGTTGAAAAAGGAAATATCTTCCGTTAAAACCTGGAAACAAGCTTGCTGAGAAACTGCTCTGTGTTCTCTTAATTCATCTCACAGAGTTACATCTTTCCCTTCAAGAAGCCTTTCGCTAAGGCTGTTCTTGTGGAATTGGCAAAGGGATATTATGAAGCCCATAAAGGGCTATGGTTAAAAAGGAAATCTCCTCTGTTCAAAACTGGAAAGAAGCTTTCTGTGAAACTAATCTGTGTTCTGTTAATTCATCTCACAGAGTTACATCTTTCCCTTCAAGAAGCTTTTCGCTAAGGCTGTTCTTGTGGAATTGGCAAAGTGATATTTGGAAGCCCACAGAGGGCTATGGTGAAAAAGGAAAGATCTTCCGTTCAAAACTGGAAAGAAGCTTTCTGAGAAACTGCTCTGTGTTCTGTTAATTCATCTCCAGAGTTACATCTTTCCCTTCAAGAAGCCTTTCGCTAAGGCTGTTCTTGTGGAATTGACAAAGTGATATTTGGAAGCCCATAGAGGGCTATGGTGAAAAAGGAAATGTCTTTTATTCAAAACTGGAAAGAAGTTTTCTGAGAAACTGCTCTGTGTTCTGTTAATTCATCTCACAGAGTTACATCTTTCCCTTCAAGAAGCCTTTCGCTAAGGCTGTTCTTGTGGAATTGGCAAACTGATATTTGGAAGCCCATTGAGGGCTATGGTGAAAAAGGAAATATCTTCCGTTCAAAACTGGAAAGAAGCTTTCTGAGAAACTGCTCTGTGTTCTGTTAATTCATGTCACAGAGTTACATCTTACCCTTCAAGAAGCCTTTCGCTAAGGCTGTTCTTGTGGAACTGGTAAAGTGATTTTTGGAAGCCCTCAGAGGGCTATGGTGAAAAAGGAAATATCTTCCGTTCAAAACTGGAAAGAAGCTTTTTGAGAAACTGCTCCGTGTTCTGTTAATTCATATCACAGATTTGCATCTTTCCTTTCAAGAAGCCTTTCGCGAAGGCTGTTCCTGTGGAATTGGCAAAGTGATATTTGGAAGCCCAAAGAGGGCTACGGTGAAAAAGGAAATATCTTCCGTTCAAAACTGGAAAGAAGCTTTCTGAGAAACTGCTCTGTGTTCTGTTAATTCATCTCACAGAGTTACATCATCCCCTTCAAGAAGCCTTTCTGTAAGATTGTTCTTGAGGAATTGGCAAAGGGATATTTGGAAGCCCATAGAGGGCTATGGTGAAAAAGGAAATCTCTTCCGTTCAAAACTGGAAAGAAGCTTTGTGAGAAACTGCTGTGTGTTCTGTTAATTCATCTCACAAAATTACATCTTTCCTTCAAAAGCCTTTCGCTAAGGCTGTTCTTGTAGAATTGGCAAAGTGATATTTGGAAGCCCATAGAGGGCTATGGTGAAAAAATATCTTCCGTTCAAAACCGGAAAGAAGCTTTCTGAGAAACTGCTCTGTGTTCTGTTAATTCATCTCACAGAGTTACATCTTTCCCTTCAAGAAGCCTTTCGCTAAGGCTGTTCTTGTGGAATTGGCAAAGGGATATTTGGAAGTCCTTAGAGGACTATGGTGAAAAAGGAAATCTCTTCCGTTCAAAACTGGAAAGAAGCTTTCTGAGAAACTGCTCTGGGTTCTGTTAATTCATCTCGCAGAGTTACATCTTTCCCTTCCCGAAGCCTTTCTGTAAGGTGGTTCTTGTGGAACTGGCAAAGGGATATTTGCAAGTCCATAGAGGGCTATGGTGAAAAAGGAAATATCTTCCGTTCAAAACTGGAAAGAAGCTTTCTGAGAAACTGCTCTGTGTTCTGTTAATTCATCTCACAGAATTACATCTTTCCCTTCAAGAAGCCTTTCGCTAAGGTTGTTCTTGTGGAATTGGCAAAGTGATATTTGGAAGCCCGTAGAGGGCTACGGTGAAAAAGGAAATGTCTTCCGTTCAAAACTGGAAAGAAGCTTTCTGAGAAACTGCTCTGTGTTCTGTTAATTCATCTCACAGAGTTACATCTTTCCCTTCAAGAAGCCTTTCGGTAATGCTGTTCTTTTGGAATTGGCAAAGTGATATTTGGAAGCCCATAAAGGGCTACAGTGAAAAAGGAAATCTCTTCCGTTGAAAACTGGAAAGAAGCTTTCTGAGAAACTGCTCTGTGTTCTGTTAATTAATCTCACAGAGTTACATCTTTCCCTTCAAGAAGCCTTTCTCTAAGGCTGTTCTTGTGGAATTGGCAAAGTGATATTTGGAAGCAAATAGAGGGCTATGGTGAAAAAGGAAATATCTTCCTTTCAAAACTGGAAAGAAGCTTTTTGAGAAACTGCTCTGTGTTCTGTTAATTCATCTCACAGAGTTACATCTTTCCTTCAAGAAGCCTTTCTAAGGCTGTTCTTGTGGAATTGGCAAAGTGATATTTGGAAGCAAATAGAGGGCTATGGTGAAAAAGGAAATATCTTCCTTTCAAAACTGGAAAGAAGCTTTTTGAGAAACTGCTCTGTGTTCTGTTAATTCATCTCACAGAGTTACATCTTTCCCTTCAAGAAGCCTTTTGCTAAGGCTGTTCTTGTGGAATTGGCAAAGGGATATTTGGAAGCACATAGAGGGCTATGGTGAAAAAGGAAATATCTTCCGTTCAAAACCGGAAAGAAGCTTTGTGAGAAACTGCTCTGTGTTCTGTTAATTCATCTCACAGAGTTACATCTTTCCCTTCAAGAAGCTTTTCGCTAAGGCTGTTGTTGTGGAATTGGCAAAGTGATATTTGGAAGTACATAGAGGGCTATGGTGAAAAAGGAAATATCTTCCGTTCAAAACTGGAAAGAAGCTTTCTGAGAAACTGCTCTGTGTTCTGTTAATTCATCTCACAGAGTTACATCTTTCCTTCAAGAAGCCTTCGCTAAGGCTGTTCTTGTGGAATTGGCAAGGGATATTTGGAAGTACATAGAGGGCTATGGTGAAAAAGGAAATATCTTCCGTTCAAAACCGGAAAGAAGCTTGAGAAACTGCTCTGTGTTCTGTTAATTCATCTCACAGAGTTACATCTTTCCTTCAAGAAGCCTTCGCTAAGGCTGTTGTTGTGGAATTGACAAAGTGATATTTGGAAGCCCATAGAGGGCTATGGTGAAAAAGGAAATGTCTTTTATTCAAAACTGGAAAGAAGCTTTCTGAGAAACTGCTCTGTGTTCTGTTAATTCATCTCACAGAGTTACATCTTTCCCTTCAAGAAGCCTTTCGCTAAGGCTGTTCTTGTGGAATTGGCAAACTGATATTTGGAAGCCCTCAGAGGGCTATGGTGAAAAAGGAAATATCTTCCGTTCAAAACTGGAAAGAAGCTTTTTGAGAAACTGCTCCGTGTTCTGTTAATTCATATCACAGATTTGCATCTTTCCTTTCAAGAAGCCTTTCTGTAAGGTTTTTCTTGTGGAATTGGCAAAGGGATATTTGGAAGCCCATAGAGGGCTATGGTGAAAAAGGAAATGTCTTTTATTCAAAACTGGAAAGAAGCTTTCTGAGAAACTGCTCTGTGTTCTGTTAATTCATCTCACAGAGTTACATCTTTCCCTTCAAGAAGCCTTTCGCTCAGGCTGTTGTTGTGGAATTGGCAAAGTGATATTAGGAAGCCCATAAAGGGCTATGGTGAAAGAGGAAATATCTTCCGTTCAAAACTGGAAAGAAGCTATCTGAGAAACCGCTCTGTGTTCTGTTAACTCATCTCACAGAGTTACATCTTTCCTTCAAGAAGCCTTTCGCTAAGGCTGTTCTTGTGGAATTGCCAAAGTGATATTTGGAAGCCCATAGAGGGCTATGGTGAAAAAGGAAATATCTTCCGTGAAACTATTCCAATCAATAGAAAAGAGAATCCTCCTAACTCATTTTATGAGGCCAACATCATCCTGATACCAAAGCCTGGCAGAGACACAACAAAAAAGAGAATTTTAGACCAATATCCCTGATGAACATCGATGCAAAATCCTCAATAAAATACTGGCAAACCGGATTCAGCAGCACATCAAAAAGCTTATCCACCATGATCAAGTGGGCTTCATCCCTGGGATGCAAGGCTGGTTCAACATTCGCAAATCAATAAACATAATCCAGCATATAAACAGAACCAAAGACAAGAACCACATCATTATCTCAATAGATGCAGAAAAGGCTTTTGACAAAATTCAACAGCCCTTCATGCTAAAAGCAGCTCAATAAATTCGGTATTGATGGAGCGTACCTCAAAATCATAAGAGCTATTTATGACAAACCCACAGCCAATATCATACTGAATGGGCAAAAACTGGAAAAATTCCTTTGAAAACTGGCACAAGACAGGGATGCCCTCTCTCACCACTCCTATTCAACATAGTGTTGGAAGTTCTGGCTAGGGCAATCAGGCAAGAGAAAGAAATCAAGGGGATTCAGTTAGGAAAAGAAGAAGTCAAATTGTCCCTGTTTGCAGGCGACATGATTGTATATTTAGAAAACCCCATTGTCTCAGCCCAAAATCTCCTTAAGCTGATAAGCAACTTCAGCAAAGTCTCAGGATACAAAATTAATGTGCAAAAATCACAAGCATTCTTATACACCAGTGACAGTCAAACAGAGAGCCAAATCAGGAATGAACTTCCATTCACAATTGCTTCAAAGAGAATAAAATACCTAGGAATCCAACTTACAAGGGATGTAAAGGACCTCTTCAAGGAGAACTACAAACCACTGCTCAGTGAAATAAAGAGGACACAAACAAATGGAAGAACATACCATGCTCATGGATAGGAAGAATCAATATCGTGAAAATGGCCATACTGCCCAAGGTAATTTATAGATTCAATGCCATCCCCATCAAGCTACCAATGAGCTTCTTCACAGAATTGGAAAAAACTGCTTTAAAGTTCATATGGAACCAAAAAAGAGCCCGCATCTCCAAGACAATCCTAAGTCAAAAGAACAAAGCTGGAGGCATCACGCTACCTGACTTCAAACTATACTACAAGGCTACAGTAACCAAAACAGCATGGTACTGGTACCAAAACAGAGATATAGACCAATGGAACAGAACAGAGTCCTCAGAAATAATACCACACATCTACAGCCATCTGATCTTTGACAAACCTGAGAGAAACAAGAAATGGGGAAAGGATTCCCTATTTAATAAATGGTGCTGGGAAAATTGGCTAGCCATAAGTAGAAAGCTGAAACTGGATCCTTTCCTTACTCCTTATACAAAAATTAATTCAAGATGGATTAGAGACTTAAATGTTAGACCTAATACCATAAAAATCCTAGAGGAAAACCTAGGTAGTACCATTCAAAACTGGAAAGAAGATTTCTGAGAAACTGCTCTGTGTTCTGTTAATTCATCTCACAGAGTTACATCTTTCTCTTCAAGAAGCCTTCGCTAAGGCTGTTCTTGTGGAATTGGCAAAGGATATTTGGAAGCCCTTAGAGGGCTATGGTGAAAAGGAAATATCTTAAGTTCAAAACTGGAAAGAAGCTTTCTGAGAAACTGCTCTGTGTTCTGTTAATTAATCTCACAGAGTTACATCTTCCTTCAAGAAGCCTTTCGCTAAGGCTGTTCTTGTGGAATTGGCAAAGGATATTTGGAAGCCCTTAGAGGCCTTTGGTGAAAAGGAAATAACTTCCGTTCAAAACTGGAAAGAAGCTTGAGAAACTGCTCTGTGTTCTGTTAATTCATCTCACAGAGTTACATCTTTCCTTCAAGAAGCCTTTCGCTAAGGCTGTTCTTGTGGAATTGGCAAAGGATATTTGGAAGCCCATAGAGGGCTATGGGAAAGGAAATATCTTCCGCTCAAAACTGGAAAGAAGCTTGAGAAACTGCTCTGTGTTCTGTTAATTCATCTCACAGAGTTACATCTTTCCCTTCAAGAAGCCTTTCGCTAAGGCCGTTCTTGTGGAATTGGCAAAGGGATATTTGGAAGCCCATAGAGGGCTATGGTGAAAAAGGAAATGCCTTTATTCAAAACTGGAAAGAAGCTTTCTGAGAAACTGCTGTGTGTTCTGTTAATTCATCTCACAGAGTTACATCTTTCCCTTCAAGAAGCCTTTCGCTAAGGCTGTTCTTGTGGAATTGGCAAAGCGATATTTGGAAGCACTTAGAGGGCTATGGTGAAAAAGGAAATATCTTCCGTTCAAAACTGGAAAGAAGCTTTCTGAGAAACTGCTCTGTGTTCTGTTAATTCATCTCAGAGAGTTACATCTCTGCCTTCAAGAAGCCTTTCGCTAAGGCTGTTCTTGGGTAATTGGCAAAGGGATATTTGGAAGCCCATAGAGGGCTATGGTGAAAAAGGAAATATCCTCCGTTAAAAACTGGATAGAAGCTTTCTGAGAAACTGCTCTGTGTCTGTTAATTCATCTCACAGAGTTACATCTTTTCCTTCAAGAAGCCTTTCGCTAAGGCTGTTCTTGTAGAATTGGCAAAGTGATATTTGGAAGCCCATAGAGGGCTATGGGAAAAAGGAAATATCTTCCGTTCAAAACTGGAAACAAGCTTTCTGAGAAACTGCTCTGTGTTCTGTTAATTCATCTCACAGAGTTACGTCTTTCCCTTCAAGTAGTCTTTCGCTCAGACTGTTGTTGTGGAATTGGCAGAGTGATATTAGGAAGCCCATAAAGGGCTATGGTGAAAAAGGAAATATCTTCCGTTCAAAACTGGAAAGAAGCTTTCTGAGAAACTGCTCTGTGTTCTGTTAATTCATCTCACAGTGTTACACCTTTCCCTTCAAGAAGCCTTTCGCGAAGGCTGTTCTTGTGGAATTGGCAAGGGGATATTTGGAAGCCCATAAAGGGCTATGGTGAAAAAGGAAATATCTTCCGTTCAAAACTGGAAAGAAGCTTTCTGAGAAACTGCTCTGTGTTCTGTTACTTCATCTCACAGAGTTACATCTTTCCCTTCAAGAAGCCTTTCTGTAAGGTTTTTCTTGTGGAATTGGCAAAGGGATATTTGGAAGCCCATAGAGGGCTATGGTGAAAAAGGAATTATCCTCCGTTAAAAACTGGAAAGAAGCTTTGTGAGAAACTGCTCTGTGTTCTGTTAATTCATCTCACAGAATTACATCTTTCCCTTCAAGAAGCTTTTCGCTAAGGCTGTTCTTGTGGAATTGGCAAAGCGATATTTGGAAGCACTTAGAGGGCTATGGTGAAAAAGGAAATATCTTCCGCTCAAAACTGGAAAGAAGCTTGAGAAACTGCTCTGTGTTCTGTTAATTCATCTCACAGAGTTACATCTCTCCCTTCAAGAAGCCTTTCGCTAAGGCTGTTCTTGTGGAATTGGCAAAGGGATATTTGGAAGCCCATAGAGGGCTCTGGTGAAAAAGGAAGTATCTTCCGTTCAAAACCGGAAAGAAGCTTTCTGATAAACTGCTCTGTGTTCTGTTAATTCATCTCACAGAGTTACATCTTTCCCTTCAAGAATTCTTTCGCTCAGGCTGTTGTTGTGGAATTGGCAGAGTGATATTAGGAAGCCCATATAGGGCTATGGTGAAAAAGGAAATATCTTCCGTTCAAAACTGGAAAGAAGCTTTCTGAGAAACTGCTCTGTGTTTTGTTAATTCATCTCACAGTGTTACACCTTTCCCTTCAAGAAGCCTTTCGCTAAGGCTGTTCTTGTGGAATTGGCAATGGATATTTGGAAGCCCATAGAGGGCTATGGTGAAAAAGGAAATCTCTTCCGTTCAAAACTGGAAATCAGCTTTCTGAGAAACTGCTCTGTGTTCTGTTAATTCATCTCACAGAGTTACATCTTTCCCTTCAAGAAGCCTTTCGCTAAGGCTGTTCTTGTGGAATTGGAAAAGTGATATTTGGAAGCCCATAGAGGGCTACTGTGAAAACGGAAATATCTTCCGTTCAAAACTGGAAAGAAGCTTTCTGAGAAACTGCTCTGTGTTCTGTTAATTCATCTCACAGAGTTACATCCTTCCCTTCAAGAAGCCTTTCGCTAAGGCTGTTCTTGGGGAATTGGCAAAGGGATATTTGGAAGCCCTTAGAGGGCTGTGGTGAAAAAGGAAATATCTTAAGTTCAAAACTGGAAAGAAGCTTTCTGAGAAACTGCTCTGCGTTCTGTTAATTCATCTCACAGAGTTACATCTTTCCCTTCAAGAAGCCTTTCGCTAAGACTGTTCTTGTGGAATTGGCAAAGTGATATTTGGAAGCCTATAGAGGGCTACGGTGAAAAAGGATATCTCCTCCGTTCAAAACTGGAAATAAGCTTTCTGAGAAACTGCTCAGTGTTCTGTTAATTCATCTCACAGAGTTACATCTTTCCCTTAAAGAAGCCTTTCGCTAAGGCTGTTCTTGTGGAATTGGCAAAGTGATTTTTGGAAGCCCTTAGAGGGCTATGGTGAAAAAGGAAATATCTTCCGTTCAAAACTGGAAAGAAGCTTTCTGAGAAACTGCTCTGTGTTCTGTTAATTCATCTCACAGAATTACATCTTTCCTTCAAGAAGCCTTCGCTAAGGCTGTTCTTGTGGAATTGGCAAAGTGATGTTTGGAAGCCCAAAGAGGGCTACGGTGAAAAAGGAAATATCTTCTGTTCAAAACTGGAAAGAAGCTTTCTGAGAAACTGCTCTGTGTTCTGTTAATTCATCTCACAGAGTTACATCATCCCCTTCAAGAAGCCTTTCTGTAAGGTTGTTCTTGAGGAATTGGCAAAGGGATATTTGGAAGCCCATAGAGGGCTATGGTGAAAAAGGAAATCTCTTCCGTTCAAAACTGGAAAGAAGCTTTGTGAGAAACTGCTGTGTGTTCTGTTAATTCATCTCACAAAATTACATCTTTCCCTTCAAGAAGCCTTTCGCTAAGGCTGTTCTTGTAGAATTGGCAAAGTGATATTTGGAAGCCCATAGAGGGCTATGGTGAAAAAGGAAATATCTTCCGTTCAAAACTGGAAAGAAGCTTTCTGAGAAACTGCTCTGTGTTCTGTTAATTCATCTCACAGAGTTACATCTTTCCCTTCAAGAAGCCTTTCGCTAAGGCTGTTCTTGTGGAATTGGCAAAGGGATATTTGGAAGTCCTTAGAGGACTATGGTGAAAAAGGAAATCTCTTCCGTTCAAAACTGGAAAGAAGCTTTCTGAGAAACTGCTCTGGGTTCTGTTAATTCATCTCGCAGAGTTACATCTTTCCTTCGAAGCCTTTCTGTAAGGTGGTTCTTGTGGAACTGGCAAAGGGATATTTGCAAGTCCATAGAGGGCTATGGTGAAAAAGGAAATATCTTCCGTTCAAAACTGGAAAGAAGCTTTCTGAGAAACTGCTCTGTGTTCTGTTAATTCATCTCACAGAATTACATCTTTCCCTTCAAGAAGCCTTCGCTAAGGCTGTTGTTGTGGAATTGGCAAAGTGATATTTGGAAGCCCATAAAGGGCTACAGTGAAAAGGAAATGTCTTCCGTTCAAAACTGGAAAGAAGCTTTCTGAGAAACTGCTCTGTGTTCTGTTAATTAATCTCACAGAGTTACATCTTTCCCTTCAAGAAGCCTTCGCTAAGGCTGTTCTTGTGGAATTGGCAAAGTGATATTTGGAAGCCCATAAAGGGCTACAGTGAAAAGGAAATCTCTTCCGTTGAAAACTGGAAAGAAGCTTTCTGAGAAACTGCTCTGTGTTCTGTTAATTAATCTCACAGAGTTACATCTTTCCTTCAAGAAGCCTTTCGCTAAGGCTGTTCTTGTGCAATTGGCAAAGGATATTTGGAAGCAAATAGAGGGCTATGGTGAAAAAGGAAATATCTTCCTTTCAAAACTGGAAAGAAGCTTTTGAGAAACTGCTCTGTGTTCTGTTAATTCATCTCACAGAGTTACATCTTTCCTTCAAGAAGCCTTTCGCTAAGGCTGTTCTTGTGGAATTGGCAAAGGATATTTGGAAGCACATAGAGGGCTATGGTGAAAAAGGAAATATCTTCCGCTCAAAACCGAAAGAAGCTTTGTGAGAAACTGCTCTGTGTTCTGTTAATTCATCTCACAGAGTTACATCTTTCCTTCAAGAAGCCTTTCGCTAAGGCTGTTGTTGTGGAATTGGCAAAGTGATATTTGGAAGCACATAGAGGGCTATGGTGAAAAAGGAAATATCTTCCGTTCAAAACTGGAAAGAAGCTTTCTGAGAAACTGCTCTGTGTTCTGTTAATTCATCTCACAGAGTTACATCTTTCCTTCAAGAAGCCTTCGCTAAGGCTGTTCTTGTGGAATTGGCAAAGGGATATTTGGAAGCATATAGAGGGCTATGGTGAAAAAGGAAATATCTTCCGTTCAAAACCGGAAAGAAGCTTTGTGAGAAACTGCTCTGTGTTCTGTTAATTCATCTCACAGAGTTACATCTTTCCCTTCAAGAAGCCTTTCGCTAAGGCTGTTGTTGTGGAATTGACAAAGTGATATTTGGAAGCCCATAGAGGGCTATGGTGAAAAAGGTAATGTCTTTTATTCAAAACTGGAAAGAAGCTTGAGAAACTGCTCTGTGTTCTGTTAATTCATCTCACAGAGTTACATCTTTCCTTCAAGAAGCCTTTCGCTAAGGCTGTTCTTGTGGAATTGGCAAACTGATATTTGGAAGCCCATAGAGGGCTATGGTGAAAAAGGAAATATCTTCCGTTCAAAACTGGAAAGAAGCTTTCTGAGAAACTGCTCTGTGTTCTGTTAATTCAGGTCACAGAGTTACATCTTTCCTTCAAGAAGCCTTCGCTAAGGCTGTTGTTGTGGAATTGACAAAGTGATATTTGGAAGCCCATAGAGGGCTATGGTGAAAAAGGAAATGTCTTTTATTCAAAACTGGAAAGAAGCTTTCTGAGAAACTGCTCTGTGTTCTGTTAATTCATCTCACAGAGTTACATCTTTCCCTTCAAGAAGCCTTTCGCTAAGGCTGTTCTTGTGGAATTGGCAAACTGATATTTGGAAGCCCTTAGAGGGCTATGGTGAAAAAGGAAATATCTTCCGTTCAAAACTGGAAAGAAGCTTTTTGAGAAACTGCTCCGTGTTCTGTTAATTCATATCACAGATTTGCATCTTTCCTTTCAAGAAGCCTTTCTGTAAGGTTTTTCTTGTGGAATTGGCAAAGGGATATTTGGAAGCCCATAGAGGGCTATGGTGAAAAAGGAAATGTCTTTTATTCAAAACTGGAAAGAAGCTTTCTGAGAAACTGCTCTGTGTTCTGTTAATTCATCTCACAGAGTTACATCTTTCCCTTCAAGAAGCCTTCGCTAAGGCTGTTGTTGTGGAATTGGCAAAGTGATATTAGGAAGCCCATAAAGGGCTATGGTGAAAGAGGAAATATCTTCCGTTCAAAACTGGAAAGAAGCTATCTGAGAAACCGCTCTGTGTTCTGTTAACTCATCTCACAGAGTTACATCTTTCCCTTCAAGAAGCCTTTCGCTAAGGCTGTTCTTGTGGAATTGCCAAAGTGATATTTGGAAGCCCATAGAGGGCTATGGTGAAAAAGGAAATATCTTCCGTGAAACTATTCCAATCAATAGAAAAGAGGAATCCTCCTAACTCATTTTATGAGGCCAACATCATCCTGATACCAAAGCCTGGCAGAGACACAACAAAAAGAAATTTTAGACCAATATCCTGATGAACATCGATGCAAAAATCCTCAATAAAATACTGGCAAACCGGTTCAGCAGCACATCAAAAAGCTTATCCACCATGATCAAGTGGGCTTCATCCCTGGGATGCAAGGCTGGTTCAACATTCGCAAATCAATAAACATAATCCAGCATATAAACAGAACCAAAGACAAGAACCACATCATTATCTCAATAGATGCAGAAAAGGCTTTTGACAAAATTCAACAGCCCTTCATGCTAAAAGCAGCTCAATAAATTCGGTATTGATGGAGCGTACCTCAAAATCATAAGAGCTATTTATGACAAACCCACAGCCAATATCATACTGAATGGGCAAAAACTGGAAAAATTCCTTTGAAAACTGGCACAAGACAGGGATGCCCTCTCTCACCACTCCTATTCAACATAGTGTTGGAAGTTCTGGCTAGGGCAATCAGGCAAGAGAAAGAAATCAAGGGATTCAGTTAGGAAAAGAAGAAGTCAAATTGTCCCTGTTTGCAGGCGACATGATTGTATATTTAGAAAACCCCATTGTCTCAGCCCAAAATCTCCTTAAGCTGATAAGCAACTTCAGCAAAGTCTCAGGATACAAAATTAATGTGCAAAAATCACAAGCATTCTTATACACCAGTGACAGTCAAACAGAGAGCCAAATCAGGAATGAACTTCCATTCACAATTGCTTCAAAGAGAATAAAATACCTAGGAATCCAACTTACAAGGGATGTAAAGGACCTCTTCAAGGAGAACTACAAACCACTGCTCAGTGAAATAAAGAGGACACAAACAAATGGAAGAACATACCATGCTCATGGATAGGAAGAATCAATATCGTGAAAATGGCCATACTGCCCAAGGTAATTTATAGATTCAATGCCATCCCCATCAAGCTACCAATGAGCTTCTTCACAGAATTGGAAAAAACTGCTTTAAAGTTCATATGGAACCAAAAAAGAGCCCGCATCTCCAAGACAATCCTAAGTCAAAAGAACAAAGCTGGAGGCATCACGCTACCTGACTTCAAGCTATACTACAAGGCTACAGTAACCAAAACAGCATGGTACTGGTACCAAAACAGAGATATAGACCAATGGAACAGAACAGAGTCCTCAGAAATAATACCACACATCTACAGCCATCTGATCTTTGACAAACCTGAGAGAAACAAGAAATGGGGAAAGGATTCCCTATTTAATAAATGGTGCTGGGAAAATTGGCTAGCCATAAGTAGAAAGCTGAAACTGGATCCTTTCCTTACTCCTTATACAAAAATTAATTCAAGATGGATTAGAGACTTAAATGTTAGACCTAATACCATAAAAATCCTAGAGGAAAACCTAGGTAGTACCATTCAAAACTGGAAAGAAGATTTCTGAGAAACTGCTCTGTGTTCTGTTAATTCATCTCACAGAGTTACATCTTTCTCTTCAAGAAGCCTTTCGTTAAGGCTGTTCCTGTGGAATTGGCAAACGGATATTTGGAAGCCCTTAGAGGGCTATGGTGAAAATGGAAATATCTTAAGTTCAAAACTGGAAAGAAGCTTTCTGAGAAACTGCTCTGTGTTCTGTTAATTAATCTCACAGAGTTACATCTTTCCCTTCAAGAAGCCTTTCGCTAAGGCTGTTCTTGTGGAATTGGCAAAGGGATATTTGGAAGCCCTTAGAGGCCTTTGGTGAAAAAGGAAATAACTTCCGTTCAAAACTGGAAAGAAGCTTTCTGAGAAACTACTCTGTGTTCTGTTAATTCATCTCACAGAGTTACATCTTTCCCTTCAAGAAGCCTTTCGCTAAGGCTGTTCTTGTGGAATTGGCAAAGGGATATTTGGAAGCCCATAGAGGGCTATGGGAAAAAGGAAATATCTTCCGTTGAAAACTGGAGGAAGCTTTCTGAGAAACTGCTCTGTGTTCTGTTAATTCATCTCACAGAGTTACATCTTTCCCTTCAAGAAGCCTTTCGCTAAGGCCGTTCTTGTGGAATTGGCAAAGGGATATTTGGAAGCCCATAGAGGGCTATGGTGAAAAAGGAAATGCCTTTATTCAAAACTGGAAAGAAGCTTTCTGAGAAACTGCTGTGTGTTCTGTTAATTCATCTCACAGAGTTACATCTTTCCCTTCAAGAAGCCTTTCGCTAAGGCTGTTCTTGTGGAATTGGCAAAGCGATATTTGGAAGCACTTAGAGGGCTATGGTGAAAAAGGAAATATCTTCCGTTCAAAACTGGAAAGAAGCTTTCTGAGAAACTGCTCTGTGTTCTGTTAATTCATCTCAGAGAGTTACATCTCTGCCTTCAAGAAGCCTTTCGCAAAGGCTGTTCTTGGGTAATTGGCAAAGGGATATTTGGAAGCCCATAGAGGGCTATGGTGAAAAAGGAAATATCCTCCGTTAAAAACTGGATAGAAGCTTTCTGAGAAACTGCTCTGTGTCTGTTAATTCATCTCACAGAGTTACATCTTTTCCTTCAAGAAGCCTTTCGCTAAGGCTGTTCTTGTAGAATTGGCAAAGTGATATTTGGAAGCCCATAGAGGGCTATGGGAAAAAGGAAATATCTTCCGTTCAAAACTGGAAAGAAGCTTTCTGAGAAACTGCTCTGTGTTCTGTTAATTCATCTCACAGAGTTACGTCTTTCCCTTCAAGTAGTCTTTCGCTCAGACTGTTGTTGTGGAATTGGCAGAGTGATATTAGGAAGCCCATAAAGGGCTATGGTGAAAAAGGAAATATCTTCCGTTCAAAACTGGAAAGAAGCTTTCTGAGAAACTGCTCTGTGTTCTGTTAATTCATCTCACAGTGTTACACCTTTCCCTTCAAGAAGCCTTTCGCGAAGGCTGTTCTTGTGGAATTGGCAAGGGGATATTTGGAAGCCCATAAAGGGCTATGGTGAAAAAGGAAATATCTTCCGTTCAAAACTGGAAAGAAGCTTTCTGAGAAACTGCTCTGTGTTCTGTTACTTCATCTCACAGAGTTACATCTTTCCTTCAAGCCTTTCGCTAAGGCTATTCTTGTGGAATTGGCAAAGGATATTTGGAAGCCCATAGAGGGCTATGGTGAAAAAGGAATTATCCTCCGTTAAAAACTGGAAAGAAGCTTAGTGAGAAACTGCTCTGTGTTCTGTTAATTCATCTCACAGAATTACATCTTTCCCTTCAAGAAGCTTTTCGCTAAGGCTGTTCTTGTGGAATTGGCAAAGCGATATTTGGAAGCACTTAGAGGGCTATGGTGAAAAAGGAAATATCTTCCGTTCAAAATTGGAAAGAAGCTTTCTGAGAAACTGCTCTGTGTTCTGTTAATTCATCTCACAGAGTTACATCTCTCCCTTCAAGAAGCCTTTCGCTAAGGCTGTTCTTGTGGAATTGGCAAAGGGATATTTGGAAGCCCATAGAGGGCTCTGGTGAAAAAGGAAGTATCTTCCGTTCAAAACCGGAAAGAAGCTTTCTGATAAACTGCTCTGTGTTCTGTTAATTCATCTCACAGAGTTACATCTTTCCTTCAAGAAGTCTTTCGCTCAGGCTGTTGTTGTGGAATTGGCAGAGTGATATTTGGAAGCCCATAGAGGGCTATGGTGAAAAAGGAAATATCTTCCGTTCAAAACTGGAAAGAAGCTTTCTGAGAAACTGCTCTGTGTTCTGTTAATTCATCTCACAGTGTTACACCTTTCCCTTCAATAAGCCTTTCGCGAAGGCTGTTCTTGTGGAATTGGCAAGGATATTTGGAAGCCCATAAAGGGCTATGGTGAAAAAATATCTTCCGTTCAAAACTGGAAAGAAGCTTTCTGAGAAACTGCTCTGTGTTCTGTTACTTCATCTCACAGAGTTACATCTTTCCCTTCAAGAAGCCTTTCTGTAAGGTTTTTCTTGTGGAATTGGCAAAGGGATATTTGGAAGCCCATAGAGGGCTATGGTGAAAAAGGAATTATCCTCCGTTAAAAACTGGAAAGAAGCTTTGTGAGAAACTGCTCTGTGTTCTGTTAATTCATCTCACAGAATTACATCTTTCCCTTCAAGAAGCTTTTCGCTAAGGCTGTTCTTGTGGAATTGGCAAAGCGATATTTGGAAGCACTTAGAGGGCTATGGTGAAAAAGGAAATATCTTCCGTTCAAAATTGGAAAGAAGCTTTCTGAGAAACTGCTCTGTGTTCTGTTAATTCATCTCACAGAGTTACATCTCTCCCTTCAAGAAGCCTTTCGCTAAGGCTGTTCTTGTGGAATTGGCAAAGGGATATTTGGAAGCCCATAAAGGGCTCTGGTGAAAAAGGAAGTATCTTCCGTTCAAAACCGGAAAGAAGCTTTCTGATAAACTGCTCTGTGTTCTGTTAATTCATCTCACAGAGTTACATCTTTCCCTTCAAGAAGTCTTTCGCTCAGGCTGTTGTTGTGGAATTGGCAGAGTGATATTAGGAAGCCCATAAAGGGCTATGGTGAAAAAGGAAATATCTTCCGTTCAAAACTGGAAAGAAGCTTTCTGAGAAACTGCTCTGTGTTTTGTTAATTCATCTCACAGTGTTACACCTTTCCCTTCAAGAAGCCTTTCGCGAAGGCTATTCTTGTGGAATTGGCAATGGGATATTTGGAAGCCCATAGAGGGCTATGGTGAAAAAGGAAATCTCTTCCGTTCAAAACTGGAAATCAGCTTTCTGAGAAACTGCTCTGTGTTCTGTTAATTCATCTCACAGAGTTACATCTTTCCCTTCAAGAAGCCTTTCGCTAAGGCTGTTCTTGTGGAATTGGAAAAGTGATATTTGGAAGCCCATAGAGGGCTACTGTGAAAACGGAAATATCTTCCGTTCAAAACTGGAAAGAAGCTTTCTGAGAAACTGCTCTGTGTTCTGTTAATTCATCTCACAGAGTTACATCTTTCCCTTCAAGAAGCCTTTCGCTAAGGCTGTTCTTGTGGAATTGGCAAAGTGATATTTGGAAGCCTATAGAGGGCTACGGTGAAAAAGGATATCTCCTCCGTTCAAAACTGGAAATAAGCTTTCTGAGAAACTGCTCAGTGTTCTGTTAATTCATCTCACAGAGTTACATCTTTCCCTTCAAGAAGCCTTTCGCTAAGGCTGTTCTTGTGGAATTGGCAAAGTGATTTTTGGAAGCCCTTAGAGGGCTATGGTGAAAAAGGAAATATCTTCCGTTCAAAACTGGAAAGAAGCTTTCTGAGAAACTGCTCTGTGTTCTGTTAATTCATCTCACAGTGTTACATCTTTCCTTCAAGAAGCCTTTCTGTAAGGTTGTTCTTGTGGAATTGGCAAAGGATATTTGGAAGCCCATAGAGGCTATGGTGAAAAGGAAATATCTTCCGTTCAAAACTGTAAAGAACCTTTGTGAGAAACTGCTGTGTGTTCTGTTAATTCATCTCACAGAATTACATGTTTCCTTCAAGAAGCCTTTCGCTAAGGCTGTTCTTGTGGAATTGGCAAAGTGATATTTGGAAGCCCATAGAGGGCTATGGTGAAAAAGGAAATATCTTCCGCTCAAAACTGGAAAGAAGCTTTCTGAGAAACTGCTCTGTGTTCTCTTAATTCATCTCACAGAATTACATCTTTCCTTCAAGAAGCCTTCGCTAAGGCTGTTCTTGTGCAATTGGCAAAGGATATTTGCAGCCCTTAGAGGGCTATGGTGAAAAGGAAATATCTTCCGTTCAAAACCGGAAAGAAGCTTTCTTAGAAACTGCTCTATGTTCTGTTAATTGATCTCACAGAGTTACACCTTTCCTTCAAGAAGCCTTTCGCTAAGGCTGTTCTTGTGGAATGGAAAAGGATATTTGGAAACCCTTAGAGGGCTATGGTGAAAAAGGAAATATCTTCCATTCAAAACTGGAAAGAAGCTTTCTGAGAAACTGCTCTGTGTTCTGTTAATTCATCTCACAGAGTTACATCTTTCCTTCAAGAAGCCTTTCGCTAAGGCTGTTCTTGTGGAATAGGCAAAGCGATATTTGGAAGCCCATAGAAGGCTACGGTGAAAAAGGAAATATCTTCCGTTCAAAACTGGAAAGAAGCTTCCTGAGAAACTGCTCTGTGTTCTATTAATTCATCTAACAGAGGTACATCTATCCCCTTCAAGAAGCCTTTCGCTAAGGCTGTTGTTGTGGAATTGGTAAAGTGATATTTGGAAGCCCATAGAGGCTACGGTGAAAAAGGAAATATCTTCCGTTAAAAACTGGAAAGAAGCTTTCTGAGAAACTGCTCTGTGTTCTGTTAATTCATCTCACAGAGATACATCCTACCCTTCAAGATGCCTTTAGCTAAGGCTGTCCTTGTGGAATTGGCAAAGTGATTTTGGAAGCCCTCAGAGGCTATGGTGAAAAAGGAAATATCTTCCATTCAAAACTGGAAAGAAGCTTTCTGAGAAACTGCTCTGTGTTCTGTTAATTCATCTCAGAGAGTTACATCTTTCCTTCAAGAAGCCTTCGCTAAGGCTGTTCTTGTGGAATTGGCAAAGGATATTTGGAAGCTTATAGAGGCTATGGTGAAAAAGGAAATATCCTCCGTTCAAAACTGGATAGAAGCTTTCTGAGAAACTGCTCTGTGTTCTGTTAATTCATCTCACAGAGTTACATCTTTCCCTTCAAGAAGCCTTTCGCTAAGGCTGTTCTTGTGGAATTGGCAAAGTGATATTTGGAAGCCCATAGAGGGCTATGGGAAAAAGGAAATATCTTCCGTTAAAAACTGGAAAGAAGCTTTCTGAGAAACTGCTCTGTATTCTGTTAATTCATCTCACAGAGTTACGTCTTTCCCTTCAAGAAGTCTTTCGCTCAGGCTGTTGTTGTGGAATTGGCAGAGTGATATTAGGAAGCCCATAAAGGTCTATTATGAAAAAGGAAATATCTTCCGTTCAAAACGGGAAAGAAGCTTTCTGAGAAACTGCTCTATATTCTCTTAATTCATCTCACAGTGTTACACCTTTCCCTTCAAGAAGCCTTTCGCTAAGGCTGTTGTTGTGGAATTGGCAAAGGGATATTATGAAGCCCATAAAGGGCTATGGTTAAAAAGGAAATCTCCTCCGTTCAAAATTGGAAAGAAGCTTTCTGAGAAACTGCTCTGTGTTCTTCTAATACATCTCACAGAGTTACATCTTTCCCTTCAAGAAGCCTTTCGCTAAGGCTGTTCTTGTGGAATTGGAAAAGTTATATTTGGAAGCCCATAGAGGGCTACGGTGAAAACGGAAATATCTTCCGTTCAAAAGTGGAAAGAAGCTTTCTGAGAAACTGCTCTGTGTTCTGTTAATTCATCTCACAGAGTTACATCTTTCCCTTCAAGAAGCCTTTCGCTAAGGCTGTTCTTGGGTAATTGGCAAAGGGATATTTGGAAGCCCATAGAGGGCTATGGTGAAAAAGGAAATATCTTCCGTTCAAAACCGGAAACAAGCTTTCCGAGAAACTGCTCTGTGTTCTGTTAATTCATCTCACAGAGTTACATCTTTCCCTTCAAGAAGCCTTTCGCTAAGGCTGTTCTTGTGGAATTGGCAAAGTGATATTTGGAAGCCCATAGAGGGCTACGGTGAAAAAGGAAATCTCTTCCGTTCAAAACTGTAAAGAAGCTTTCTGAGAAACTGCTCTGTGTTCCGTTAATTTATCTCACAGAGTTACATCTTTCCCTTCAAGAAGCCTTTCTCTAAGGCTGTTCTTTTGGAATTGGCAAAGTGATTTTTGGAAGCCCATAGCGGTCTATGGTGAAAAAGGAAATATCTTCCTTACAAAAGTGGAAAGAAACTTTTGAGAAACTGCTCTGTGTTCTGTTAATTCATCTCACAGAGTTACATCTTTCCCTTCAAGAAGCCTTTTCCTAAGGCTGTTCTTGTGGAATTGGCAAAGGGATATTTGGAAGCCCATAGAGGGCTATGGTGAAAAAGGAATACCTTCAGTTCAAAACTGGAAACAAGCTTGCTGAGAAACTGCTCTGTGTTCTGTTAATTCATCTCACAGAGTTACATCTTTCCCTTCAAGAAGCCTTTCGCTAAGGCTGTTTTTGTGGAATTGGCAAAGGGATACTATGAATCCCATAAAGGGCTATGGTTAAAAAGGAAATCGCCTCCGTTCAAAACTGGAAAGAAGCTTTCTGTGAAATTGCTCTGTGTTCTGTTAATTCATCTCACAGAGTTAAATCTTTACTTCAAGCAGCTTTTCGCTAAGGCTGTTCTTGTGGAATTGGCAAAGTGATATTTGGAAGCCCATAGAGGGCTACGGTGAAAAAGGAAATAACTTCCGTTCAAAACTGGTAAGAAGCTTTCTGAGAAACTACTCTGTGTTCCGTTAAATCATCTCACAGAGTTACATCTTTCCCTTCAAAAGCCTTTCGCTAAGGCTGTTTTGTGGAATTGGCAAAGGATACTATGAATCCCATAAAGGGCTATGGTTAAAAAGGAAATCGCCTCCGTTCAAAACTGGAAAGAAGCTTTCTGTGAAATTGCTCTGTGTTCTGTTAATTCATCTCACAGAGTTAAATCTTTACTTCAAGCAGCTTTTCGCTAAGGCTGTTCTTGTGGAATTGGCAAAGTGATATTTGGAAGCCCATAGAGGGCTACGGTGAAAAAGGAAATAACTTCCGTTCAAAACTGGTAAGAAGCTTTCTGAGAAACTACTCTGTGTTCCGTTAAATCATCTCACAGAGTTACATCTTTCCCTTCAAGAAGCCTTTCGCTAAGGCTGTTCTTGTGGAATTGGCAAAGGGATATTTGGAAACCCATAGAGGTCTATGGTGAAAAAGGAAATATCTTTCGTTCAAAACCGGAAAGAAGCTTTCTGAGAAACTGCTCTGTGTTCTGTTAATTCATCTCACAGAGTTACATCTTTCCCTTCAAGAAGCCTTTCGCTAAGGCTGTTGTTGTGGAATTGGCAAAGTGATATTTGGAAGCACATAGAGGGCTACCTGAAAAATGAAATATCTTCCGTTCAAAACTGGAAAGAAGCTTTCTGAGAAACTGCTCTGTGTTCTGTTAATTCATCTCACAGAGTTACGTCTTTCCCTTCAAGAAGTCTTTCGCTCAGACTGTTGTTGTGGAATTGGCAGAGTGATATTAGGAAGCCCATAAAGGGCTATGGTGAAAAAGGAAATATCTTCGTTCAAAACCGGAAAGAAGCTTTCTGAGAAACTGCTCTGTGTTCTGTTAATTCATCTCACAGAGTTACATCTTTCCTTCAAGAAGCCTTTCGCTAAGGCTGTTGTTGTGGAATTGGCAAAGTGATATTTGGAAGCACATAGAGGGCTACCTGAAAAATGAAATATCTTCCGTTCAAAACTGGAAAGAAGCTTTCTGAGAAACTGCTCTGTGTTCTGTTAATTCATCTCACAGAGTTACATCTTTCCCTTCAAAAGCCTTTCGCTAAGGCTGTTGTTGTGGAATTGGCAGAGTGATATTAGGAAGCCCATAAAGGGCTATGGTGAAAAAGGAAATATCTTCCGTTCAAAACTGGAAAGAAGCTTTCTGAGAAACTGCTCTGTGTTTTGTTAATTCATCTCACAGTGTTACACCTTTCCCTTCAAGAAGCCTTCGCTAAGGCTATTCTTGTGGAATTGGCAAAGGATATTTGGAAGCCCATAGAGGGCTATGGTGAAAAAGGAAATCTCTTCCGTTCAAAACTGGAAATCAGCTTTCTGAGAAACTGCTCTGTGTTCTGTTAATTCATCTCACAGAGTTACATCTTTCCCTTCAAGAAGCCTTTCGCTAAGGCTGTTCTTGTGGAATTGGAAAAGTGATATTTGGAAGCCCATAGAGGGCTACTGTGAAAACGGAAATATCTTCCGTTCAGAACTGGAAAGAAGCTTTCTGAGAAACTGCTCTGTGTTCTGTTAATTCATCTCACAGAGTTACATCTTTCCCTTCAAGAAGCCTTTCGCTAAGGCTGTTCTTGGGGAATTGGCAAAGGGATATTTGGAAGCCCTTAGAGGGCTGTGGTGAAAAAGGATATATCTTAAGTTCAAAACTGGAAAGAAGCTTTCTGAGAAACTGCTCTGTGTTCTGTTAATTCATCTCACAGAGTTACATCTTTCCCTTCAAGAAGCCTTTCGCTAAGGCTGTTCTTGTGGAATTGGCAAAGTGATATTTGGAAGCCTATAGAGGGCTACGGTGAAAAAGGATATCTCCTCCGTTCAAAACTGGAAATAAGCTTTCTGAGAAACTGCTCAGTGTTCTGTTAATTCATCTCACAGAGTTACATCTTTCCCTTCAAGAAGCCTTTCGCTAAGGCTGTTCTTGTGGAATTGGCAAAGTGATTTTTGGAAGCCCTTAGAGTGCTATGGTGAAAAAGGAAATATCTTCCGTTCAAAACTGGAAAGAAGCTTTCTGAGAAACTGCTCTGTGTTCTGTTAATTCATCTCACAGTGTTACATCTTTCCCTTCAAGAAGCCTTTCTGTAAGGTTGTTCTTGTGGAATTGGCAAAGGGATATTTGGAAGCCCATAGAGGGCTATGGTAAAAAAGGAAATATCTTCCGTTCAAAACTGGAAAGAACCTTTGTGAGAAACTGCTGTGTGTTCTGTTAATTCATTTCACAGAATTACATGTTTCCCTTCAAGAAGCCTTTCGCTAAGGCTGTTCTTGTGGAATTTGCAAAGTGATATTTGGAAGCCCATAGAGGGCTATGGTGAAAAAGGAAATATCTTCCGTGCAAAACTGGAAAGAAGCTTTCTGAGAAACTGCTCTGTGTTCTCTTAATTCATCTCACAGAATTACATCTTTCCCTTCAAGAAGCCTTTCGCTAAGGCTGTTCTTGTGCAATTGGCAAAGGATATTTGCAGCCCTTAGAGGGCTATGGTGAAAAGGACATATCTTCCGTTCAAAACCGGAAAGAAGCTTTCTTAGAAACTGCTCTATGTTCTGTTAATTGATCTCACAGAGTTACACCTTTCCTTCAAAAGCCTTTCGCTAAGGCTGTTCTTGTGGAATGGAAAAGGATATTTGGAAACCCTTAGAGGGCTATGGTGAAAAATATCTTCCATTCAAAACTGGAAGAAGCTTTCTGAGAAACTGCTCTGTGTTCTGTTAATTCATCTCACAGAGTTACATCGTTCCCTTCAAAGCCTTTCGCTAAGGCTGTTCTTGTGGAATAGGCAAAGCGATATTTGGAAGCCCATAGAAGGCTACGGTGAAAAAGGAAATATCTTCCGTTCAAAACTGGAAAGAAGCTTCCTGAGAAACTGCTCTGTGTTCTATTAATTCATCTAACAGAGGTACATCTTTCCCTTCAAGAAGCCTTTCGCTAAGGCTGTTGTTGTGGAATTGGTAAAGTGATATTTGGAAGCCCATAGAGGGCTACGGTGAAAAAGGAAATATCTTCCGTTAAAAACTGGAAAGAAGCTTTCTGAGAAACTGCTCTGTGTTCTGTTAATTCATCTCACAGAGATACATCCTACCCTTCAAGATGCCTTTAGCTAAGGCTGTCCTTGTGGAATTGGCAAAGTGATTTTTGGAAGCCCTCAGAGGGCTATGGTGAAAAAGGAAATATCTTCCATTCAAAACTGGAAAGAAGCTTTCTGAGAAACTGCTCTGTGTTCTGTTAATTCATCTCAGAGTTACATCTTTCCCTTCAAAGCCTTTCGCTAAGGCTGTTCTTGTGGAATTGGCAAAGGATATTTGGAAGCTTATAGAGGGCTATGGTGAAAAGGAAATATCTTCCGTTCAAAACTGGATAGAAGCTTTCTGAAACTGCTCTGTGTTCTGTTAATTCATCTCACAGAGTTACATCTTTCCTTCAAAGCCTTTCGCTAAGGCTGTTCTTGTGGAATGGAAAAGGATATTTGGAAGCCCATAGAGGGCTATGGGAAAAAGGAAATATCTTCCGTTAAAAACTGGAAAGAAGCTTTCTGAAACTGCTCTGTGTTCTGTTAATTCATCTCACAGAGTTACATCTTTCCTTCAAAGCCTTTCGCTAAGGCTGTTGTTGTGGAATTGGCAGAGTGATATTAGGAAGCCCATAAGGTCTATTATGAAAAAGGAAATATCTTCCGTTCAAAACGGGAAAGAAGCTTTCTGAGAAACTGCTCTATATTCTCTTAATTCATCTCACAGTGTTACACCTTTCCCTTCAAGAAGCCTTTCGCTAAGGCTGTTGTTGTGGAATTGGCAAAGGGATATTATGAAGCCCATAAAGGGCTATGGTTAAAAAGGAAATCTCCTCCGTTCAAAACTGGAAAGAAGCTTTCTGTGAAACTGCTCTGTGTTCAGTTAATTCATCTCACAGAGTTACATCTTTCCCTTCAAGAAGCCTTTCGCTAAGGTTGTTCTTGTGGAATTGGCAAAGTGATATTGGGAAGCCCATAGAGGGCTATGGTGAAAAACGAAATATCTTCCATTCAAAACTGGAGAGAAGCTTTCTGAGAAACTGCTCTGTGTTCTGTTACTTCATCTCACAGAGTTACATCTCTCCCTTCAAGAAGCCTTTCGCTAAGGCTGTTGTTGTGGAATTGCCAAAGTGATATTTGGAAGCCCATAGAGGGTTATGGTGAAAAAGGAAATATCTTCCGTTCAAAACCGGAAACAAGCTTTCCGAGAAACTGCTCTGTGTTCTGTTAATTCATCTCACAGAGTTACATCTTTCCCTTCAAGAAGCCTTTCGCTAAGGCTGTTCTTGTGGAATTGGCAAAGTGATATTTGGAAGCCCACAGTGGGCTACGGTGAAAAAGGATATCTCTTCCGTTCAAAACTGGAAAGAAGCTTTCTGAGAAACTGCTCTGTGTTCTGTTAATTCATCTCACAGAGTTACATCTTTCACTTCAAGAAGCTTTTCGCTAAGGCTGTTCTTGTGGAATTGGGAAAGGGATATTTGGAAGCCCATAGAGGGCTATGGTGAAAAAGGAAATATCTTCCGTTCAAAACCGGAAAGAAGCTTTCTGAGAAACTGCTCTGTGTTCTGATAATTCATCTCACAGAGTTACATCTTTCCCTTCAAGAAGCCTTTCGCTAAGGCTGTTCTTGTGGAATTGGCAAAGGGATACTTGGAAGCAAATAGAGGGCTATGGTGAAAAAGGAAATATCTTCCGTTGAAAACTGGAAAGAAGCTTTCTGAGAAACTGCTCTGTGTTCTGTTAATTCATCTCACAGAGTTACATCTTTCCTTCAAGAAGCCTTTCGCTAAGTCTGTTCTTGTGGAATTGGGAAAGGGATATTTGGAAGCCCATAGAGCTATGGTGAAAAGGAAATATCTTCGTTCAAAACTGGAAAGAAGCTTCTGAGAAACTGCTCTGTGTTCTCTTAATTCATCTCACAGAGTGATATCTTTCCTTCAAGAAGCCTTCGCTAAGGCTGTTCTTGTGGAATTGGCAAAGGGATATTTGGAAGCCCATAGAGGGCTATGGTGAAAAGAAAATATCCTCTGTTGAAAACTGGAAAGAAGCTTTCTGAGAAACTGCTCTGTGTTCTGTTAATTCACTCACAGACTTACATCTTTCCCTTCAAGAAGCCTTTCGCTAAGGTTGTTCTTGTGGAATTGGCAAAGGGATATTTGAAAGCCCATAGAGGGCTATGGTGAAAAAGGAAATCTCTTCCGTTCAAAACTGGAAAGAAGCATTCTGAGAAACTGCTCTGTGTTCTGTTAATTCATCTCACAGAGTTACATCTTTCCCTTCAAGAAGCCTTTCTCTAAGGCTGTTCTTGTGGAATTGGCAAAGTGATATTTGGAAGCCCATAGAGGGCTACGGTGAAAAAGGAAATCTCTTCCGTTCCAAACTGGAAAGAAGCTTTCTGAGAAACTGCTCTGTGTTCTTTTAATTCATCTCACAGAGTTACATCTCTCCCTTCAAGAAGTCTTTCGTTAACGCTGTTCTTGTGGAATTGGCAAAGTGATATTTGGAAGCCCATAGAGGGCTATGGTGAAAAAGGAAATATCTTCCGTTAAAAACTGGAAAGAAGCTTTCTGAGAAACTGCTCTGTGTTCTGTAAATTCATCTCACAGAGTTACACCTTTCCCTTCAAGAAGCCTTTCGCTAAGTCTGTTCTTGTGGAATTGGCAAAGTTTTATTACGAAGCCCATAGAGGGCTATGGTGAAAAAGGAAATATCTTCCATTCAAAACTGGAAAGAAACTTTCTGAGAAACTGCTCCGTGTTCTGTTAATTCATCCCACAGAGTTACCTCTTTCCCTTCAAGAAGCCTTTCGGTAAGGCTGTTCTTGTGGAATTGGCAAGGTGATTTTTGGAAGCGCTTAGAGGGCTATGGTGAAAAAGGAATTATCTTCCGTTCAAAACTGGAAAGAAGCTTTTTGAGAAACTGCTCCGTGTTCTGTTAATTCATCTTACAGAGTTACTACTATCCTTTCAAGAAGCCTTTCGCTAAGGCTGTTATTGTGGAATTGGCAAAGTGATATTTGGAAGCCCATAGAGGGCTATGGTGAAAAAGGAAATATCTTCCGTTGAAAACTGGAAAGAAGCTTTCTGAGAAACTGCTCTGTGTTCTCTTAATTCATCTCACAGAGTTACATGTTTCCTTCAACAAGTCTTTCGCTAAGGCTGTTCCTGTGTAATTTGCAAAGGGATATTTGGAAACCCTTAGAGGACTATGGTGAAAAAGGAAATATCTTCCGTTCAAAACTGGAAAGAAGGTTTCTCAGAAACTGCTCTGTGTTCTGTTAATTCATCTCACAGAGTTACATCTTTCCCTTCAAGAAGCCTTTCGTTAAGGCTGTTCTTGTGGAATTGGCAAAGGATATTTGGAAGCCCATAAAGGACTATGGTTAAAAAGGAAATAACTTCCGTTCAAAACTGGAAAGTGGCTTTCTGAGAAACTGCTCTGTGTTCTGTTCATTCATCTCACAGAGTTACATCTTTCCCTTCAAGAAGCCTTTTGCTAAGGCTGTTCTTGTGGAATTGGCAAAGTGATATTTGGAAGCACATAGAGGGCTATGGTGAAAAAGGAAATATCTTCCGTTGAAAACTGGAAAGAAGCTTTCTGAGAAACTGCTCTGTGTTCTGTTAATTCATCTCACAGAGTTACATCTTTCCTTCAAAGCCTTTCGGTAAGGCTGTTCTTGTGGAATTGGCAAGGTGATTTTTGGAAGCGCTTAGAGGGCTATGGTGAAAAAGGAATTATCTTCCGTTCAAAACTGGAAAGAAGCTTTTTGAGAAACTGCTCCGTGTTCTGTTAATTCATCTTACAGAGTTACTACTATCCTTTCAAGAAGCCTTTCGCTAAGGCTGTTATTGTGGAATTGGCAAAGTGATATTTGGAAGCCCATAGAGGGCTATGGTGAAAAAGGAAATATCTTCCGTTGAAAACTGGAAAGAAGCTTTCTGAGAAACTGCTCTGTGTTCTCTTAATTCATCTCACAGAGTTACATGTTTCCCTTCAACAAGTCTTTCGCTAAGGCTGTTCCTGTGTAATTTGCAAAGGGATATTTGGAAACCCTTAGAGGACTATGGTGAAAAAGGAAATATCTTCCGTTCAAAACTGGAAAGAAGGTTTCTCAGAAACTGCTCTGTGTTCTGTTAATTCATCTCACAGAGTTACATCTTTCCCTTCAAGAAGCCTTTCGTTAAGGCTGTTCTTGTGGAATTGGCAAAGGGATATTTGGAAGCCCATAAAGGACTATGGTTAAAAAGGAAATAACTTCCGTTCAAAACTGGAAAGTGGCTTTCTGAGAAACTGCTCTGTGTTCTGTTCATTCATCTCACAGAGTTACATCTTTCCCTTCAAGAAGCCTTTTGCTAAGGCTGTTCTTGTGGAATTGGCAAAGTGATATTTGGAAGCACATAGAGGGCTATGGTGAAAAAGGAAATATCTTCCGTTGAAAACTGGAAAGAAGCTTTCTGAGAAACTGCTCTGTGTTCTGTTAATTCATCTCACAGAGTTACATCTTTCCCTTCAAGAAGCCTTTCGCTAAGGCTGTTCTTGTGGAATTGGCAAAGGGATATTTGGAAGCCAATAAAGGGCTACGGTTAAAAAAGAAATCTCTTCCGTTCAACACAGGAAAGAAGCTTTCTGTGAAACTGCTCTGTGTTCTGTTAATTCATCTCACAGTGTTACATCTTTCACTTCAAGAAGCCTTTCGCTAAGGCTGTTCTTGTGGAATTGGCAAAGTGATATTTGGAAGCCCATAGAGTGCTACGGTGAAAAAGGGAATATCTTCCGTTCAAAACTGGAAAGAAGCTTTCTGAGAAACTGCTCTGTGTTCTGTTAATTCATCTCACAGAGTTACATCTTTCCCTTGAAGAAGACTTTCGCTAAGGCTGTTCTTGTGGAATTGGCAAAGGGATATTTGGAAGCCCATAGAGGGCTATGATGAAGAAGTGAATATCTTCCGTTCAAAACCGGAAAGCAGCTTTCTGAGAAACTGCTCTGTGTTCTGTTAATTCATGTCACAGAGTTACATCTTTCCCTTCAAGAAGCCTTTCACTAAGATTGTTCTTGTGGAATTGGCAAAGGGATATTTGGAAGCCCATAGAGGGCTATGATGAAAAAGGAAATATCTTCCGTTCAAAACTGGAAAGAAGTTTTCTGAGAAACTGCTCTGTGTTCTGGTAATTCATCTCACAGAGTTACATCTTTCCCTTCAAGAAGCCTTTCGCTAAGGCTGTTGTTGTGGAATTGGCAAAGTGATATTATGAAGCCCATAAAGGGCTATGGTGAAAAAGGAAATATCTTGCGTTCAAAACTGGAAAGAAGCTTTCTGAGAAACTGCTCTGTGTTCTGTTAATTCATCTCACAGAGTTACATCTTTACCTTCAAGAATCCTTTCGCTAAGGCTATTCTTGTGGAATTGGCAAAGTGATATTTGGAAGCCCATAGAGGGCTACGGTGAAAAAGGAAATATCTTCCGTTCAAAACTGGAAATAAGCTTTCTGAGAAACTTCTCTGTGTTCTGTTAATTCATCTCACAGTGTTACATCTTTCCTTTCAAGAAGCCTTTCGCTAAGGCTGTTCTTGTGGAATTGGCAAAGGGATATTTGGAAGCAAATAGAGGGCTATATTGAAAAAGGAAATACCTTCCGTTGAAAACTGGAAAGAAGCTTTCTGAGAAACTGCTCTGTGTTCTGTTAATTCATCTCACAGAGTTACATGTTTCCCTTCCAGAATCCTATCGCTAAGGTTGTTCTTGTGGAATTGGCAAAGGGATATTTGGAAGCCCATAGAGGGCTATGGTGAAAAAGGAAATATCTTCCGTTCAAAACTGGAAAGAAGCTTTCTGAGAAACTGCTCTGTGTTCTGTTAATTCATCTCACAGAGTTACATCTTTCGCTTCAAGAAGGCTTTCGCTAAGGCTGTTCTTGTGGAATTGGCAAAGGGATATTTGGAAGCCCATAGAGGGCTACGGTGAAAAAGGAAATATCTTCCGTTCAAAAGTGGAAATAAGCTTTCTGAGAAACTGCTCTGTGTTCTGTTAATTCATCTGATAGAGTTACACCTTTCCCTTCAAGAAGCCTTTCGCTAAGTCTGTTGTTGTGGAATTGGCAAAGGGATATTTGGAAGCCCATAGAGGGCTATGATGAAAAAGGAAATATCTTCCGTTCCAAACTGGAAAGAAGCTTTCTGAGAAACTGCTCTGTGTTCTGTAAATTCATCTGATAGAGTTACACCTTTCCCTTCAAGAAGCCTTTCGCTAAGTCTGTTGTTGTGGAATTGGCAAAGTATTATTACGAAGCCCATAGAGGGCTATGGTGAAAAAGGAAATATCTTCCATTCAAAACTGGAAAGAAGCTTTCTGAGAAACTGCTCTGTGTTCTGTTAATTCATCTCACAGAGTTACATCTTTCCCTTCAAGAAGCCTTTCTCTAAGGCTGTTCTTGTGGAATTGGCAAAGGGATATTTGGTAACCCATAGAGGGCTACGGTGAAAAAGGAAATATCTTCCGTTCAAAACTGGAAAGAAGCTTTCTGAGAAACTGCTCTGTGTTCTGTTAATTCATCTCACAGAGTTACATCTTTCCCTTCAAGAAGCCTTCGCTAAGGCTGTTCTTGTGGAATTGGCAAGGGGATATTTGGAAGCCCATACAGGGCTATGGTGAAAAAGGAAATCTCTTCCGTTCAAAACTGGAAAGAAGCTTTCTGAGAAACTGCTTTGTGTTCTTTTAATTCATCTCACAGAGTTACATCTTTCCCTTTAAGAAGCCTTTCGCTAAGATTGTTCTTGTGGATTTGTCAAAGGGATATTTGAAAGCCCATAGAGGGCTATGGTGAAAAAGGAAATATCTTCCGTTCAAAAGTGGAAAGAAGCTTTCTGAGAAACTGCTCTGTGTTCTGTAAATTCATCTCACAGAGTTACACCTTTCCCTTCAAGAAGCCTTTCGCTAAGTCTGTTTTGTGGAACTGGAAAAGTATTATTCTGAAGCCCATAGAGGGCTATGGTGAAAAATATCTTCCATTCAAAACTGGAAGAAGCTTTCTGAGAAACTGCTGTGTTCTGTTAATTCATCTGACAGAGTTACCTCTTTCCTTCAGAAGCCTTTCGGTAAGGCTGTTCTTGTGGAATTGGCAAGGTGATTTTTGGAACCCTTAGAGGGCTATGGTGAAAAAGGAAATATCTTCCGTTCAAAACTGGAAAGAAGCTTTTGAGAAACTGCTCCGTGTTCTGTTAATTCATCTCACAGAGTTACATCTTTCCTTCAGAAGCCTTTCGCTAAGGCTGTTCTTGTGGAATTGGCAAAGTGATATTTGGAAGCCCATAGAGGGCTATGGTGAAAAAGGAAATATCTTCCGTTGAAAACTGGAAAGAAGCTTTCTGAGAAACTGCTCTGTGTTCTGTTAATTCATCTCACAGAGTTACATCTTTCCTTCAAGAAGCCTTTCTAAGGCTGTTCTTGTGGAATTGGCAAAGGATATTTGGAAGCCCTTAGAGGGCTATGGTGAAAAAGGAAATATCTTCCGTTCAAAACTGGAAAGAATCTTTCTGAGAAACTGCTCTGTGTTCTGTTAATTCATCTCACAGAGTTACATCTTTCCCTTCCAGAATCCTTTCGCTAGGGTTGTTCTTGTGGAATTGGCAAAGGATAGTTGGAAGCCCATAGAGGGCTACGGTGAAAAGCAAATATCTTCCGTTCAAAACTGGAAAGAAGCTTTCTGAGAAACTGCTCTGTGTTCTGTTAATTCATCTCACAGAGTTACATCTTTCCCTTCAGGAAGCCTTTCGGTAAGGCTGTTCTTGTGGAATTGGCAAAGTGATATTTGGAAGCCCATAGACGGCTGCGGTGAAAAAGTAAATATCTTCCGTTCAAAACTGGAAAGAAGCTTTCTGAGAAACTGCTCTGTGTTCTTTTAATTCATCTCACAGAGTTACATCTTTCCCTTCAAGAATCCTTTCGCTAAGGTTATTCTTGTGGAATTGGCAAAGGGATATTTGGAAGCCCATAGAGGGCTATGGTGAAAAAGGAAATATCTTCCGTTCAAAACTGGAAAGAAGCTTTCTGAGAAACTGCTCTGTGTTCTGTTAATTCATCTTACAGAGTTACATCATTCCCTTCAAGAAGCCTTTCGCTAAGGCTGTTCTTCTGGAAATGGCAAAGTGATATTTGGTAACCCTTCGAGGGCTACGGTGAAAAAGGAAATATCTTTCGTTCTATACTGGAAAGAAGCTTTCTGAGAAACTGCTCTGTGTTCTGTTAATTCATCTCACAGAGTTACATCTTTCCCTTCAAGAAGCCTTTCGCTAAGGCTGTTCTTGTGGAATTGGCAAGGGAATATTTGGAAGCCCATAGAGGGCTATGGTGAAAAAGGAAATATCTTCCGTTCAAAACTGGAAAAAGCTTTCTGAGAAACTGCTCTGTGTTCTGTTAATTCATCTCACAGAGTTACATCTTTACCTTCAAGAAGCCTTCGCTAAGATTGTTCTTGTGGAATTGGCAAGGATATTTGGAAGCCCATAAAGGGCTATGATGAAAATGGAAATATCTTCCGTTCAAAACTGGAAAAAGCTTTCTGAGAAACTGCTCTGTGTTCTGTTAATTCATCTCACAGAGTTACATCTTTCCTTCAAGAAGCCTTTCGCTAAGGCTGTTGTTGTGGAATTGGCAAACTGATATTTGGAAACCCATAGAGGGCTACAGTGAAAAGGAAATATCTTCCGTTGAAAACTGGAAAGAAGCTTTCTGAGAAACTGCTCTGTGTTCTGTTAATTCATCTCACAGAGTTACATCTTTCCTTCAAGAATCCTTTCGCTAAGGTTGTTCTTGTGGAATTGTCAAAGGATATTTGGAAGCCCATAGAGGGCTATGGTGAAAAAGGAAATATCTTCCGTTCAAAATTGGAAAGAAGCTTTCTGAGAAACTGCTCTGTGTTCTGTTAGTTCATCTCACAGAGTTACATCTTTCCTTCAAAGCCTTTCGCTAAGGCTGTTCTTGCGGAATTGGCAATGTGATATTTGGAAGCCCATAGAGGGCTATGGTGAAAAAGGAAATATCTTCCGTTCAAAACTGGAAAGAAGCTTTCTGAGAAACTGCTCTGTGTTCTGTTAATTCACCTCACTGAGTTACATCTTTCCCTTCAAGAAGCCTTTCGCTAAGGCTGTTCTTGTGGAATTGGCAAAGGGATATTTGGAAGCCCATAGAGGGCTATGCTGAAAAAGGAAATATCTTCCGTTCAAAACCGGAAAGAAGCTTTCTGAGAAACTGCACTGTGTTCTGTTAATTCATCTCACAGAGTTACATCATTTCCTTCAAGAAACCTTTCGCTAAGGCTGTTCTTGTGGAATTGGCAAAGGGATATTTGGAAGCCCATAGAGGGCTATGCTGAAAAAGGAAATATCTTCCGTTCAAAACGGGAAAGAAGCTTTCTGAGAAACTGCTCTGTGTTCTGTTAATTCATCTCACAGAGTTACATCTTTCCCTTCAAGAAGCCTTTCGCTAAGGGTGTTCTTGTGGAATTGGCAAAGTGATATTTGGAAGCCCAAAGAGGTCTATGGTGAAAAAGGAAATATCTTCCGTTGAAAACTGGAAAGAAGCTTTCTGAGAAACTACTCTGTGTTCTGTTAATTCACTCACAGAGTTACATCTTTCCCTTCAAGAAGCTTTTCCCTAAGGTTGATCTTGTGGAATTGGCAAAGGGATATTTGGAAGACCATAGAGGCTTATGGTGAAATAGGAAATATCTTCCGTTCAAAACTGGAAAGAAGCATTCTGAGAAACTGCTCTGTGTTCTGTTAATTCATCTCACAGAGTTACATCTTTCCTTCAAAGCCTTTCTGTAAGGCTTTTCTTGTGGAATAGGCAAAGTGATATTTGGAAGCCCATAGGGCTATGGTGAAAAAGGAAATATCTTCCGTTCAAAACTGGAAAAAGCTTTCTGAGAAACTGCTCTGTGTTCTGTTAATTCATCTCACAGAGTTACATCTTTCCTTCAAGAAGCCTTTCTCTAAGGCTGTTGTTGTGGAATTAGCAAGGGATATTTGGAAGCCCATAGAGGACTATGGTGAAAAAGGAATTATCTTCCGTTCAAAACTGGAAAGAAGCTTTCTGAGAAACTGCTTTGTGTTCTTTTAATTCATCTCACAGAGTTACATCTTTCCCTTTAAGAAGCCTTTCGCTAAGATTGTTCTTGTGGAATTGGCAAAGGATATTTGGAAGCCCATAGAGGGCTATGGTGAAAAAGGAAATATCTTCCGTTCAAAAGTGGAAAGAAGCTTTCTGAGAAACTGCTCTGTGTTCTGTAAATTCATCTCACAGAGTTACATCTTTCCCTTCAAGAAGCCTTTCGCTAAGTATGTTTTTCTGGAACTGGCAAAGTATTATTTGGAAGCCCATAGAGGCTATGGTGAAAAAGGAAATATCTTCCATTCAAAACTGGAAAGAAGCTTTCTGAGAAACTGCTCCGTGTTCTGTTAATTCATCTGACAGAGTTACATCTTTCCTTCAAAAGCCTTTCGCTAAGGCTGTTCTTGTGGAATTGGCAAAGGATATTTGGAAGCCCTTAGAGGCTATGGTGAAAAAGGAAATATCTTCCGTTCAAAACTGGAAAGAAGCTTTCTGAGAAACTGCTCTGTGTTCTGTTAATTCATCTTACAGAGTTACATCTTTCCCCTCCAGAATCCTTTCGCTAAGGTTGTTCTTGTGGAATTGGCAAATTTATATTAGGAAGCCCATAAAGGGCTATGATGAAAATGGAAATATCTTCCGTTCAAAACCGGAAAGAAGCTTTCTGAGAAACTGCTCTGTGTTCTGTTAATTCACCTCACAGAGTTACATCTTCCCGTTCAATAAGCCTTTCGCTAAGGCTGTTGTTGTGGAATTAGCAAAGTGATATTTGGAAGCCCATAGAGGGCTATGGTGAAAAAGGAAATATCTTCCGTTCAAAACTGGAAAGAAGCTTTCTGAGAAACTGCTCTGTGTTCTGTTAATTCATCTCACAGTGTTACATCTTTCACTTCAAGAAGCCTTTCGCTAAGGCTGTTCTTGTGGAATTGGAAAGTGATATTTGGAAGCCCATAGAGTGCTACGGTGAAAAAGGGAATATCTTCCGTTCAAAACTGGAAAGAAGCTTTCTGAGAAACTGCTCTGTGCTCTGTTAATTCATCTCACAGAGTTACATCTTTCCCTTGAAGAAGACTTTCGCTAAGGCTGTTCTTGTGGAATTGGCAAAGGGATATTTGGAAGCCCATAGAGGGCTATGATGAAGAAGTAAATATCTTCCGTTCAAAACCGGAAAGCAGCTTTCTGAGAAACTGCTCTGTGTTCTGTTAATTCATGTCACAGAGTTACATCTTTCCCTTCAACAAGCCTTTCGCTAAGATTGTTCTTGTGGAATTGGCAAAGGGATATTTGGAAGCCCATAGAGGTCTATGATGAAAAAGGAAATATCTTCCGTTCAAAACTGGAAAGAAGCTTTCTGAGAAACTGCTCTGTGTTCTGTTAATTCATCTCACAGAGTTACATCTTTACCTTCAAGAACTTTCGCTAAGACTGTTCTTGTGGAATTGGCAAAGTGATATTTGGAAGCCCATAGAGACTACGGTGAAAAAGGAAATATCTTCCGTTCAAAACTGGAAAGAAGCTTTCTGAGAAACTTCTCTGTGTTCTGTTAATTCATCTCACAGAGTTACATCTTTCCTTCAAGAAGCCTTTCGCTAAGGCTGTTCTTGTGGAATTGGCAAGGGATATTTGGAAGCAAATAGAGGGCTATGGTGAAAAAGGAAATACCTTCCGTTCAAAACTGGAAAGAAGCTTTCTGAGAAACTGCTCTGTGTTCTGTTAATTCATCTCACAGTTACATCTTTCCCTTCAGAATCCTTTCGCTAAGGCTGTTCTTGTGGAATTGTCAAAGGATATTTGGAAGCCCATAGAGGCTATGGTGAAAAAGGAAATATCTTCCGTTCAAAACTGGAAAGAAGCTTTCTGAGAAACTGCTCTGTGTTCTGTTAATTCATCTCACAGAGTTACATCTTTCCTTCAAGAAGTCTTTCGCTAAGGCTGTTCTTGTGGAATTGGCAAAGTGATATTTGGAAGCAAATAGAGGGCTATGGTGAAAAAAATATCTTCCGTTGAAAACTGGAAAGAAGCTTTCTGAGAAACTGCTCTGTGTTCTGTTAATTCATCTCACAGATTTACATCTTTCCCTTCAGAATCCTTTCGCTAAGGTTGTTCTTGTGGAATTGTCAAAGGATATTTGGAAGCCCATAGGGCTATGGTGAAAAGGAAATATCTTCCGTTCAAAACTGGAAAGAAGCTTTCTGAGAAACTGCTCTGTGTTCTGTTAATTCATCTCACAGAGTTACATCTTTCCTTCAAGAAGTCTTTCGCTAAGGCTGTTCTTGTGGAATTGGCAAAGGATATTTGGAAGCCCATAGAGGGCTACGGTGAAAAGGAAATATCTTCCGTTCAAAACTGGAAAGAAGCTTTCTGAGAAACTGCTCTGTGTTCTGTTAATTCATCTCACAGAGTTACATCTTTCCCTTCAAAGCCTTTCGCTAAGACTGTTCTTGTGGAATTGGCAAAGTGATATTTGGAAGCCCATAGAGGGCTATGGTGAAAAGGAAATATCTTCCGTTCAAAACTGGAAAGAAGCTTTCTGAGAAACTGCTCTGTGTTCTGTTAATTCATCTCACAGGTTACATCTTTCCTTCAAGAAGCCTTTCGCTAAGGCTGTTCTTGTGGAATTGGCAAAGGATATTTGGAAGCCCATAGAGGGCTATGGTGAAAAGGAAATCTCTTCCGTTCAAAACTGGAAAGAAGCATTCTGAGAAACTGCTCTGTGTTCTGTTAATTCATCTAACAGAGTTACATCTTTCCTTCAAGAAGCCTTTCTCTAAGGCTGCTGTTGTGGAATTGGCAAGTGATATTTGGAAGCCCATAGAGGGCTATGGTGAAAAAGAAATATCTTCCGTTCAAAACTGGAAAGAAGCTTTCTGAGAAACTGCTCTGTGTTCTGTTAATTCATCTCACAGAGTTACATCTTTCCTTCAAGAAGCCTTTCGCTAAGGCTGTTCTTGTGGAATTAGCAAAGGATATTTGGAAGCCCATAGAGGGCTATGGTGAAAAAAATATCTTCCGTTCACAACAGGAAAGAAGCTTTCTGAGAAACTGCTCTGTGTTCTGTTAATTCATCTCACAGAGTTACATCTTTACCTTCAAGAAGCCTTTCGCTAAGGCTGTTCTTGTGGAATTGGCAAAGTGATATTTGGAAGCCCATAGAGGGCTACGGTGAAAAAGGAAATATCTTCCGTTCAAAACTGGAAATAAGCTTTCTGAAAAACTTCTCTGTGTTCTTTTAATTCATCTCACAGAGTTACATCTTTCCCTTCAAGAATCCTTTTGCTAAGGTTATTCTTGTGGAATTGGCAAAGGGATATTTGGAAGCCCATAGAGGGCTATGGTGAAAAAGGAAATATCTTCCGTTCAAAACTGGAAAGAAGCTTTCTGAGAAACTGCTCTGTGTTCTGTTAATTCATCTCACAGAGTTACATCTTTCCTTCAGAAGCCTTTCGCTAAGGCTGTTCTTCTGGAAATGGCAAAGTGATATTTGGAAACCCATAGAGGGCTACGGTGAAAAAAATATCTTCCGTTCAATACTGGAAAGAAGCTTTCTGAGAAACTGCTCTGTGTTGTGTTAATTCATCTCACAGAGTTACATCTTTCCCTTCAAGAAGCCTTTCGCTAAGGCTGTTCTTGTGGAATTGGCAAGGATATTTGGAAGCCCATAGAGGCTATGGTGAAAAAGGAAATATCTTCCGTTCAAAACTGGAAAAAGCTTTCTGAGAAACTGCTCTGTGTTCTGTTAATTCATCTCACAGAGTTACATCTTTCCTTCAAGAAGCCTTTCGCTAAGATTGTTCTTGTGGAATTGGTAAAGTTATATTAGGAAGCCCATAAAGGGCTATGATGGAAATGGAAATATCTTCCGTTCAAAACCGGAAAGAAGCTTTCTGAGAAACTGCTCTGTGTTCTGTTAATTCATCTCACAGAGTTACATCTTTCCCTTCAATAAGCCTTTCGCTAAGGCTGTTGTTGTGGAATTGGCAAAGTGATATTTGGAAGCCCATAAAGGGCTATGGTGAAAAAGGAAATATCTTCCGTTCAAAACTGGAAAGAAGCTTTCTGAAACTGCTCTGTGTTCTGTTAATTCATCTCACAGAGTTACATCTTTACCTTCAAGAATCGTTTCGCTAAGGCTGTTGTTGTGGAATTGGCAAAGTGATATTTGGAAACCCATAGAGGGCTACAGTGAAAAGGAAATATCCTCCGTTGAAAACTGGAAAGAAGCTTTCTGAGAAACTGCTCTGTGTTCTGTTAATTCATCTCACAGAGTTACATCTTTCCTTCAAGAAGCCTTCGCTAAGGCTGTTCTTGTGGAATTAGCAAAGGGATATTTGGAAGCCATAGAGGGCTATGGTGAAAAAGGAAATATCTTCCGTTCAAAACTGGAAAGAAGCTTTCTGTGAAACTGCTCTGTGTTCTGTTAATTCATCTCACAGTGTTACATCTTTCCTTCAAAGCCTTTCGCTAAGGTTGTTCTTGTGGAATTGGCAAAGTGATATTTGGAAGCCCATAGAGGGCTATGGTGAAAAAGGAAATATCTTCCGTTCAAAACTGGAAAGAAGCTTTCTGAGAAACTGCTCTGTGTTCTGTTAATTCATCTCACAGAGTTACATCTTTCCTTCAAGAAGCCTTTCGCTAAGGCTGTTCTTGTGGAATTGGCAAAGGGATATTTGGAAGCCCATAGAGGGCTATGATGAAAAAGTGAATATCTTCCGTTCAAAACTGGAAAGCAGCTTTCTGAGAAACTGCTCTGTGTTCTGTTAATTCATGTCACAGAGTTACATCTTTCCTTCAAAGCCTTTCGCTAAGATTGTTCTTGTGGAATTGGCAAAGTGATATTTGGAAGCCCATAGAGGCTATGATGAAAAAATATCTTCCGTTCAAAACTGGAAGAAGCTTTCTGAGAAACTGCTCTGTGTTCTGGTAATTCATCTCACAGAGTTACATCTTTCCTTCAAAGCCTTTCGCTAAGGCTGTTGTTGTGGAATTAGCAAAGTGATATTTGGAAGCCCATAGAGGGCTATGGTGAAAAAGGAAATATCTTGCGTTCAAAACTGGAAAGAAGCTTTCTGAGAAACTGCTCTGTGTTCTGTTAATTCATCTCACAGAGTTACATCTTTACCTTCAAGAATCCTTTCGCTAAGGCTGTTCTTGTGGAATTGGCAAAGGATATTTGGAAGCCCATAGAGGCTATGGTGAAAAAGGAAATACCTTCCGTTGAAAACTGGAAAGAAGCTTTCTGAGAAACTTCTCTGTGTTCTGTTAATTCATCTCACAGAGTTACATCTTTCCTTCAAGAAGCCTTTCGCTAAGGCTGTTCTTGTGGAATTGGCAAAGGGATATTTGGAAGCCCATAGAGAGCTATATTGAAAAAGGAAATATCTTCCGTTCAAAACTGGAAAGAAGCTTTCTGAGAAACTGCTCTGTGTTCTGTTAATTCATCTCACAGAGTTACATGTTTCCTTCAGAATCCTTTCGCTAAGGTTGTTCTTGTGGAATTGGCAAAGGGATATTTGAAAGCCCATAGAGGGCTATGGTGAAAAAGGAAATATCTTCCGTTCAAAACTGGAAAAAGCTTTCTGAGAAACTGCTCTGTGTTCTGTAATTCATCTCACAGAGTTACATCTTTCCCTTCAAAGCCTTTCGCTAAGGTTGTTCTTGTGGAACTGGAAAAGTATTATTTGGAAGCCCATAGAGGGCTATGGTGAAAAAATATCTTCCGTTCAAAACTGGAAAAAGCTTTCTGAGAAACTGCTCTGTGTTCTGTTAATTCATCTGACAGAGTTACCTCTTTCCCTTCAGGAAGCCTTTCTAAGGCTGTTCTTGTGGAATTAGCAAGGTGATTTTGGAAGCCCATAGAGGCTATGGTGAAAAAATATCTTCCGTTCAAAACTGGAAAGAAGCTTTCTGAGAAACTGCTCTGTGTTCTGTTAATTCATCTCACAGAGTTACATCTTTCCTTCAAGAATCCTTTCGCTAGGCTGTTCTTGTGGAATTGGCAAAGTGATATTTGGAAGCCCATAGAGGCTATGGTGAAAAAGGAAATATCTTCCGTTGAAAACTGGAAAGAAGCTTTCTGAGAAACTGCTCTGTGTTCTGTTAATTCATCTCACAGAGTTACATCTTTCCTTCAAAGCCTTTCGCTAAGGTTGTTCTTGTGGAATTGGCAAGGATATTTGGAAGCCCATAGGGCTATGGTGAAAAAAAATATCTTCCGTTCAAAACTGGAAGAAGCTTTCTGAGAAACTGCTCTGTGTTCTGTTAATTCATCTCACAGGTTACATCTTTCCTTCAGAATCCTTTCGCTAGGGTTGTTCTTGTGGAATTGCCAAAGGGATAGTTGGAAGCCCATAGAGGCTACGGTGAAAAAGCAAATATCTTCCGTTCAAAACTGGAAAGAAGCTTTCTGAGAAACTGCTCTGTGTTCTGTTAATTCATCTCACAGAGTTACATCTTTCCCTTCAGGAAGCCTTTCGCTAAGGCTGTTCTTGTGGAATTGGCAAAGTGATATTTGGAAGCCCATAGGGCTATGGTGAAAAAGGAAATATCTTCCGTTCAAAACTGGAAAGAAGCTTTCTGAGAAACTGCTCTGTGTTCTTTTAATTCATCTCACAGAGTTACATCTTTCCCTTCAAGAATCCTTTCGCTAAGGTTATTCTTGTGGAATTGGCAAAGGGATATTTGGAAGCCCATAGAGGGCTATGGTGAAAAAGGAAATATCTTCCGTTCAAAACTGGAAAGAAGCTTTCTGAGAAACTGCTCTGTGTTCTGTTAATTCATCTTACAGAGTTACATCTTTCCCTTCAAGAAGCCTTTCGCTAAGGCTGTTCTTCTGGAAATGGCAAAGTGATATTTGGTAACCCATCGAGGGCTACGGTGAAAAAGGAAATATCTTTCCTTCAATACTGGAAAGAAGCTTTCTGAGAAACTGCTCTGTGTTCTGTTAATTCATCTCACAGAGTTACATCTTTCCCTTCAAAGCCTTTCGCTAAGGCTGTTCTTGTGGAATTAGCAAAGGATATTTGGAAGCCCATAGAGGCTATGGTGAAAAAGGAAATATCTTCCGTTCAAAACTGGAAGAAGCTTTCTGAGAAACTGCTCTGTGTTCTGTTAATTCATCTCACAGAGTTACATCTTTCCTTCAAGAATCGTTTCGCTAAGGCTCTTGTTGTGGAATTAGCAAAGTGATATTTGGAAACCCATAGAGGGCTACAGTGAAAAAGGAAATATCTTCCGTTGAAAACTGGAAGAAACTTTCTGAGAAACTGCTCTGTGTTCTGTTAATTCATCTCACAGAGTTACATCTTTCCTTCAAGAATCCTTTCGCTAAGGTTGTTCTTGTGGAATTGTCAAAGGGATATTTGGAAGCCCATAGAGGGCTAGGGTGAAAAAAAAATATCTTCCGTTCAAAACTGGAAGAAGCTTTCTGAAACTGCTCTGTGTTCTGTTAATTCATCTCACAGAGTTACATCTTTCCTTCAAGAAGCCTTTCGATAAGGCTGTTCTTGTGGAATTGGCAAAGTGATATTTGGAAGCCCATAGAGGGCTATGGTGAAAAAGGAAATATCTTCCGTTCAAAACTGGAAGAAACTTTCTGAGAAACTGCTCTGTGTTCTGTTAATTCATCTCACAGGTTACATCTTTCCTTCAAGCCTTTCGCTAAGGCTGTTCTTGTGGAATTGGCAAGGATATTTGGAAGCCCATAGAGGGCTATGGTGAAAAAGGAAATATCTTCCGTTCAAAACTGGAAAAAGCTTTCTGAGAAACTGCACTGTGTTCTGTTAATTCATCTCACAGAGTTACATCATTTCCTTCCAGAAGCCTTTCTGTAAGGCTTTTCTTGTGGAATAGGCAAAGTGATATTTGGAAGCCCATAGACGGCTGCGGTGAAAAAGGAAATATCTTCCGTTCAAAACTGGAAGAAGCTTTCTGAGAAACTGCTCTGTGTTCTGTTAATTCATCTCACAGAGTTACATCTTTCCTTCAAGAAGCCTTTCTCTAAGGCTGTTCTTGTGGAATTGGCAAGGATATTTGGAAGCCCTTAGAGGACTATGGTGAAAAAGGAAATATCTTCCGTTCAAAACTGGAAAGAAGCTTTCTGAGAAACTGCTTTGTGTTCTTTTAATTCATCTCACAGAGTTACATCTTTCCCTTTAAGAAGCCTTTCGCTAAGATTGTTCTTGTGGAATTGGCAAAGGATATTTGAAAGCCCATAGAGGGCTATGGTGAAAAAGGAAATATCTTCCGTTCAAAAGTGGAAAGAATCTTTCTGAGAAACTGCTCTGTGTTCTGTAAATTCATCTCACAGAGTTACACCTTTCCCTTCAAGAAGCCTTTCGCTAAGTCTGTCTTTGTGGAACTGGCAAAGTATATTTGGAAGCCCATAGAGGGCTATGGTGAAAAAGGAAATATCTTCCATTCAAAACTGGAAAGAAGCTTTCTGAGAAACTGCTCCGTGTTCTGTTAATTCATCTGACAGAGTTACCTCTTTCCCTTCAAGAAGCCTTTCGGTAAGGCTCTTCTTGTGGAATTGGCAAGGTGATTTTTGGAAGCCCTTAGAGGGCTATGGTGAAAAAGGAAATATCTTCCGTTCAAAACTGGAAAGAAGCTTTTTGAGAAACTGCTCCGTGTTCTGTTAATTCATCTCACAGAGTTACATCTTTCCTTTCAAGAAGCCTTTCGCTAAGGCTGTTCTTGTGGAATTGGCAAAGGGATATTTGGAAGCCAATAAAGGGCTACGGTTAAAAAAGAAATCTCTTCCGTTCAACACAGGAAAGAAGCTTTCTGTGAAACTGCTCTGTGTTCTGTTAATTCATCTCACAGTGTTACATCTTTCACTTCAAGAAGCCTTTCGCTAAGGCTGTTCTTGTGGAATTGGCAAAGTGATATTTGGAAGCCATAGAGTGCTACGGTGAAAAGAGAATATCTTCCGTTCAAAACTGGAAAGAAGCTTTCTGAGAAACTGCTCTGTTCTGTTAATTCATCTCACAGAGTTACATCTTTCCCTTGAAGAAGACTTTCGCTAAGGCTGTTCTTGTGGAATTGGCAAAGGGATATTTGGAAGCCCATAGAGGGCTATGATGAAGAAGTGAATATCTTCCGTTCAAAACCGGAAAGAAGCTTTCTGAGAAACTGCACTGTGTTCTGTTAATTCATCTCACAGAGTTACATCATTTCCTTCCAGAAGCCTTTCTGTAAGGCTTTTCTTGTGGAATAGGCAAAGTGATATTTGGAAGCCCTTAGAGGGCTATGGTGAAAAAGGAAATATCTTCCGTTCAAAACTGGAAAAAGCTTTCTGAGAAACTGCTCTGTGTTCTGTTAATTCATCTCACAGAGTTACATCTTTCCCTTCAAGAAGCCTTTCTCTAAGGCTGTTGTTGTGGAATTGGCAAGGGTATATTTGGAAGCCCTTAGAGGACTATGGTGAAAAAGGAAATATCTTCCGTTCAAAACTGGAAAGAAGCTTTCTGAGAAACTGCTTTGTGTTCTTTTAATTCATCTCACAGAGTTACATCTTTCCCTTTAAGAAGCCTTTCGCTAAGATTGTTCTTGTGGAATTGGCAAAGGGATATTTGAAAGCCCATAGAGGGCTATGGTGAAAAAGGAAATATCTTCCGTTCAAAAGTGGAAAGAATCTTTCTGAGAAACTGCTCTGTGTTCTGTAAATTCATCTCACAGAGTTACACCTTTCCCTTCAAGAAGCCTTTCGCTAAGTCTGTCTTTGTGGAACTGGCAAAGTATTATTACGAAGCCCATAGAGGGCTATGGTGAAAAAGGAAATATCTTCCATTCAAAACTGGAAAGAAGCTTTCTGAGAAACTGCTCCGTGTTCTGTTAATTCATCTGACAGAGTTACCTCTTTCCCTTCAAAGCCTTTCGGTAAGGCTCTTCTTGTGGAATTGGCAAGGTGATTTTGGAAGCCCTTAGAGGGCTATGGTGAAAAAGGAAATATCTTCCGTTCAAAACTGGAAAGAAGCTTTTGAGAAACTGCTCCGTGTTCTGTTAATTCATCTCACAGAGTTACATCTTTCCTTCAAGAAGCCTTCGCTAAGGCTGTTCTTGTGGAATTGCAAAGGATATTTGGAAGCCAATAAAGGGCTATGGTTAAAAAGAAATCTCTTCCGTTCAACACAGGAAAGAAGCTTTCTGTGAAACTGCTCTGTGTTCTGTTAATTCATCTCACAGTGTTACATCTTTCACTTCAAGAAGCCTTCGCTAAGGCTGTTCTTGTGGAATTGGCAAAGTGATATTTGGAAGCCATAGAGTGCTACGGTGAAAAGAGAATATCTTCCGTTCAAAACTGGAAAGAAGCTTTCTGAGAAACTGCTCTGTGTTCTGTTAATTCATCTCACAGAGTTACATCTTTCCCTTGAAGAAGACTTTCGCTAAGGCTGTTCTTGTGGAATTGGCAAAGGGATATTTGGAAGCCCATAGAGGGCTATGATGAAGAAGTGAATATCTTCCGTTCAAAACCGGAAAGCAGCTTTCTGAGAAACTGCTCTGTGTTCTGTTAATTCATGTCACAGAGTTACATCTTTCCCTTCAAGAAGCCTTTCACTAAGATTGTTCTTGTGGAATTGGCAAAGGGATATTTGGAAGCCCATAGAGGGCTATGATGAAAAAGGAAATATTTTCCGTTCAAAACTGGAAAGAAGTTTTCTGAGAAACTGCTCTGTGTTCTGGTAATTCATCTCACAGAGTTACATCTTTCCCTTCAAGAAGCCTTTCGCTAAGGCTGTTGTTGTGGAATTGGCAAAGTGATATTAGGAAGCCCATAAAGGGCTATGGTGAAAAAGGAAATATCTTGCGTTCAAAACTGGAAAGAAGCTTTCTGAGAAACTGCTCTGTGTTCTTTTAATTCATCTCACAGAGTTACATCTTTACCGTCAAGAATCCTTTCGCTAAGGCTGTTCTTGTGGAATTGGCAAAGTGATATTTGGAAGCCCATAGAGGGCTACGGTGAAAAAGGAAATATCTTCCGTTCAAAACTGGAAATAAGCTTTCTGAGAAACTTCTCTGTGTTCTGTTAATTCATCTCACAGAGTTACATCTTTCCTTTCAAGAAGCCTTTCGCTAAGGCTGTTCTTGTGGAATTGGCAAAGGGATATTTGGAAGCAAATAGAGGGCTATATTGAAAAAGGAAATACCTTCCGTTGAAAACTGGAAAGAAGCTTTCTGAGAAACTGCTCTGTGTTCTGTTAATCCATCTCACAGAGTTACATGTTTCCCTTCCAGAATCCTTTCGCTAAGGTTGTTCTTGTGGAATTGGCAAAGGGATATTTGAAAGCCCATAGAGGGCTATGGTGAAAAAGGAAATATCTTCCGTTCAAAAGTGGAAAGAAGCTTTCTGAGAAACTGCTCTGTGTTCTGTAAATTCATCTCACAGAGTTACACCTTTCCCTTCAAGAAGCCTTTCGCTAAGTCTGTTTTGTGGAACTGGAAAAGTATTATTACGAAGCCCATAGAGGGCTATGGTGAAAAAGGAAATATCTTCCATTCAAAACTGGGAAGAAGCTTTCTGAGAAACTGCTCCGTGTTCTGTTAATTCATCTGACAGAGTTACCTCTTTCCCTTCAGGAAGCCTTTCGGTAAGGCTGTTCTTGTGGAATTGGCAAGGTGATTTTTGGAAGCCCTTAGAGGGCTATGGTGAAAAAGGAAATATCTTCCGTTCAAAACTGGAAAGAAGCTTTTTGAGAAACTGCTCCGTGTTCTGTTAATTCATCTCACAGAGTTACATCTTTCCTTTCAAGAAGCCTTTCGCTAAGGCTGTTCTTGTGGAATTGGCAAAGTGATATTTGGAAGCCCATAGAGGGCTATGGTGAAAAAGGAAATATCTTCCGTTGAAAACTGGAAAGAAGCTTTCTGAGAAACTGCTCTGTGTTCTGTTAATTCATCTCACAGAGTTACATCTTTCCCTTCAAGAAGCCTTTCTCTAAGGTTGTTCTTGTGGAATTGGCAAGGGATATTTGGAAGCCCATAGAGGGCTATGGTGAAAAAGGAAATATCTTCCGTTCAAAACTGGAAAGAATCTTTCTGAGAAACTGCTCTGTGTTCTGTTAATTCATCTCACAGAGTTACATCTTTCCCTTCCAGAATCCTTTCGCTAGGGTTGTTCTTGTGGAATTGGCAAAGGGATAGTTGGAAGCCCATAGAGGGCTACGGTGAAAAAGCAAATATCTTCCGTTCAAAACTGGAAAGAAGCTTTCTGAGAAACTGCTCTGTGTTCTGTTAATTCATCTCACAGAGTTACATCTTTCCCTTCAGGAAGCCTTTCGGTAAGGCTGTTCTTGTGGAATTGGCAAAGTGATATTTGGAAGCCCATAGACGGCTGCGGTGAAAAAGTAAATATCTTCCGTTCAAAACTGGAAAGAAGCTTTCTGAGAAACTGCTCTGTGTTCTTTTAATTCATCTCACAGAGTTACATCTTTCCCTTCAAGAATTCTTTCGCTAAGGTTATTCTTGTGGAATTGGCAAAGGGATATTTGGAAGCCCATAGAGGGCTATGGTGAAAAAGGAAATATCTTCCGTTCAAAACTGGAAAGAAGCTTTCTGAGAAACTGCTCTGTGTTCTGTTAATTCATCTTACAGAGTTACATCTTTCCCTTCAAGAAGCCTTTCGCTAAGGCTGTTCTTCTGGAAATGGCAAAGTGATATTTGGTAACCCATCGAGGGCTACGGTGAAAAAGGAAATATCTTTCGTTCAATACTGGAAAGAAGCTTTCTGAGAAACTGCTCTGTGTTGTGTTAATTCATCTCACAGAGTTACATCTTTCCCTTCAAGAAGCCTTTCGCTAAGGCTGTTCTTGTGGAATTGGCAAGGGGATATTTGGAAGCCCATAGAGGGCTATGGTGAAAAAGGAAATATCTTCCGTTCAAAACTGGAAAGAAGCTTTCTGAGAAACTGCTCTGTGTTCTGTTAATTCATCTCACAGAGTTACATCTTTACCTTCAAGAATCGTTTCGCTAAGGCTCTTGTTGTGGAATTGGCAAACTGATATTTGGAAACCCATAGAGGGCTACAGTGAAAAAGGAAATATCTTCCGTTGAAAACTGGAAAGAAACTTTCTGAGAAACTTCTCTGTGTTCTGTTAATTCATCTCACAGAGTTACATCTTTCCCTTCCAGAATCCTTTCGCTAAGGTTGTTCTTGTGGAATTGTCAAAGGGATATTTGGAAGCCCATAGAGGGCTAGGGTGAAAAAGGAAATATCTTCCGTTCAAAACTGGAAAGAAGCTTTCTGAGATACTGCTCTGTGTTCTGTTAGTTCATCTCACAGAGTTACATCTTTCCCTTCAAGAAGCCTTCGCTAAGGCTGTTCTTCTGGAAATGGCAAAGTGATATTTGGAAGCCCATAGAGGCTATGGTGAAAAAGGAAATATCTTCCGTTCAAAACTGGAAAGAAGCTTTCTGAGAAACTGCTCTGTGTTCTGTTAATTCACCTCACTGAGTTACATCTTTCCTTCAAGAAGCCTTTCGCTAAGGCTGTTCTTGTGGAATTGGCAAAGGATATTTGGAAGCCCATAGAGGCTATGGTGAAAAAAATATCTTCCGTTCAAAACCGGAAAGAAGCTTTCTGAGAAACTGCACTGTGTTCTGTTAATTCATCTCACAGAGTTACATCATTTCCTTCCAGAAGCCTTTCTGTAAGGCTTTTCTTGTGGAATAGGCAAAGTGATATTTGGAAGCCCATAGACGGCTGCGGTGAAAAAGGAAATATCTTCCGTTCGAAACTGGAAAGAAGCTTTCTGAGAAACTGCTCTGTGTTCTGTTAATTCATCTCACAGAGTTACATCTTTCCCTTCAAGAAGCCTTTCTCTAAGGCTGTTGTTGTGGAATTGGCAAGGGTATATTTGGAAGCCCTTAGAGGACTATGGTGAAAAAGGAAATATCTTCCGTTCAAAACTGGAAAGAAGCTTTCTGAGAAACTGCTTTGTGTTCTTTAATTCATCTCACAGAGTTACATCTTTCCTTCAAGAAGCCTTTCGCTAAGATTGTTCTTGTGGAATTGGCAAAGGGATATTTGAAAGCCCATAGAGGGCTATGGTGAAAAAGGAAATATCTTCCGTTCAAAAGTGGAAAGAATCTTTCTGAGAAACTGCTCTGTGTTCTGTAAATTCATCTCACAGAGTTACACCTTTCCCTTCAAGAAGCCTTTCGCTAAGTCTGTCTTTGTGGAACTGGCAAAGTATTATTACGAAGCCCATAGAGGGCTATGGTGAAAAAGGAAATATCTTCCATTCAAAACTGGAAAGAAGCTTTCTGAGAAACTGCTCCGTGTTCTGTTAATTCATCTGACAGAGTTACCTCTTTCCCTTCAAGAAGCCTTTCGGTAAGGCTGTTCTTGTGGAATTGGCAAGGTGATTTTTGGAAGCCCTTAGAGGGCTATGGTGAAAAAGGAAATATCTTCCGTTCAAAACTGGAAAGAAGCTTTTTGAGAAACTGCTCCGTGTTCTGTTAATTCATCTCACAGAGTTACATCTTTCCTTTCAAGAAGCCTTTCGCTAAGGCTGTCCTTGTGGAATTGGCAAAGTGATATTTGGAAGCCCATAGTGGGCTATGGTGAAAAAGGAAATATCTTCCGTTGAAAACTGGAAAGAAGCTTTCTGAGAAACTGCTCTGTGTTCTGTTAATTCATCTTACAGAGTTACATCTTTCCCTTCCAGAATCCTTTCGCTAAGGTTGTTCTTGTGGAATTGGCAAATTTATATTAGGAAGCCCATAAAGGGCTGTGATGAAAATGGAAATATCTTCCGTTCAAAACCGGAAAGAAGCTTTCTGAGAAACTGCTCTGTGTTCTGTTAATTCACCTCACAGAGTTACATCTTCCCGTTCAATAAGCCTTTCGCTAAGGCTGTTGTTGTGGAATTGGCAAAGTGATATTTGGAAGCCCATATAGGGCTATGGTGAAAAAGGAAATATCTTCCGTTCAAAACTGGAAAGAAGCTTTCTGAGAAACTGCTCTGTGTTCTGTTAATTCATCTCACAGAGTTACATCTTTACCTTCAAGAATTGTTTCGCTAAGGCTCTTCTTGTGGAATTGGCAAAGTGATATTTGGAAACCCATAGAGGGCTACAGTGAAAAAGGAAATATCATCCGTTCAAAACTGGAAATAAGCTTTCTGAGAAACTGCTCTGAGTTCTGTTAATTCATCTCACAGAGTTACATCTTTCCCTTCAAGAAGCCTTTCGCTAAGGCTGTTCTTGTGGAATTGGCAAAGGGATATTTGGAAGCAAATAGAGGGCTATGGTGAAAAAGGAAATATCTTCCGTTGAAAACTGGAAAGAAGCTTTCTGAGAAACTGCTCTGTGTTATGTTAATTCATCTCACAGAGTTACATCTTTCCCTTCCAGAATCCTTTCGCTAAGGTTGTTCTTGTGGAATTGGCAAAGGGATATTTGGAAGCCCATAGAGGGCTATGGTGAAAAAGGAAATATCTTCCGTTCAAAACTGGAAAGAAGCTTTCTGAGAAACTGCTCTGTGTTCTGTTAGTTCATCTCACAGAGTTACATCTTTCCCTTCAAGAAGCCTTTCGATAAGGCTGTTCTTGCGGAATTGGCAATGTGATATTTGGAATCCCATAGAGGGCTATGGTGAAAAAGGAAATATCTTCCGTTCAAAACTGGAAAGAAGCTTTCTGAGAAACTGCTCTGTGTTCTGTTAATTCACCTCACAGAGTTACATCTTTCCCTTCAAGAAGCCTTTCGCTAGGGCTGTTCTTGTGGAATTGGCAAAGGGATATTTGGAAGCCCATAGAGGGCTATGGTGAAAAAGGAAATATCTTCCGTTCAAAACTGGAAAGAAGCTTTCTGAGAAACTGCTCTGTGTTCTGTTAATTCATCTCACAGAGTTACATCATTTCCTTCAAGAACCCTTTCGCTAAGGCTGTTCTTGTGGAATTGGCAAAGGGATATTTGGAAGCCCATAGAGGGCTATGGTGAAAAAGGAAATAACTTCCGTTCAAAACTGGAAAGAAGCTTTCTGAGAAACTGCTCTGTGTTCTGTTAATTCATCTCACAGAGTTACATCTTTCCCTTCCAGAAGCCTTTCGCTAAGGCTGTTCTTGTGGAATTGGCAAAGTGATATTTGGAAGCCCATAGAGGTCTATGGTGAAAAAGGAAATATCTTCCGTTGAAAACTGGAAAGAAGCTTTCTGAGAAACTGCTCTGTGTTCTGTTAATTCACTCACAGAGTTACATCTTTCCTTCAAGCCTTTCGCTAAGGTTGTTCTTGTGGAATTGGCAAAGGATATTTGGAAGACCATAGAGGGCTATGGTGAAATAGGAAATATCTTCCGCTCAAAACTGGAAAAAGCTTTCTGAGAAACTGCTCTGTGTTCTGTTAATTCATCTCACAGAGTTACATCTTTCCCTTCAAGAAGCCTTTCGCTAAGGCTCTTCTTGTGGAATTGGCAAAGTGATATTTGGAAGCCCATAGGCGGCTGCGGTGAAAAAGGAAATATCTTCCGTTCAAAACTGGAAAGAAGCTTTCTGAGAAACTGCTCTGTGTTCTGTTAATTCATCTCACAGAGTTACATCTTTCCTTCAAGAAGCCTTTCGCTAAGGCTGTTCTTGTGGAATTGGCAAAGGATATTTGGAAGCCCATAGAGGGCTACGGTGAAAAGGAAATATCTTCCGTTCAAAAGTGGAAAGAATCTTTCTGAGAAACTGCTCTGTGTTCTGTTAATTCATCTCACAGAGTTACATCTTTCCTTCAAGCCTTTCGCTAAGGCTGTTCTTGTGGAATTGGCAAAGTGATATTTGGAAGCCCATAGAGGCTACAGTGAAAAGGAAATCTTCCGTTAAAAACTGGAAAGAAGCTTTATGAGAAACTGCTCTGTGTTCTGTTAATTCATCTTACAGACTTACATCTTTCCCTTCCAGAAGCCTTTCGCTAAGGCTGTTCTTGTGGAATTGGCAAGTGATATTTGGTAACCCTTAGAGGCTACAGTGAAAAGGAAATATCTTCCGTTCAAAACTGGAAAGAAGCTTTCTGAGAAACTGCTCTGTGTTCTGTTAATTCATCTCACAGAGTTACATCTTTCCTTCAGAAGCCTTTCGCTAAGGTTGTTCTTGTGGAATTGGCAAAGGATATTTGGAAGCCCATAGAGGGCTATGGTGAAAAAGGAAATCTCTTCCGTTCAAAACTGGAAAGAAGCATTCTGAGAAACTGCTCTGTGTTCTGTTAATTCATCTCACAGAGTTACATCTTTCCTTCAAAGCCTTTCGCTAAGGCTGTTCTTGTGGAATTGGCAAAGTGATATTTGGAAGCCCATAGAGGGCTATGGTGAAAAAGGAAATATCTTCCGTTCAAAACTGGAAAGAAGCTTTCTGAGAAACTGCTCTGTGTTCTGTTAATTCATCTCACAGAGTTACATCTTTCCTTCAAAGCCTTTCGCTAAGGCTGTTCTTGTGGAATTGGCAAGGGATATTTGGAAGCCCATAGAGGGCTATGGTGAAAAAGGAAATATCTTCCGTTCAAAACTGGAAAGAAGCTTTCTGAGAAACTGCTCTGTGTTCTGTTAATTCATCTCACAGAGTTACATCATTTCCTTCAAGAACCCTTTCGCTAAGGCTGTTCTTGTGGAATTAGCAAAGGATATTTGGAAGCCCATAGGGCTATGGTGAAAAAGGAAATAACTTCCGTTCAAAACTGGAAAGAAGCTTTCTGAGAAACTGCTCTGTGTTCTGTTAATTCATCTCACAGAGTTACATCTTTCCCTTCCAGAAGCCTTTCGCTAAGGCTGTTCTTGTGGAATTGGCAAAGTGATATTTGGAAGCCCATAGAGGTCTATGGTGAAAAAGGAAATATCTTCCGTTGAAAATTGGAAAGAAGCTTTCTGAGAAACTGCTCTGTGTTCTGTTAATTCACTCACAGAGTTACATCTTTCCCTTCAAGAAGCCTTTCCGTAAGGTTGATCTTGTGGAATTGGCAAAGGGATATTTGGAAGACCATAGAGGGCTATGGTGAAATAGGAAATATGTTCCGTTCAAAACTGGAAAGAAGCCTTCTGAGAAACTGCTCTGTGTTCTGTTAATTCATCTCACAGAGTTACATCTTTCCCTTCAAGAAGCCTTTCGGTAAGGCTTTTCTTGTGGAATTGGCAAAGTGATATTTGGAAGCCCATAGACGGCTGCGGTGAAAAAGGAAATATCTTCCGTTCAAAACTGGAAAGAAGCTTTCTGAGAAACTGCTCTGTGTTCTGTTAATTCATCTCACAGAGTTACATCTTTCCCTTCAAGAAGCCTTTCGCTAAGGCTGTTCTTGTGGAATTGGCAAAGGGATATTTGGAAGCCCATAGAGGGCTACGGTGAAAAAGGAAATATCTTCCGTTCAAAAGTGGAAATAAGCTTTCTGAGAAACTGCTCTGTGTTCTGTTAATTCATCTCACAGAGTTATATCTTTCCCTTCAAGAAGCCTTTCGCTAAGGCTGTTCTTGTGGAATTGGCAAAGTGATATTTGGAAGCCCATAGAGGGCTACGGTGAAAAAGGAAATCTCTTCCGTTAAAAACTGGAAAGAAGCTTTATGAGAAACTGCTCTGTGTTCTGTTAATTCATCTTACAGACTTACATCTTTCCCTTCCAGAAGCCTTTCGCTAAGGCTGTTCTTGTGGAATTGGCAAAGTGATATTTGGTAACCCTTAGAGGGCTACAGTGAAAAAGGAAATATCTTCCGTTCAAAACTGGAAAGAAGCTTTCTGAGAAACTGCTCTGTGTTCTGTTAATTCATCTCACAGAGTTACATCTTTCCCTTCAAGAAGCCTTTCGCTAAGGTTGTTCTTGTGGAATTGGCAAAGGGATATTTGGAAGCCCATAGAGGGCTATGGTGAAAAAGGAAATCTCTTCCGTTCAAAACTGGAAAGAAGCATTCTGAGAAACTGCTCTGTGTTCTGTTAATTCATCTCACAGAGTTACATCTTTCCTTCAAAGCCTTTCGCTAAGGCTGTTCTTGTGGAATTAGCAAAGTGATATTTGGAAGCCCATAGAGGGCTATGGTGAAAAAGGAAATATCTTCCGTTCAAAACTGAAAAGAAGCTTTCTGAGAAACTGCTCTGTGTTCTGTTAATTCATCTCACAGAGTTACATCTTTCCTTCAAAGCCTTTCGCTAAGGCTGTTCTTGTGGAATTGGCAAGGATATTTGGAAGCCCATAGGGCTATGGTGAAAAGGAAATATCTTCCGTTCAAAACTGGAAAGAAGCTTTCTGAGAAACTGCTCTGTGTTCTGTAAATTCATCTCACAGAGTTACACCTTTCCCTTCAAGAAGCCTTTCGCTAAGTCTGTTGTTGTGGAATTGGCAAAGTTTTATTACAAAGCCCATAGAGGGCTATGGTGAAAAAGGAAATATCTTCCATTCAAAACTGGAAAGAAGCTTTCTGAGAAACTGCTCCGTGTTCTGTTAATTCATCCCACAGAGTTACCTCTTACCCTTCAAGAAGCCTTTCGGTAAGGCTGTTCTTGTGGAATTTGCAAGGTGATTTTTGGAAGCCCTTACAGGGCTATGGTGAAAAAGGAAATATCTTCCGTTCAAAACTGGAAAGAAGCTTTTTGAGAAACTGCTCTGTGTTCTGTTAATTCATCTCACAGAGTTACATCTTTCCTTTCAAGAAGCCTTTCGCTAAGGCTGTTCTTGTGGAATTGGCAAAGTGATATTTGGAAGCCCATAGAGGGCTATGGTGAAAAAGGAAATATCTTCCGTTCAATACAGGAAAGAAGCTTTCTGTGAAACTGCTCTGTGTTCTGTTAATTCATCTCACAGTGTTACATCTTTCACTTCAAGAAGCCTTTCACTAAGGCTGTTCTTGTGGAATTGGCAAAGTGATATTTGGAAGCCCATAGAGTGCTACAGTGAAAAAGGGAATATCTTCCGTTCAAAACTGGAAAGAAGCTTTCTGAGAAACTGCTCTGTGTTCTGTTAATTCATCTCACAGTGTTACATCTTTCCTTCAAGAAGCCTTTCGCTAAGGCTGTTCTTGTGGAATTGGCAAAGGATATTTGGAAGCCCATAGAGGCTATGGTGAAAAGGAAATATCTTCCGTTCAAAACTGGAAAGAAGCTTTCTGAGAAACTGCTCTGTGTTCTGTTAATTCATGTCACAGAGTTACATCTTTCCTTCAAGAAGCCTTTCGCTAAGATTGTTCTTGTGGAATTGGCAAAGGATATTTGGAAGCCCATAGAGGGCTATGGTGAAAAAGGAAATATCTTCCGTTCAAAACTGGAAAGAAATTTTCTGAGAAACTGCTCTGTGTTCTGTTAATTCATCTCACAGAGTTACATCTTTCCTTCAAGAAGCCTTTCGCTAAGGCTGTTGTTGTGGAATTGGCAAAGTGATATTTGGAAGCCCATAAAGGGCTATGGTGAAAAAGGAAATATCTTGCGTTCAAAACTGGAAAGAAGCTTTCTGAGAAACTGCTCTGTGTTCTGTTAATTCATCTCACAGAGTTACATCTTTCCTTCAAGAACCCTTTCGCTAAGGCTGTTCTTCTGGAATTGGCAAAGTGATAATTGGAAGCCCATAGAGGGCTATGGTGAAAAAGGAAATATCTTCCGTTCAAAACTGGAAATAAGCTTTCTGAGAAACTTCTCTGTGTTCTGTTAATTCATCTCACAGAGTTACATCTTTCCTTCAAGAAGCCTTTCGCTAAGGCTGTTCTTGTGGAATTAGCAAGGGATATTTGGAAGCAAATAGAGGGCTATGATGAAAAGGAAATACCTTTTTTGAAAACTGGAAAAAGCTTTCTGAGAAACTGCTCTGTGTTCTGTTAATTCATCTCACAGAGTTACATCTTTCCTTCAAAGCCTTTCGCTAAGTCTGTTGTTGTGGAATTGGCAAGGGATATTTGGAAGCCCATGAGGGCTATGGTGAAAAAGGAAATATCTTCCGTTCAAAACTGGAAAGAACTTTCTGAGAAACTGCTCTGTGTTCTGTTAATTCATCTCACAGGTTACATCTTTCCTTCAGAAGCCTTTCGCTAAGACTGTTCTTGTGGAATTAGCAAGGGATATTTGGAAGCCCATAGAGGGCTATGGTGAAAAAGGAAATATCTTCGTTCAAAACTGGAAAGAAGCTTTCTGAGAAACTGCTCTGTGTTCTGTTAATTCATCTTACAGACTTACATCTTTCCTTCAAGAAGCCTTTCACTAAGGCTGTTCTTGTGGAATTAGCAAAGTGATATTTGGAAGCCATAGAGGGCTATGATGAAAAGGAAATATCTTCCGTTCAAAACTGGAAATAAGCTTTCTGAGAAACTGCTCTGTGTTCTGTTAATTCATCTCACAGAGTTACATCTTTCCTTCAAGAAGCCTTTCGGTAAGGCTGTTCTTGTGGAATTAGCAAAGGATATTTGGAAGCCCATGAGGCTATGGTGAAAAGGAAATATCTTCGTTCAAAACTGGAAGAAGCTTTCTGAGAAACTGCTCTGTGTTCTGTTAATTCATCTCACAGAGTTACATCTTTCCTTCAAGAAGCCTTTCTCTAAGGCTGTTCTTGTGGAATTGGCAAAGTGATATTTGGAAGCCCATAGAGGGCTATGGTGAAAAAGGAAATATCTTCCGTTGAAAACTGGAAAGAAGCTTTCTGAGAAACTGCTCTGTGTTCTGTTAATTCATCTCACAGATTTACATCTTTCCCTTCAGAATCCTTTCGCTAAGGTTGTTCTTGTGGAATTGTCAAAGGGATATTTGGAAGCCCAGAGGGCTATGGTGAAAAAGAAATATCTTCCGTTCAAAACTGGAAAGAAGCTTTCTGAGAAACTGCTCTGTGTTCTGTTAATTCATCTCACAGAGTTACATCTTTCCCTTCAAGAAGCCTTTCGCTAAGGCTGTTCTTGTGGAATTGGCAAAGGGATATTTGGAAGCCCATAGAGACTACGGTGAAAAAGGAAATATCTTCCGTTCAAAACTGGAAAGAAGCTTTCTGAGAAACTGCTCTGTGTTCTGTTAATTCATCTCACAGTTACATCTTTCCCTTCAGAAGCCTTTCGCTAAGACTGTTCTTGTGGAATTGGCAAAGTGATATTTGGAAGCCCATAGAGCTATGGTGAAAAAGGAAATATCTTCGTTCAAAACTGGAAAGAAGCTTTCTGAGAAACTGCTCTGTGTTCTGTTAATTCATCTCACAGAGTTACATCTTTCCTTCAAGAATTCTTTCGCTAAGGTTGTTCTTGTGGAATTGGCAAAGGATATTTGGAAGCCCATAGAGGGCTATGGTGAAAAAATATCTTCCGTTCAAAACTGGAAAGAAGCTTTCTGAGAAACTGCTCTGTGTTCTGTTAATTCATCTCACAGAGTTACATCTTTCCCTTCAAGCCTTTCGCTAAGGCTGTTCTTGTGGAATTAGCAAAGTGATATTTGGAAGCCCATAGAGGGCTATGGTGAAAGGAAATATCTTCCGTTCAATACAGGAAAGAAGCTTTCTGAGAAACTGCTCTGTGTTCTGTTAATTCATCTCACAGAGTTACATCTTTCCCTTCAAGAAGCCTTTCGCTAAGGCTGTTCTTGTGGAATTGGCAAGGGATATTTGGAAGCCCATAGAGGCTATGGTGAAAAAGGAAATATCTTCCGTTCAAAACTGGAAAGAAGCTTTCTGAGAAACTGCTCTGTGTTCTGTTAATTCATCTCACAGAGTTACATCTTTACCTTCAAGAATCCTTTCGCTAAGGCTGTTCTTGTGGAATTGGCAAAGTGATATTTGGAAGCCCATAGAGGGCTACGGTGAAAAAGGAAATATCTTCCGTTGAAAACTGGAAAGAAACTTTCTGAGAAACTTCTCTGTGTTCTGTTAATTCATCTCACAGGTTACATCTTTCCCTTCAGAATCCTTTCGCTAAGGTTGTTCTTGTGGAATTGTCAAAGGGATATTTGGAAGCCCAGAGGGCTATGGTGAAAAAGGAAATATCTTCCGTTCAAAACTGGAAAGAAGCTTTCTGAGAAACTGCTCTGTGTTCTGTTAATTCATCTCACAGAGTTACATCTTTCCCTTCAAGAAACCTTTCTCTAAGGCTGTTCTTGTGGAATTGGCAAAGGATATTTGAAGCCCATAGAGGGCTACGGTGAAAAAGGAAATATCTTCCGCTCAAAACTGGAAAGAAGCTTTCTGAGAAACTGCTCTGTGTTCTGTTAATTCATCTCACAGAGTTACATAACCTTCGCTAAGGCTGTTCTTGTGGAATTGGCAAAGGATATTTGGAAGCCCATAGAGGCTATGGTGAAAAAGGAAATATCTTCCGTTCAAAACTGGAAATAAGCTTTCTGAGAAACTGCTCTGTGTTCTGTTAATTCATCTCACAGAGTTACATCTTTCCTTCAAGAAGCCTTCGCTAAGGCTGTTCTTGTGGAATTGGCAAGGATATTTGGAAGCCCATAGAGGGCTATGGTGAAAAAGGAAATCTCTTCCGTTCAAAACTGGAAAAGAAGCATTCTGAGAAACTGCTCTGTGTTCTGTTAATTCATCTCACAGAGTTACATCTTTCCTTCAAGAAGCCTTTCTCTAAGGCTGTTGTTGTGGAATTGGCAAATATTATTCACGGCCCATAGAGGCTATGGTGAAAAAGGCAATATCTTCCGTTCAAAACTGGAAAGAAGCTTTCTGAGAAACTGCTCTGTGTTCTGTTAATTCATCTCACAGAGTTACATCTTTCCTTCAAGAAGCCTTTCGCTAAGGCTGTTCTTGTGGAATTGGCAAAGGATATTTGGAAGCCCATAAAGGGCTATGGTTAAAAGGAAATCTCTTCCGTTCAAAACAGGAAAGAAGCTTTCTGAGAAACTGCTCTGTGTTCTGTTAATTCATCTCACAGAGTTACATCTTTACCTTCAAGAAGCCTTTCGCTAAGGCTGTTCTTGTGGAATTAGCAAAGTGATATTTGGAAGCCCATAGAGGGCTATGGTGAAAAGGAAATATCTTCCGTTCAAAACTGGAAAGAAGCTTGAGAAACTTCTCTGTGTTCTTTTAATTCATCTCACAGAGTTACATCTTTCCTTCAAGAATCCTTTCGCTAAGGTTATTCTTGTGGAATTGTCAAAGGATATTTGAAGCCCATAGGGCTATGGTGAAAAGGAAATATCTTCCGTTCAAAACTGGAAAGAAGCTTTCTGAGAAACTGCTCTGTGTTCTGTTAATTCATCTTACAGAGTTACATCTTTCCTTCAAGAAGCCTTTCGCTAAGGCTGTTCTTCTGAAATGGCAAAGTGATATTTGGAAGCCCATAGAGGGCTACGGTGAAAAAGGAAATATCTTCCGCTCAAAACTGGAAAGAAGCTTTCTGAGAAACTGCTCTGTGTTCTGTTAATTCATCTCACAGAGTTACATCTTTCCTTCAAGAAGCCTTTCGCTAAGGCTGTTCTTGTGGAATTGGCAAGGGGATATTTGGAAGCCCATAGAGGGCTATGGTGAAAAAGTAAATATCTTCCGTTCAAAACTGGAAAGAAGCTTTCTGAGAAACTGCTCTGTGTTCTGTTAATTCATCTCACAGAGTTACATCTTTACCTTCAAGAAGCCTTTCGCTAAGATTGTTCTTGTGGAATTGGTAAAGTTATATTAGGAAGCCCATAAAGGGCTATGATGAAAATGGAAATATCTTCCGTTCAAAACCGGAAAGAAGCTTTCTGAGAAACTGCTCTGTGTTCTGTTAATTCATCTCACAGAGTTACATCTTTCCATTCAATAAGCCTTTCGCTAAGGCTGTTGTTGTGGAATTGGCAAAGTGATATTTGGAAGCCCATAAAGGGCTATGGTGAAAAAGGAAATATCTTCCGTTCAAAACTGGAAAGAAGCTTTCTGAGAAACTGCTCTGTGTTCTGTTAATTCATCTCACAGAGTTACATCTTTACCTTCAAGAATCGTTTCGCTAAGGCTCTTGTTGTGGAATTGGCAAACTGATATTTGGAAACCCATAGAGGGCTACAGTGAAAAAGGAAATATCTTCCGTTGAAAACTGGAAAGAAGCTTTCTGAGAAACTTCTCTGTGTTCTGTTAATTCAACTCACATAGTTACATCTTTCCCTTCCAGAATCCTTTCGCTAAGGTTGTTCTTGTGGAATTGTCAAAGGGATATTTGGAAGCCCATAGAGGGCTATGGTGAAAAAGGAAATATCTTCCGTTCAAAACTGGAAAGAAGCTTTCTGAGAAAGTGCTCTGTGTTCTGTTAGTTCATCTCACAGAGTTACATCTTTCCCTTCAAGAAGCCTTTCGATAAGGCTGTTCTTGCGGAATTGGCAATGTGATATTTGGAAGCCCATAGAGGGCTATGGTGAAAAAGGAAATATCTTCCGTTCAAAACTGGAAAGAAGCTTTCTGAGAAACTGCTCTGTGTTCTGTTAATTCACCTCACTGAGTTACATCTTTCCCTTCAAGAAGCCTTTCGCTAAGGCTGTTCTTGTGGAATTGGCAAAGGATATTTGGAAGCCCATAGAGGCTATGGTGAAAAGGAAATATCTTCCGTTCAAAACCGGAAAGATGCTTTCTGAGAAACTGCACTGTGTTCTGTTAATTCATCTCACAGAGTTACATCATTTCCTTCAAGAAACCTTTCGCTAAGGCTGTTCTTGTGGAATTGGCAAAGGGATATTTGGAAGCCCATAGTTGGCTATGCTGAAAAAGGAAATATCTTCCGTTCAAAACGGGAAAGAAGCTTTCTGAGAAACTGCTCTGTGTTCTGTTAATTCATCTCACAGAGTTACATCTTTCCCTTCAAGAAGCCTTTCGCTAAGGGTGTTCTTGTGGAATTGGCAAAGTGATATTTGGAAGCCCAAAGAGGTCTATGGTGAAAAAGGAAATATCTTCCGTTGAAAACTGGAAAGAAGCTTTCTGAGAAACTACTCTGTGTTCTGTTAATTCACTCACAGAGTTACATCTTTCCCTTCAAGAAGCTTTTCCCTAAGGTTGATCTTGTGGAATTGGCAAAGGGATATTTGGAAGACCATAGAGGGCTATGGTGAAATAGGAAATATCTTCCGTTCAAAACTGGAAAGAAGTATTCTGAGAAACTGCTCTGTGTTCTGTTAATTCATCTCACAGAGTTACATCTTTCCCTTCAAGAAGCCTTTCTGTAAGGCTTTTCTTGTGGAATAGGCAAAGTGATATTTGGAAGCCCATAGACGGCTGCGGTGAAAAAGGAAATATCTTCCGTTCGAAACAGGAAAGAAGCTTTCTGAGAAACTGCTCTGTGTTCTGTTAATTCATCTCACAGTGTTACATCTTTCCCTTCAAGAAGCCTTTCTCTAAGGCTGTTGTTGTGGAATTGGCAAGGGTATATTTGGAAGCCCATAGAGGACTATGGTGAAAAAGGAAATATCTTCCGTTCAAAACTGGAAAGAAGCTTTCTGAGAAACTGCTTTGTGTTCTTTTAATTCATCTCACAGAGTTACATCTTTCCCTTTAAGAAGCCTTTCGCTAAGATTGTTCTTGTGGAATTGGCAAAGGGATATTTGAAAGCCCATAGAGGGCTATGGTGAAAAAGGAAATATCTTCCGTTCAAAAGTGGAAAGAAGCTTTCTGAGAAACTGCTCTGTGTTCTGTAAATTCATCTCACAGAGTTACACCTTTCCCTTCAAGAAGCCTTTCGCTAAGTCTGTTCTTGTGGAATTGGCAAAGTGATATTAGGAAGCCCATAGAGGCTATGGTGAAAAGGAAATATCTTCCATTCAAAACTGGAAAGAAGCTTTCTGAGAAACTGCTGTGTTCTGTTAATTCATCTGACATAGTTACCTCTTTCCTTCAAGAAGCCTTTCGGTAAGGCTGTTCTTGTGGAATTGGCAAGGTGATTTTTGGAAGCCCTTAGAGGCTATGGTGAAAAGGAAATATCTTCCGTTCAAAACTGGAAAGAAGCTTTTGAGAAACTGCTCCGTGTTCTGTTAATTCATCTCACAGAGTTACATCTTTCCTTTCAAGAAGCCTTTCGCTAAGGCTGTTTTTGTGGAATTGGCAAAGGGATATTTGGAATCCCATAGAGGGCTATGGTGAAAAAGGAAATATCTTCCGTTCAAAACTGGAAAGAAGCTTTCTGAGAAATTGCTCTGTGTTCCGTTAATTCATCTCACAGAGTTACATCATTTCCTTCAAGAACCCTTTCGCTAAGGCTGTTCTTGTGGAATTGGCAAAGGGATATTTGGAAGCCCATAGAGGGCTATGGTGAAAAAGGAAATATCTTCCGTTCAAAACTGGAAAGAAGCTTTCTGAGAAACTGCTCTGTGTTCTGTTAATTCATCTCACAGAGTTACATCTTTCCCTTCAAGAAGCCTTTCGCTAAGGCTGTTCTTGTGGAATTGGCAAATGATATTTGGAAGCCCATAGAGGTCTATGGTGAAAAAGGAAATATCTTCCGTTGAAAACTGGAAAGAAGCTTTCTGAGAAACTGCTCTGTGTTCTGTTAATTCACTCACAGAGTTACATCTTTCCCTTCAAGAAGCCTTTCCCTAAGGTTGATCTTGTGGAATTGGCAAAGGGATATTTGGAAGACCATAGAGGGCTATGGTGAAATAGGAAATATCTTCCGTTCAAAACTGGAAAGAAGCTTTCTGAGAAACTGCTCTGTGTTCTGTTAATTCATCTCACAGAGTTACATCTTTCCCTTCAAGAAGCCTTTCGGTAAGGCTTTTCTTGTGGAATTGGCAAAGTGATATTTGGAAGCCCATAGACGGCTGCGGTGAAAAAGGAAATATCTTCCGTTCAAAACTGGAGAGAAGCTTTCTGAGAAACTGCTCTGTGTTCTGTTAATTCATCTCACAGAGTTACATCTTTCCCTTCAAGAAGCCTTTCTCTAAGGCTGTTCTTGTGGAATTGGCAAAGTGATATTTGGAAGCCCATAGAGGGCTATGGTGAAAAAGCAAATATCTTCCGTTCAAAACTGAAAAGAAGCTTTCTGAGAAACTGCTCTGTGTTCTGTTAATTCATCTCACAGAGTTACATCGTTCCCTTTAAGAAGCCTTTCGCTAAGGCTGTTCTTGTGGAATTGGCAAAGGGATATTTGGAAGCCCATAGACGGCTATGGTGAAAAAGGAAATATCTTCCGTTCAAAACTGGAAAGAAGCTTTCTGAGAAACTGCTCTGTGTTCTGTTAATTCATCTCACAGAGTTACATCTTTCCCTTCAAGAAGCTTTTCGCTAAGGCTGTTGTTGTGGAATTGGCAAAGTGATATTTGGAAGCCCATAAAGGGCTACGGTGAAAAAGGAAATATCTTCGTTCAAAACTGGAAAGAAGCTTTCTGAGAAACTGCTCTGTGTTCTGTAATTCATCTCACAGAGTTACACCTTTCCCTTCAAGAAGCCTTCGCTAAGTCTGTTGTTGTGGAATTGGCAAAGTTTTATTCTGAAGCCCATAGAGGGCTATGGTGAAAAGGAAATATCTTCCATTCAAAACTGGAAAGAAGCTTTCTGAGAAACTGCTCCGTGTTCTGTTAATTCATCCCACAGAGTTAACTCTTTCCTTCAAGAAGCCTTTCGGTAAGGCTGTTCTTGTGGAATTGCAAGGTGATTTTGGAAGCCCTTACACAGGGCTATGGTGAAAAGGAAATATCTTCCGTTCAAAACTGGAAAGAAGCTTTTTGAGAAACTGCTCTGTGTTCTGTTAATTCATCTCACAGAGTTACATCTTTCCTTCAAAGCCTTTCGCTAAGGCTGTTCTTGTGGAATTGGCAAAGTGATATTTGGAAGCCCATAGAGGGCTATGGTGAAAAGGAAATATCTTCCGTTGAAAACTGGAAGGAAGCTTTCTGAGAAACTGCTCTGTGTTCTCTTAATTCATCTTAGAGTTACATCTTTCCTTCAAGAAGTCTTTCGCTAAGGCTGTTCCTGCGGAATTTGCAAAGGATATTTGGAAGCCCTTAGAGGACTATGGTGAAAAGGAAATATCTTCCGTTCAAAACTGGAAAGAAGGTTTCTGAGAAACTGCTCTGTGTTCTGTTAATTCATCTCACAGAGTTACATCTTTCCTTCAAGAAGCCTTTCGTTAAGGCTGTTCTTGTGGAATTGGCAAAGGATATTTTAAGCCCATAAAGGACTATGGTTAAAAGGAAATAACTTCCGTTCAAAACTGGAAAGTGGCTTTCTGAGAAACTGCTCTGTGTTCTGTTCATTCATCTCACAGAGTTACATCTTTCCTTCAAGCCTTTTGCTAAGGCTGTACTTGGAATTGGCAAAGTGATATTTGGAAGACATAGAGGGCTATGGTGAAAAGGAAATATATTCCGTTGAAAACTGGAAAGAAGCTTTCTGAGAAACTGCTCTGTGTTCTGTTAATTCATCTCACAGAGTTACATCTTTCCCTTCAAGAAGCCTTTCGCTAAGGCTGTTCTTGTGGAATTGGCAAAGGGATATTTGGAAGCCCTCAAAGGGCTATGGTTAAAAAAGAAATCTCTTCCGTTCAAAACAGGAAAGAAGCTTTCTGTGAAACTGCTCTGTGTTCTGTTAATTCATCTCACAGTGTTACATCTTTCACTTCAAGAAGCCTTTCGCTAAGGCTGTTCTTGTGGAATTGGCAAAGTGATATTTGGAAGCCCATAGAGTGCTACGGTGAAAAAGGGAATATCTTCCGTTCAAAACTGGAAAGAAGCTTTCTGAGAAACTACTCTGTGTTCTGTTACTTCACTCACAGAGTTACATCTTTCCCTTCAAGAAGCTTTTCCCTAAGGTTGATCTTGTGGAATTGGCAAAGGGATATTTGGAAGACCATAGAGGGCTATGGTGAAATAGGAAATATCTTCCGTTCAAAACTGGAAAGAAGTATTCTGAGAAACTGCTCTGTGTTCTGTTAATTCATCTCACAGAGTTACATCTTTCCCTTCAAGAAGCCTTTCTGTAAGGCTTTTCTTGTGGAATAGGCAAAGTGATATTTGGAAGCCCATAGACGGCTGCGGTGAAAAAGGAAATATCTTCCATTCGAAACAGGAAAGAAGCTTTCTGAGAAACTGCTCTGTGTTCTGTTAATTCATCTCACAGAGTTACATCTTTCCCTTCAAGCCTTTCTCTAAGGCTGTTGTTGTGGAATTAGCAAGGATATTTGGAAGCCCATAGGGACTATGGTGAAAAGGAAATATCTTCCGTTCAAAACTGGAAAGAAGCTTTCTGAAAAACTGCTTTGTGTTCTTTTAATTCATCTCACAGAGTTACATCTTTCCCTTTAAGAAGCCTTTCGCTAAGATTGTTCTTGTGGAATTGGCAAAGGGATATTTGAAAGCCCATAGAGGGCTATGGTGAAAAAGGAAATATCTTCCGTTCAAAAGTGGAAAGAAGCTTTCTGAGAAACTGCTCTGTGTTCTGTAAATTCATCTCACAGAGTTACACCTTTCCCTTCAAGAAGCCTTTCGCTAAGTCTGTTTTTGTGGAACTGGCAAAGTATTATTACGAATCCCATAGAGGGCTATGGTGAAAAAGGAAATATCTTCCATTCAAAACTGGAAAGAAGCTTTCTGAGAAACTGCTCCGTGTTCTGTTAATTCATCTGACAGAGTTACCTCTTTCCCTTCAAGAAGCCTTTCGGTAAGGCTGTTCTTGTGGAATTGGCAAGGTGATTTTTGGAAGCCCTTAGAGGGCTATGGTGAAAAAGGAAATATCTTCCGTTCAAAACTGGAAAGAAGCTTTTTGAGAAACTGCTCCGTGTTCTGTTAATTCATCTCACAGAGTTACATCTTTCCTTTCAAGAAGCCTTTCGCTAAGGCTGTTCTTGTGGAATTGGCAAAGGGATATTTGGAAGCCCATAGAGGGCTATGGTGAAAAAGGAAATATCTTCCGTTCAAAACTGGAAAGAAGCTTTCTGAGAAACTGCTCTGTGTTCTGTTAATTCATCTCACAGAGTTACATCATTTCCTTCAAGAACCCTTTCGCTAAGGCTGTTCTTGTGGAATTGGCAAAGGGATATTTGGAAGCCCATAGAGGGCTATGGTGAAAAAGGAAATATCTTCCGTTCAAAACTGGAAAGAAGCTTTCTGAGAAACTGCTCTGTGTTCTGTTAATTCATCTCATAGAGTTACATCTTTCCTTCAAAGCCTTTCGCTAAGGCTGTTCTTGTGGAATTGGCAAAGTGATATTTGGAAGCCCATAGAGGTCTATGAAAAGGAAATATCTTCCGTTGAAAACTGGAAAGAAGCTTTCTGAGAAACTGCTCTGTGTTCTGTTAATTCACTCACAGAGTTACATCTTTCCCTTCAAGAAGCCTTTCCCTAAGGTTGATCTTGTGGAATTGGCAAAGGGATATTTGGAAGACCATAGAGGGCTATGGTGAAATAGGAAATATCTTCCGTTCAAAACTGGAAAGAAGCTTTCTGAGAAACTGCTCTGTGTTCTGTTAATTCATCTCACAGAGTTACATCTTTCCCTTCAAGAAGCCTTTCGGTAAGGCTTTTCTTGTGGAATTGGCAAAGTGATATTTGGAAGCCCATAGACGGCTGCGGTGAAAAAGGAAATATCTTCCGTTCAAAACTGGAGAGAAGCTTTCTGAGAAACTTCTCTGTGTTCTGTTAATTCATCTCACAGAGTTACATCTTTCCCTTCAAGAAGCCTTTCGCTAAGGCTGTTGTTGTGGAATTGGCAAAGTGATATTAGGAAGCCCATAAAGGGCTATGGTGAAAAAGGAAATATCTTGCGTTCAAAACTGGAAATAAGCTTTCTGAGAAACTGCTCTGTGTTCTGTTAATTCATCTCACAGAGTTACATCTTTACCTTCAAGAATCCTTTCGCTAAGGCTGTTCTTGTGGAATTGGCAAAGTGATATTTGGAAGCCCATAGAGGGCTACGGTGAAAAAGGAAATATCTTCCGTTCAAAACTGGAAATAAGCTTTCTGAGAAACTTCTCTGTGTTCTGTTAATTCATCTCACAGAGTTACATCTTTCCTTTCAAGAAGCCTTTCGCTAAGGCTGTTCTTGTGGAATTGGCAAAGGGATATTTGGAAGCAAATAGAGAGCTATATTGAAAAAGGAAATACCTTCCGTTGAAAACTGGAAAGAAGCTTTCTGAGAAACTGCTCTGTGTTCTGTTAATCCATCTCACAGAGTTACATGTTTCCCTTCCAGAATCCTTTCGCTAAGGTTGTTCTTGTGGAATTGGCAAAGGATATTTGAAAGCCCATAGAGGGCTATGGTGAAAAGGAAATATCTTCCGTTCAAAAGTGGAAAGAAGCTTTCTGAGAAACTGCTCTGTGTTCTGTAAATTCATCTCACAGAGTTACACCTTTCCTTCAAGAAGCCTTTCGCTAAGTCTGTTTTGTGGAACTGGAAAGTATATTTGAAGCCCATAGAGGCTATGGTGAAAAGGAAATATCTTCCATTCAAAACTGGGAAGAAGCTTTCTGAGAAACTGCTCTGTGTTCTGTTAATTCATCTCACAGAGTTACATCTTTCCCTTCAAGAAGCCTTTCTCTAAGGTTGTTCTTGTGGAATTGGCAAGGGGATATTTGGAAGCCCATAGAGGGCTATGGTGAAAAAGGAAATATCTTCCGTTCAAAACTGGAAAGAATCTTTCTGAGAAACTGCTCTGTGTTCTGTTAATTCATCTCACAGAGTTACATCTTTCCCTTCCAGAATCCTTTCGCTAGGGTTGTTCTTGTGGAATTGGCAAAGGGATAGTTGGAAGCCCATAGAGGGCTACGGTGAAAAAGCAAATATCTTCCGTTCAAAACTGGAAAGAAGCTTTCTGAGAAACTGCTCTGTGTTCTGTTAATTCATCTCACAGAGTTACATCTTTCCCTTCAGGAAGCCTTCGTAAGGCTGTTCTTGTGGAATTGGCAAAGTGATATTTGGAAGCCCATAGACGGCTGCGGTGAAAAAGTAAATATCTTCCGTTCAAAACTGGAAAGAAGCTTTCTGAGAAACTGCTCTGTGTTCTTTTAATTCATCTCACAGAGTTACATCTTTCCCTTCAAGAATCCTTTCGCTAAGGTTATTCTTGTGGAATTGGCAAAGGGATATTTGGAAGCCCATAGAGGGCTATGGTGAAAAAGGAAATATCTAACGTTCAAAACTGGAAAGAAGCCTTCTGAGAAACTGCTCTGTGTTCTGTTAATTCATCTTACAGAGTTACATCTTTCCCTTCAAGAAGCCTTTCGCTAAGGCTGTTCTTCTGGAAATGGCAAAGTGATATTTGGTAACCCATCGAGGGCTACGGTGAAAAAGGAAATATCTTTCCTTCAATACTGGAAAGAAGCTTTCTGAGAAACTGCTCTGTGTTCTGTTAATTCATCTCACAGAGTTACATCTTTCCTTCAAAGCCTTTCGCTAAGGCTGTTCTTGTGGAATTGGCAGGGATATTTGGAAGCCCATAGAGGGCTATGGTGAAAAAGGAAATATCTTCCGTTCAAAACTGGAAAGAAGCTTTCTGAGAAACTGCTCTGTGTTCTGTTAATTCATCTCACAGAGTTACATCTTTACCTTCAAGAATCGTTTCGCTAAGGCTCTTGTTGTGGAATTGGCAAACTGATATTTGGAAACCCATAGAGGGCTACAGTGAAAAAGGAAATATCTTCCGTTGAAAACTGGAAAGAAACTTTCTGAGAAACTTCTCTGTGTTCTGTTAATTCATCTCACAGAGTTACATCTTTACCTTCAAGAATCCTTTCGCTAAGGTTGTTCTTGTGGAATTGGCAAAGGGATATTTGGAAGCCCATAGAGGGCTAGGGTGAAAAAGGAAATATCTTCCGTTCAAAACTGGAAAGAAGCTTTCTGAGATACTGCTCTGTGTTCTGTTAGTTCATCTCACAGAGTTACATCTTTCCCTTCAAGAAGCCTTTCGATAAGGCTGTTCTTGCGGAATTGGCAATGTGATATTTGGAAGCCCATAGAGGGCTATGGTGAAAAAGGAAATATCTTCCGTTCAAAACTGGAAAGAAGCTTTCTGAGAAACTGCTCTGTGTTCTGTTAATTCACCTCACTGAGTTACATCTTTCCCTTCAAGAAGCCTTTCGCTAAGGCTGTTCTTGTGGAATTGGCAAAGGGATATTTGGAAGCCCATAGAGGGCTATGCTGAAAAAGGAAATATCTTCCGTTCAAAACCGGAAAGAAGCTTTCTGAGAAACTGCACTGTGTTCTGTTAATTCATCTCACAGAGTTACATCATTTCCTTCCAGAAGCCTTTCTGTAAGGCTTTTCTTGTGGAATAGGCAAAGTGATATTTGGAAGCCCATAGACGGCTGCGGTGAAAAAGGAAATATCTTCCGTTCGAAACTGGAAAGAAGCTTTCTGAGAAACTGCTCTGTGTTCTGTTAATTCATCTCACAGAGTTACATCTTTCCCTTCAAGAAGCCTTTCTCTAAGGCTGTTGTTGTGGAATTGGCAAGGGTATATTTGGAAGCCCTTAGAGGACTATGGTGAAAAAGGAAATATCTTCCGTTCAAAACTGGAAAGAAGCTTTCTGAGAAACTGCTTTGTGTTCTTTTAATTCATCTCACAGAGTTACATCTTTCCCTTTAAAGCCTTTCGCTAAGATTGTTCTTGTGGAATTGGCAAAGGATATTTGAAAGCCCATAGAGGGCTATGGTGAAAAGGAAATATCTTCCGTTCAAAAGTGGAAAGAATCTTTCTGAGAAACTGCTCTGTGTTCTGTAAATTCATCTCACAGAGTTACACCTTTCCTTCAAAGCCTTTCGCTAAGTCTGTCTTTGTGGAACTGGCAAAGTATTATTCTGAAGCCCATAGGGCTATGGTGAAAAGGAAATATCTTCCATTCAAAACTGGAAAGAAGCTTTCTGAGAAACTGCTCCGTGTTCTGTTAATTCATCTGACAGAGTTACCTCTTTCCTTCAAGAAGCCTTTCGGTAAGGCTGTTCTTGTGGAATTAGCAAGGTGATTTTGGAAGCCCTTAGGGCTATGGTGAAAAAGGAAATATCTTCCGTTCAAAACTGGAAAGAAACTTTTGAGAAACTGCTCCGTGTTCTGTTAATTCATCTCACAGAGTTACATCTTTCCTTCAAGCCTTTCGCTAAGGCTGTCCTTGTGGAATTGCAAAGTGATATTTGGAAGCCCATAGTGGGCTATGGTGAAAAAGGAAATATCTTCCGTTGAAAACTGGAAAGAAGCTTTCTGAGAAACTGCTCTGTGTTCTGTTAATTCATCTTACAGGTTACATCTTTCCCTTCCAGAATCCTTTCGCTAAGGTTGTTCTTGTGGAATTGGCAAATTTATATTAGGAAGCCCATAAAGGGCTGTGATGAAAATGGAAATATCTTCCGTTCAAAACCGGAAAGAAGCTTTCTGAGAAACTGCTCTGTGTTCTGTTAATTCACCTCACAGAGTTACATCTTCCGTTCAATAAGCCTTCGCTAAGGCTGTTGTTGTGGAATTGGCAAAGTGATATTTGGAAGCCCATATAGGGCTATGGTGAAAAGGAAATATCTTCCGTTCAAAACTGGAAAGAAGCTTTCTGAAACTGCTCTGTGTTCTGTTAATTCATCTCACAGAGTTACATCTTTACCTTCAAGAATTGTTTCGCTAAGGCTCTTCTTGTGGAATTGGCAAAGTGATATTTGGAAACCCATAGGGCTACAGTGAAAAGGAAATATCATCCGTTCAAAACTGGAAATAAACTTTCTGAGAAACTGCTCTGAGTTCTGTTAATTCATCTCACAGGTTACATCTTTCCTTCAGAAGCCTTTCTAAGGCTGTTCTTGTGGAATTAGCAAAGGATATTTGGAAGCAAATAGAGGGCTATGGTGAAAAGGAAATATCTTCCGTTGAAAACTGGAAAGAAGCTTTCTGAGAAACTGCTCTGTGTTATGTTAATTCATCTCACAGAGTTACATCTTTCCTTCAGAATCCTTTCTAAGGTTGTTCTTGTGGAATTGGCAAAGGATATTTGGAAGCCCATAGGGCTATGGTGAAAAAAATATCTTCCGTTCAAAACTGGAAGAAGCTTTCTGAGAAACTGCTCTGTGTTCTGTTAGTTCATCTCACAGAGTTACATCTTTCCCTTCAAGAAGCCTTTCGATAAGGCTGTTCTTCTTGGAATTAGCAATGTGATATTTGGAATCCCATAGAGGGCTATGGTGAAAAAGGAAATATCTTCCGTTCAAAACTGGAAAGAAGCTTTCTGAGAAACTGCTCTGTGTTCTGTTAATTCACCTCACAGAGTTACATCTTTCCCTTCAAAGCCTTTCGCTAGGGCTGTTCTTGTGGAATTAGCAAAGGATATTTGGAAGCCCATAGAGGGCTATGGTGAAAAAGGAAATATCTTCCGTTCAAAACTGGAAAGAAGCTTTCTGAGAAACTGCTCTGTGTTCTGTTAATTCATCTCACAGAGTTACATCATTTCCTTCAAGAACCCTTTCGCTAAGGCTGTTCTTGTGCAATTGGCAAAGGGATATTTGGAAGCCCATAGAGGGCTATGGTGAAAAAGGAAATAACTTCCGTTCAAAACTGGAAAGAAGCTTTCTGAGAAACTGCTCTGTGTTCTGTTAATTCATCTCACAGAGTTACATCTTTCCTTCAGAAGCCTTTCGCTAAGGCTGTTCTTGTGGAATTGGCAAAGTGATATTTGAAGCCCATAGAGGTCTATGGTGAAAAGGAAATATCTTCCGTTGAAAATTGGAAAGAAGCTTTCTGAGAAACTGCTCTGTGTTCTGTTAATTCACTCACAGAGTTACATCTTTCCCTTCAAGAAGCCTTTCCGTAAGGTTGATCTTGTGGAATTGGCAAAGGGATATTTGGAAGACCATAGAGGGCTATGGTGAAATAGGAAATATGTTCCGTTCAAAACTGGAAAGAAGCCTTCTGAGAAACTGCTCTGTGTTCTGTTAATTCATCTCACAGAGTTACATCTTTCCCTTCAAGAAGCCTTTCTCGGTAAGGCTTTTCTTGTGGAATTAGCAAAGTGATATTTGGAAGCCCATAGGCGGCTGCGGTGAAAAAGGAAATATCTTCCGTTCAAAACTGGAAAGAAGCTTTCTGAGAAACTGCTCTGTGTTCTGTTAATTCATCTCACAGAGTTACATCTTTCCTTCAAGAAGCCTTTCGCTAAGGCTGTTCTTGTGGAATTGGCAAAGGGATATTTGGAAGCCCATAGAGGGCTACAGTGAAAAGGAAATATCTTCCGTTCAAAAGTGGAAATAAGCTTTCTGAGAAACTGCTCTGTGTTCTGTTAATTCATCTCACAGAGTTATATCTTTCCCTTCAAGCCTTTCGCTAAGGCTGTTCTTGTGGAATTGGCAAAGTGATATTTGGAAGCCCATAGAGGCTACGGTGAAAAAGGAAATCTCTTCCGTTAAAACTGGAAAGAAGCTTTATGAGAAACTGCTCTGTGTTCTGTTAATTCATCTTACAGACTTACATCTTTCCTTCCAGAAGCCTTTCGCTAAGGCTGTTCTTTGGAATTGGCAAAGTGATATTTGGTAACCCTTAGAGGCTACAGTGAAAAGGAAATATCTTCCGTTCAAAACTGGAAAAACTTTCTGAGAAACTGCTCTGTGTTCTGTTAATTCATCTCACAGAGTTACATCTTTCCCTTCAAGAAGCCTTTCTAAGGTTGTTCTTGTGGAATTGGCAAAGGATATTTGGAAGCCCATAGAGGGCTATGGTGAAAAAGGAAATCTCTTCCGTTCAAAACTGGAAAGAAGCATTCTGAGAAACTGCTCTGTGTTCTGTTAATTCATCTCACAGAGTTACATCTTTCCCTTCAAAGCCTTTCTCTAAGGCTGTTCTTGTGGAATTAGCAAAGTGATATTTGGAAGCCCATAGAGGCTATGGTGAAAAAGGAAATATCTTCCGTTCAAAACTGAAAAAAGCTTTCTGAGAAACTGCTCTGTGTTCTGTTAATTCATCTCACAGAGTTACATCGTTCCTTCAAGAAGCCTTTCGCTAAGGCTGTTCTTGTGGAATTGGCAAAGGATATTTGGAAGCCCATAGGCGGCTATGGTGAAAAATATCTTCCGTTCAAAACTGGAAGAAGCTTTCTGAGAAACTGCTCTGTGTTCTGTAAATTCATCTCACAGAGTTACACCTTTCCTTCAAGAAGCCTTTCGCTAAGTCTGTTGTTGTGGAATTGGCAAAGTTTTATTACAAAGCCCATAGAGGCTATGGTGAAAAAGGAAATATCTTCCATTCAAAACTGGAAAGAAGCTTTCTGAGAAACTGCTCCGTGTTCTGTTAATTCATCCCACAGAGTTACCTCTTACCTTCAAGAAGCCTTTCGGTGAAGCTGTTCTTGTGGAATTTGCAAGGTGATTTGGAAGCCCTTACAGGGCTATGGTGAAAAAGGAAATATCTTCCGTTCAAAACTGGAAAGAAGCTTTTGAGAAACTGCTCTGTGTTCTGTTAATTCATCTCACAGAGTTACATCTTTCCTTTCAAGAGAAGCCTTTCGCTAAGGCTGTTCTTGTGGAATTGGCAAGTGATATTTGGAAGCCCATAGAGGCTATGGTGAAAAAGGAAATATCTTCCGTTCAATACAGGAAAAAGCTTTCTGTGAAACTGCTCTGTGTTCTGTTAATTCATCTCACAGTGTTACATCTTTCACTTCAAGCCTTTCACTAAGGCTGTTCTTGTGGAATTGGCAAAGTGATATTTGGAAGCCCATAGAGTGCTACAGTGAAAAGGGAATATCTTCCGTTCAAAACTGGAAAAAGCTTTCTGAGAAACTGCTCTGTGTTCTGTTAATTCATCTCACAGTGTTACATCTTTCCCTTGAAGAAGCCTTTCGCTAAGGCTGTTCTTGTGGAATTGGCAAAGGGATATTTGGAAGCCCATAGAGGGCTATGATGAAGAAGTAAATATCTTCCGTTCAAAACCGGAAAGCAGCTTTCTGAGAAACTGCTCTGTGTTCTGTTAATTCATGTCACAGAGTTACATCTTTCCCTTCAAGAAGCCTTTCGCTAAGATTGTTCTTGTGGAATTGGCAAAGGGATATTTGGAAGCCCATAGAGGGCTATGATGAAAAAGGAAATATCTTCCGTTCAAAACTGGAAAGAAATTTTCTGAGAAACTGCTCTGTGTTCTGTTAATTCATCTCACAGAGTTACATCTTTCCCTTCAAGAAGCCTTTCGCTAAGGCTGTAGTTGTGGAATGGGCAAAGTGATATCAGGAAGCCCATAAAGGGCTATGGTGAAAAAGGAAATATCTTGCGTTCAAAACTGGAAAGAAGCTTTCTGAGAAACTGCTCTGTGTTCTGTTAATTCATCTCACAGAGTTACATCTTTACCTTCAAGAATCCTTTCGCTAAGACTGTTCTTGTGGAATTGGCAAAGTGATATTTGGAAGCCCATAGAGGGCTACGGTGAAAAAGGAAATATCTTCCGTTCAAAACTGGAAATAAGCTTTCTGAGAAACTTCTCTGTGTTCTGTTAATTCATCTCACAGAGTTACATCTTTCCTTTCAAGAATTCTTTCGCTAAGGCTGTTCTTGTGGAATTGGCAAAGGGATATTTGGAAGCAAATAGAGGGCTATGGTGAAAAAGGAAATACCTTTTGTTGAAAACTGGAAAGAAGCTTTCTGAGAAACTGCTCTGTGTTCTGTTAATTCATCTCACAGATTTACATCTTTCCCTTCAGAATCCTTTCGCTAAGGTTGTTCTTGTGGAATTGTCAAAGGGATATTTGGAAGCCCAGAGGGCTATGGTGAAAAGGAAATATCTTCCGTTCAAAACTGGAAAAAGCTTTCTGAGAAACTGCTCTGTGTTCTGTTAATTCTCACAGAGTTACATCTTTCCCTTCAAGAAGTCTTTCGCTAAGGCTGTTCTTGTGGAATTGGCAAAGGATATTTGGAAGCCCATAGAGGGCTGGTGAAAAAGGAAATATCTTCCGTTCAAAACTGGAAAAAGCTTTCTGAGAAACTGCTCTGTGTTCTGTTAATTCATCTCTCACAGAGTTACATCTTTCCCTTCAAGCCTTTCAGCTAAGGCTGTTCTTGTGGAATTGGCAAAGGATATTTGGAAGCCCATAGAGGGCTACGGTGAAAAAGGAAATATCTTCCGTTCAAAAGTGGAAATAAGCTTTCTGAGAAACTGCTCTGTGTTCTGTTAATTCATCTCACAGAGTTACATCTTTCCTTCAAAGCCTTTCGCTAAGGCTGTTCTTGTGGAATTGGCAAGGGATATTTGGAAGCCCATAGAGGGCTATGGTGAAAGAAATCTCTTCCGTTCAAAACTGGAAAGAAGCATTCTGAGAAACTGCTCTGTGTTCTGTTAATTCATCTCTGAGTTACATCTTTCCTTCAAGAAGCCTTTCTCTAAGGCTGTTGTTGTGGAATTGGCAAAAGATTATTACGAAGCCCATGGGGGCTATGGTGAAAAGGCAATATCTTCCGTTCAAAACTGGAAAGAAGCTTTCTGAGAAACTGCTCTGTGTTCTGTTAATTCATCTCACAGAGTTACATCTTTCCTTCAGAAGCCTTTCGCTAAGGCTGTTCTTGTGGAATTAGCAAAGGATATTTGGAAGCCCATAAAGGGCTATGGTTAAAAAGAAATCTCTTCCGTTCAAAACAGGAAAGAAGCTTTCTGAGAAACTGCTCTGTGTTCTGTTAATTCATCTCACAGAGTTACATCTTTCCCTTCAGAAGCCTTTCGCTAAGGCTGTTCTTGTGGAATTGTCAAAGTGATATTTGGAAGCCCATAGAGGCTATGGTGAAAAAGGAAATATCTTCCGTTCAAAACTGGAAAGAAGCTTTCTGAAACTGCTCTGTGTTCTTTTAATTCATCTCACAGAGTTACATCTTTCCCTTCAAGAATCCTTTCGCTAAGGTTATTCTTGTGGAATTGCAAAGGATATTTGGAAGCCCATAGGGCTATGGTGAAAAGGAAATATCTTCCGTTCAAAACTGGAAAGAAGCTTTCTGAGAAACTGCTCTGTGTTCTGTTAATTCATCTTACAGAGTTACATCTTTCCTTCAAGAAGCCTTTCGCTAAGGCTGTTCTTCTGGAATGGCAAAGTGATATTTGGTAACCCATCGAGGGCTATGTGAAAAAGGAAATATCTTCACGTTCAATACTGGAAAGAGCTTTCTGAGAAACTGCTCTGTGTTCTGTTAATTCATCTCACAGAGTTACATCTTTCCTTCAAAAGCCTTTCGCTAAGGCTGTTCTTGTGGAATTGGCAAGGATATTTGGAAGCCCATAGAGGCTATGGTGAAAAAGTAAATATCTTCCGTTCAAAACTGGAAAGAAGCTTTCTGAGAAACTGCTCTGTGTTCTGTTAATTCATCTCACAGAGTTACATCTTTACCTTCAAGAAGCCTTTCGCTAAGATTGTTCTTGTGGAATTGGTAAAGATATTGGAAGCCCATAAAGGGCTATGATGAAATGGAAATATCTTCCGTTCAAAACCGGAAAGAAGCTTTCTGAGAAACTGCTCTGTGTTCTGTTAATTCATCTCACAGAGTTACATCTTTCCCTTCAAGAAGCTTTTCGCTAAGGTTGTTCTTGTGGAATTGGCAAAGGATATTTGGAAGCCCATAAAGGGCTATGGTGAAAAAAATATCTTCCGTTCAAAACTGGAAAAAGCTTTCTGAGAAACTGCTCTGTGTTCTGTTAATTCATCTCACAGAGTTACATCTTTACCTTCAGAATCGTTTCGCTAAGGCTCTTGTTGTGGAATTGGCAAACTGATATTTGGAAGCCCATAGAGGGCTACAGTGAAAAGGAAATATCTTCCGTTGAAAACTGGAAAGAAGCTTTCTGAGAAACTTCTCTGTGTTCTGTTAATTCATCTCACAGTTACATCTTTCCCTTCAGAATCCTTTCGCTAAGGTTGTTCTTGTGGAATTTGTCAAAGGATATTTGGAAGCCCATAGAGGGCTATGGTGAAAAAGGAAATATCTTCCGTTCAAAACTGGAAAGAAGCTTTCTGAGAAAGTGCTCTGTGTTCTGTTAGTTCATCTCAGAGTTACATCTTTCCTTCAAGAAGCCTTTCGATAAGGCTGTTCTTGTGGAATTGGCAAGTGATATTTGGAAGCCCATAGAGGGCTATGGTGAAAAGGAAATATCTTCCGTTCAAAACTGGAAAGAAGCTTTCTGAGAAACTGCTCTGTGTTCTGTTAATTCATCTCACTGAGTTACATCTTTCCCTTCAAGAAGCCTTTCGCTAAGGCTGTTCTTGTGGAATTGGCAAAGGGATATTTGGAAGCCCATAGAGGGCTATGGTGAAAAAGGAAATATCTTCCGTTCAAAACCGGAAAGATGCTTTCTGAGAAACTGCACTGTGTTCTGTTAATTCATCTCACAGAGTTACATCATTTCCTTCAAGAACCTTTCGCTAAGGCTGTTCTTGTGGAATTGGCAAAGGATATTTGGAAGCCCATAGTTGGCTATGCTGAAAAAAAGGAAATATCTTCCGTTCAAAACGGAAAGAAGCTTTTGAGAAACTGCTCTGTGTTCTGTTAATTCATCTCACAGAGTTACATCTTTCCTTCAAAAGCCTTTCGCTAAGGGTGTTCTTGTGGAATTGGCAAAGTGATATTTGGAAGCCCAAAGAGGTCTATGGTGAAAAGGAAATATCTTCCGTTGAAAACTGGAAAGAAGCTTTCTGAGAAACTACTCTGTGTTCTGTTAATTCATCTCACAGAGTTACATCTTTCCTTCAAGAAGCTTTTCCCTAAGGTTGATCTTGTGGAATTGGCAAAGGGATATTTGGAAGACCATAGAGGCTATGGTGAAATAGGAAATATCTTCCGTTCAAAACTGGAAAGAAGCATTCTGAGAAACTGCTCTGTGTTCTGTTAATTCATCTCACAGAGTTACATCTTTCCCTTCAAGAAGCCTTTCTGTAAGGCTTTTCTTGTGGAATAGGCAAAGTGATATTTGGAAGCCCATAGACGGCTGGTGAAAAAGGAAATATCTTCCGTTCAAACAGGAAAGAAGCTTTCTGAGAAACTGCTCTGTGTTCTGTTAATTCATCTCACAGTGTTACATCTTTCCCTTCAAGAAGCCTTTCTCTAAGGCTGTTGTTGTGGAATTGGCAAGGGTATATTTGGAAGCCCATAGAGGACTATGGTGAAAAAGGAAATATCTTCCGTTCAAAACTGGAAAGAAGCTTTCTGAGAAACTGCTCTGTGTTCTGTTAATTCATCTCACAGAGTTACATCTTTCCTTTCAAAGCCTTTCGCTAAGATTGTTCTTGTGGAATTGGCAAAGGATATTTGAAAGCCCGCTAAAAAGGAAATATCTTCCGTTCAAAAGTGGAAAGAAGCTTTCTGAGAAACTGCTCTGTGTTCTGTAAATTCATCTCACAGAGTTACACCTTTCCCTTCAAAAGCCTTTCGCTAAGTCTGTTTTGTGGAACTGGCAAGTGATTATTACGAAGCCCATAGAGGGCTATGGTGAAAAAGGAAATATCTTCCATTCAAAACTGGAAAGAAGCTTTCTGAGAAACTGCTCTGTTCTGTTAATTCATCTGACATAGTTACCTCTTTCCTTCAAGAAGCCTTTCGGTAAGGCTGTTCTTGTGGAATTGGCAAAGGGATATTTGAAGCCCTTAGGGCTATGGTGAAAAGGAAATATCTTCCGTTCAAAACTGGAAAGAAGCTTTCTGAGAAACTGCTCTGTGTTCTGTTAATTCATCTCACAGAGTTACATCTTTCCTTCAAGAAGCCTTTCGCTAAGGCTGTTTTGTGGAATTGGCAAGGGATATTTGGAACCCATAGAGGGCTATGGTGAAAAGGAAATATCTTCCGTTCAAAACTGGAAAGAAGCTTTCTGAGAAACTGCTCTGTGTTCCGTTAATTCATCTCACAGAGTTACATCATTTCCTTCAAGAACCCTTTCGCTAAGGCTGTTCTTGTGGAATTGGCAAAGGATATTTGGAAGCCCATAGAGGGCTATGGTGAAAAGGAAATATCTTCCGTTCAAAACTGGAAAGAAGCTTTCTGAGAAACTGCTCTGTGTTCTGTTAATTCATCTCACAGAGTTACATCTTTCCCTTCAAGAAGCCTTTCGCTAAGGCTGTTCTTGTGGAATTGGCAAATGATATTTGGAAGCCCATAGGGTCTATGGTGAAAAGGAAATATCTTCCGTTCAAAACTGGAAAGAAGCTTTCTGAGAAACTGCTCTGTGTTCTGTTAATTCACTCACAGAGTTACATCTTTCCCTTCAAGAAGCCTTTTCCTAAGGTTGTTCTTGTGGAATTGGCAAAGGATATTTGGAAGACCATAGAGGGCTATGGTGAAAAGGAAATATCTTCCGTTCAAAACTGGAAAGAAGCTTTCTGAGAAACTGCTCTGTGTTCTGTTAATTCATCTCACAGAGTTACATCTTTCCTTCAAGAAGCCTTCGGTAAGGCTTTTCTTGTGGAATTGGCAAAGTGATATTTGGAAGCCCATAGAGCTATGGTGAAAAAGGAAATATCTTCCGTTCAAAACTGGAGAGAAGCTTTCTGAGAAACTGCTCTGTGTTCTGTTAATTCATCTCACAGAGTTACATCTTTCCTTCAAGAAGCCTTTCTCTAAGGCTGTTCTTGTGGAATTGGCAAAGTGATATTTGGAAGCCCATAGAGGGCTATGGTGAAAAAACAAATATCTTCCGTTCAAAACTGGAAAGAAGCTTTCTGAGAAACTGCTCTGTGTTCTGTTAATTCATCTCACAGAGTTACATCTTTCCTTCAAAAGCCTTTCGCTAAGGCTGTTCTTGTGGAATTGGCAAAGGATATTTGGAAGCCCATAGGGCTATGGTGAAAAAGGAAATATCTTCCGTTCAAAACTGGAAAGAAGCTTTCTGAGAAACTGCTCTGTGTTCTGTTAATTCATCTCACAGAGTTACATCTTTCCTTCAAGAAGCTTTTCGCTAAGGTTGTTGTGGAATTGGCAAAGTGATATTTGGAAGCCCATAAAGGGCTACGGTGAAAAAGGAAATATCTTCCGTTCAAAACTGGAAAGAAGCTTTCTGAGAAACTGCTCTGTGTTCTGTTAATTCATCTCACAGAGTTACACCTTTCCCTTCAAGAAGCCTTCGCTAAGTCTGTTGTTGTGGAATTGGCAAAGTTTTATTTGGAAGCCCATAGAGGGCTATGGTGAAAAGGAAATATCTTCCATTCAAAACTGGAAAGAAGCTTTCTGAGAAACTGCTCTGTGTTCTGTTAATTCATCCCACAGAGTTACATCTTTCCCTTCAAGAAGCCTTTCTAAGGCTGTTCTTGTGGAATTGGCAAGGTGATATTTGGAAGCCCATACAGGGCTATGGTGAAAAGGAAATATCTTCCGTTCAAAACTGGAAAGAAGCTTTTGAGAAACTGCTCTGTGTTCTGTTAATTCATCTCACAGAGTTACATCTTTCCTTCAAGAAGCCTTTCGCTAAGGCTGTTCTTGTGGAATTGGCAAAGTGATATTTGGAAGCCCATAGAGGCTATGGTGAAAAGGAAATATCTTCCGTTCAAAACTGGAAGAAGCTTTCTGAGAAACTGCTCTGTGTTCTGTTAATTCATCTCACAGAGTTACATCTTTCCCTTCAAGAAGCCTTTCTCTAAGGCTGTTCTTGTGGAATTTGCAAGGATATTTGGAAGCCCATAGAGGACTATGGTGAAAAGGAAATATCTTCCGTTCAAAACTGGAAAGAAGGTTTCTGAGAAACTGCTCTGTGTTCTGTTAATTCATCTCACAGAGTTACATCTTTCCCTTCAAGAAGCCTTTCGCTAAGGCTGTTCTTGTGGAATTGGCAAGGGATATTTTAAGCCCATAAAGGACTATGGTGAAAAGGAAATAACTTCCGTTCAAAACTGGAAAGTGGCTTTCTGAGAAACTGCTCTGTGTTCTGTTAATTCATCTCACAGAGTTACATCTTTCCCTTCAAGACCTTTGCTAAGGCTGTTCTTGTGGAATTGGCAAAGTGATATTTGGAAGACATAGAGGGCTATGGTGAAAAGGAAATATATTCCGTTCAAAACTGGAAAGAAGCTTTCTGAGAAACTGCTCTGTGTTCTGTTAATTCATCTCACAGAGTTACATCTTTCCTTCAAGAAGCCTTTCGCTAAGGCTGTTCTTGTGGAATTGGCAAGGATATTTGGAAGCCCTCAAAGGGCTATGGTGAAAAAAGAAATATCTTCCGTTCAAAACTGGAAAGAAGCTTTCTGAGAAACTGCTCTGTGTTCTGTTAATTCATCTCACAGAGTTACATCTTTCCTTCAAGAAGCCTTTCGCTAAGGCTGTTCTTGTGGAATTGGCAAAGGGATATTTGGAAGCCCATAGAGTGCTATGGTGAAAAAGGAAATATCTTCCGTTCAAAACTGGAAAGAAGCTTTCTGAGAAACTGCTCTGTGTTCTGTTAATTCATCTCACAGAGTTACATCTTTCCTTCAAGAAGCTTTTCGCTAAGGCTGTTCTTGTGGAATTGGCAAAGGATATTTGGAAGACCATAGAGGGCTATGGTGAAATAGGAAATATCTTCCGTTCAAAACTGGAAAGAAGTTTCTGAGAAACTGCTCTGTGTTCTGTTAATTCATCTCACAGAGTTACATCTTTCCCTTCAAGAAGCCTTTCTGTAAGGCTGTTCTTGTGGAATAGGCAAAGTGATATTTGGAAGCCCATAGAGGGCTATGGTGAAAAAGGAAATATCTTCCATTCGAAACAGGAAAGAAGCTTTCTGAGAAACTGCTCTGTGTTCTGTTAATTCATCTCACAGAGTTACATCTTTCCCTTCAAAAGCCTTTCTCTAAGGCTGTTGTTGTGGAATTAGCAAGGAGTATATTTGGAAGCCCATAGAGGCTATGGTGAAAAGGAAATATCTTCCGTTCAAAACTGGAAAGAAGCTTTCTGAGAAACTGCTCTGTGTTCTTTTAATTCATCTCACAGAGTTACATCTTTCCTTCAAGAAGCCTTTCGCTAAGATTGTTCTTGTGGAATTGGCAAAGGGATATTTGAAAGCCCATAGAGGGCTGCGGTGAAAAAGGAAATATCTTCCGTTCAAAAGTGGAAGAAGCTTTCTGAGAAACTGCTCTGTGTTCTGTAAATTCATCTCACAGAGTTACACCTTTCCTTCAAGAAGCCTTCGCTAAGGCTGTTTTGTGGAATTGGCAAAGTATTATTTGAAGCCCATAGAGGGCTATGGTGAAAAAAATATCTTCCATTCAAAACTGGAAAGAAGCTTTCTGAAACTGCTCTGTGTTCTGTTAATTCATCTGACAGAGTTACATCTTTCCTTCAAGAAGCCTTTCGCTAAGGCTGTTCTTGTGGAATGTGGCAAGGTGATATTTGGAAGCCCTTAGAGGGCTATGGTGAAAAAGGAAATATCTTCCGTTCAAAACTGGAAAGAAGCTTTTGAGAAACTGCTCCGTGTTCTGTTAATTCATCTCACAGAGTTACATCTTTCCTTCAAGAAGCCTTTCGCTAAGGCTGTTCTTGTGGAATTGGCAAAGGGATATTTGGAAGCCCATAGAGACTATGGTGAAAAGGAAATATCTTCCGTTCAAAACTGGAAAGAAGCTTTCTGAGAAACTGCTCTGTGTTCTGTTAATTCATCTCACAGAGTTACATCATTTCCTTCAGAACCCTTTCGCTAAGGCTGTTCTTGTGGAATTGGCAAAGGGATATTTGGAAGCCCATAGAGGCTATGGTGAAAAAGGAAATATCTTCCGTTCAAAACTGGAAAGAAGCTTTCTGAGAAACTGCTCTGTGTTCTGTTAATTCATCTCATAGAGTTACATCTTTCCTTCAAAACCTTTCGCTAAGGCTGTTCTTGTGGAATTGGAAAAGTGATATTTGGAAGCCCATAGAGGTCTATGGTGAAAAGGAAATATCTTCCGTTCAAAACTGGAAAGAAGCTTTCTGAGAAACTGCTCTGTGTTCTGTTAATTCATCTCACAGAGTTACATCTTTCCCTTCAAAAGCCTTTCCCTAAGGTTGTTCTTGTGGAATTGGCAAAGGATATTTGGAAGACCATAGAGGGCTATGGTGAAAAGGAAATATCTTCCGTTCAAAACTGGAAAGAAGCTTTCTGAAACTGCTCTGTGTTCTGTTAATTCATCTCACAGAGTTACATCTTTCCCTTCAAGAATCCTTTCGCTAAGGCTTTTCTTGTGGAATTGGCAAAGTGATATTTGGAAGCCCATAGAGGGCTATGGTGAAAAAGGAAATATCTTCCGTTCAAAACTGGAGAAACTTTCTGAGAAACTTCTCTGTGTTCTGTTAATTCATCTCACAGAGTTACATCTTTCCTTCAAGAAGCCTTTCGCTAAGGCTGTTGTTGTGGAATTGGCAAAGTGATATTAGGAAGCCCATAAAGGGCTATGGTGAAAAAAATATCTTCCGTTCAAAACTGGAAATAAGCTTTCTGAGAAACTGCTCTGTGTTCTGTTAATTCATCTCACAGAGTTACATCTTTACCTTCAAGAATCCTTTCGCTAAGGCTGTTCTTGTGGAATTGGCAAAGTGATATTTGGAAGCCCATAGGGCTATGGTGAAAAAAAGGAAATATCTTCCGTTCAAAACTGGAAATAAGCTTTCTGAGAAACTTCTGTGTTCTGTTAATTCATCTCACAGAGTTACATCTTTCCTTCAAGCCTTTCGCTAAGGCTGTTCTTGTGGAATTGGCAAAGTGATATTTGGTAAAGCAAATAGAGGGCTATATTGAAAAGGAAATATCTTCCGTTGAAAACTGGAAAGAAGCTTTCTGAGAAACTGCTCTGTGTTCTGTTAATCCATCTCACAGAGTTACATGTTTCCTTCAAGAATCCTTTCGCTCAAGGTTGTTCTTGTGGAATTGGCAAAGGATATTTGAAAGCCCATAGAGGGCTATGGTGAAAAAGGAAATATCTTCCGTTCAAAAGTGGAAAGAAGCTTTCTGAGAAACTGCTCTGTGTTCTGTAATTCATCTCACAGAGTTACACCTTTCCCTTCAAGAAGCCTTTCGCTAAGTCTGTTTTGTGGAACTGGAAAAGTATTATTTGGAAGCCCATAGAGGGCTATGGTGAAAAAAATATCTTCCATTCAAAACTGGGAAGAAAGCTTTCTGAGAAACTGCTCTGTGTTCTGTTAATTCATCTCACAGAGTTACATCTTTCCCTTCAAGAAGCCTTTCTCTAAGGTTGTTCTTGTGGAATTGGCAAGGATATTTGGAAGCCCATAGAGGGCTATGGTGAAAAGGAAATATCTTCCGTTCAAAACTGGAAAGAATCTTTCAGAAACTGCTCTGTGTTCTGTTAATTCATCTCACAGAGTTACATCTTTCCCTTCAGAATCCTTTCGCTAGGTTGTTCTTGTGGAATTGGCAAAGGATAGTTGGAAGCCCATGAGGGCTATGGTGAAAAAGCAAATATCTTCCGTTCAAAACTGGAAGAAGCTTTCTGAGAAACTGCTCTGTGTTCTGTTAATTCATCTCACAGAGTTACATCTTTCCTTCAGGAAGCCTTTCGTAAGGCTGTTCTTGTGGAATTGGCAAAGTGATATTTGGAAGCCCATAGGAGGCTATGGTGAAAAAGTAAATATCTTCCGTTCAAAACTGGAAAGAGCTTTCTGAGAAACTGCTCTGTGTTCTTTTAATTCATCTCACAGAGTTACATCTTTCCTTCAAGAATCCTTTCGCTAAGGCTTATTCTTGTGGAATTGGCAAGGATATTTGGAAGCCCATAGAGGGCTATGGTGAAAAAGGAAATATCTAACGTTCAAAACTGGAAAGAAGCTTTCTGAGAAACTGCTCTGTGTTCTGTTAATTCATCTTACAGAGTTACATCTTTCCCTTCAAGAAGCCTTTCGCTAAGGCTGTTCTTCTGGAAATAGCAAAGTGATATTTGGAACCCTTCGAGGCTACAGTGAAAAGGAAATATCTTCCGTTCAATACTGGAAAAAGCTTTCTGAAACTGCTCTGTGTTCTGTTAATTCATCTCACAGAGTTACATCTTTCCCTTCAAAGCCTTTCGCTAAGGCTGTTCTTGTGGAATTGGCAAGGGATATTTGGAAGCCCATAGAGGCTATGGTGAAAAAGGAAATATCTTCCGTTCAAAACTGGAAAGAAGCTTTCTGAGAAACTGCTCTGTGTTCTGTTAATTCATCTCACAGAGTTACATCTTTACCTTCAAGAACCTTTCGCTAAGGCTCTTGTTGTGGAATTGAAACTGATATTTGGAAACCCATAGAGGGCTACAGTGAAAAAGGAAATATCTTCCGTTGAAAACTGGAAGAAACTTTCTGAGAAACTTCTCTGTGTTCTGTTAATTCATCTCACAGAGTTACATCTTTACCTTCAAGAATCCTTTCGCTAAGGTTGTTCTTGTGGAATTGTCAAAGGGATATTTGGAAGCCCATAGAGGGCTAGGGTGAAAAAGGAAATATCTTCCGTTCAAAACTGGAAAGAAGCTTTCTGAGATACTGCTCTGTGTTCTGTTAGTTCATCTCACAGAGTTACATCTTTCCTTCAAGAAGCCTTTCGATAAGGCTGTTCTTGGAATTGGCAATGTGATATTTGGAAGCCCATAGAGGGCTATGGTGAAAAAGGAAATATCTTCCGTTCAAAACTGGAAAGAAGCTTTCTGAGAAACTGCTCTGTGTTCTGTTAATTCACCTCACTGAGTTACATCTTTCCCTTCAAAAGCCTTTCGCTAGGCTGTTCTTGTGGAATTAGCAAAGGATATTTGGAAGCCCATAGAGGGCTATGCTGAAAAAGGAAATATCTTCCGTTCAAAACGGAAGAAGCTTTCTGAGAAACTGCACTGTGTTCTGTTAATTCATCTGAGTTACATCATTTCCTTCCAGAAGCCTTTCTGTAAGGCTTTTCTTGTGGAATAGGCAAAGTGATATTTGGAAGCCCATAGACGGCTGCGGTGAAAAAGGAAATATCTTCCGTTCGAAACTGGAAAGAAGCTTTCTGAGAAACTGCTCTGTGTTCTGTTAATTCATCTCACAGAGTTACATCTTTCCCTTCAAGAAGCCTTTCTCTAAGGCTGTTGTTGTGGAATTGGCAAGGGTATATTTGGAAGCCCTTAGAGGACTATGGTGAAAAAGGAAATATCTTCCGTTCAAAACTGGAAAGAAGCTTTCTGAGAAACTGCTTTGTGTTCTTTTAATTCATCTCACAGAGTTACATCTTTCCCTTTAAAGCCTTTTTAAGATTGTTCTTGTGGAATTGGCAAAGGGATATTTGAAAGCCCATAGAGGGCTATGGTGAAAAGGAAATATCTTCCAGTTCAAAAGTGGAAAGAATCTTTCTGAGAAACTGCTCTGTGTTCTGTAATTCATCTCACAGAGTTACACCTTTCCCTTCAAGAAGCCTTTCGCTAAGTCTGTCTTTGTGGAACTGGCAAAGTATTATTTGGAAGCCCATAGAGGGCTATGGTGAAAAAAATATCTTCCATTCAAAACTGGAAGCTTTCTGAGAAACTGCTCCGTGTTCTGTTAATTCATCTGACAGAGTTACCTCTTTCCTTCAAGAAGCCTTTCAGTAAGGCTGTTCTTGTGGAATTAGCAAGGTGATTTTGGAAGCCCTTAGAGGGCTATGGTGAAAAAGGAAATATCTTCCGTTCAAAACTGGAAAGAAGCTTTTTGAGAAACTGCTCCGTGTTCTGTTAATTCATCTCACAGAGTTACATCTTTCCTTTCAAGAAGCCTTTCGCTAAGGCTGTTCTTGTGGAATTGGCAAAGTGATATTTGGAAGCCCATAGTGGGCTATGGTGAAAAAGGAAATATCTTCCGTTGAAAACTGGAAAGAAGCTTTCTGAGAAACTGCTCTGTGTTCTGTTAATTCATCTTACAGAGTTACATCTTTCCCTTCCAGAATCCTTTCGCTAAGGTTGTTCTTGTGGAATTGGCAAATTTATATTAGGAAGCCATAAAGGGCTGTGATGAAAATAAAATATCTTCCGTTCAAAACCGGAAAAGCTTTCTGAGAAACTGCTCTGTGTTCTGTTAATTCACCTCACAGAGTTACATCTTCCGTTCAATAAGCCTTTCGCTAAGGCTGTTGTTGTGGAATTAGCAAAGTGATATTTGAAGCCCATATAGGGCTATGGTGAAAAAAATATCTTCCGTTCAAAACTGGAAAAAGCTTTCTGAGAAACTGCTCTGTGTTCTGTTAATTCATCTCACAGAGTTACATCTTTACCTTCAAGAATTGTTCGCTAAGGCTCTTCTTGTGGAATTGGCAAAGTGATATTTGGAAACCCATAGAGGGCTACAGTGAAAAAGGAAATATCATCCGTTCAAAACTGGAAATAAGCTTTCTGAGAAACTGCTCTGAGTTCTGTTAATTCATCTCACAGGTTACATCTTTCCTTCAAGAAGCCTTTCGCTAAGGCTGTTCTTGTGGAATTGGCAAGGGATATTTGGAAGCAAATAGAGGGCTATGGTGAAAAAATCTTCCGTTGAAAACTGGAAAGAAGCTTTCTGAGAAACTGCTCTGTGTTATGTTAATTCATCTCACAGAGTTACATCTTTCCCTTCAGAATCCTTTCGCTAAGGTTGTTCTTGTGGAATTGGCAAAGGGATATTTGGAAGCCCATAGAGGCTATGGTGAAAAAGGAAATATCTTCCGTTCAAAACTGGAAAGAAGCTTTCTGAGAAACTGCTCTGTGTTCTGTTAGTTCATCTCACAGAGTTACATCTTTCCTTCAAAACCTTTCGATAAGGCTGTTCTTGTGGAATTGGCAATGTGATATTTGGAAGCCCATGGGGCTATGGTGAAAAAGGAAATATCTTCGTTCAAAACTGGAAAGAAACTTTCTGAGAAACTGCTCTGTGTTCTGTTAATTCACCTCACAGAGTTACATCTTTCCTTCAAGAAGCCTTTAAGCTAGGGCTGTTCTTGTGGAATTGGCAAGGATATTTGGAAGCCCATAGAGGGCTATGGTGAAAAAGGAAATATCTTCCGTTCAAAACTGGAAAGAAGCTTTCTGAGAAACTGCTCTGTGTTCTGTTAATTCATCTCACAGAGTTACATCATTTCCTTCAAGAACCCTTTTCGCTCTGTTCTTGTGCAATTAACAAAGGGATATTTGGAAGCCCATAGGGCTATGGTGAAAAATATCTTCCGTTCAAAACTGGAAAAGCTTTCTGAGAAACTGCTCTGTGTTCTGTTAATTCATCTCACAGAGTTACATCTTTCCTTCAGAAGCCTTTCGCTAAGGCTGTTCTTGTGGAATTAGCAAAGTGATATTTGGAAGCCCATAGAGGTCTATGGTGAAAAAGGAAATATCTTCCGTTGAAAATTGGAAAGAAGCTTTCTGAGAAACTGCTCTGTGTTCTGTTAATTCACTCACAGAGTTACATCTTTCCTTCAAAAGCCTTTCCGTAAGGTTGATCTTGTGGAGATTGGCAAAGGGATATTTGGAGAAGACCATAGAGGGCTATGGTGAAATAGGAAATATGTTCCGTTCAAAACTGGAAAAAGCTTTCTGAAACTGCTCTGTGTTCTGTTAATTCATCTCACAGAGTTACATCTTTCCTTCAAAAGCCTTTCGGTAAGGCTTTTCTTGTGGAATTAGGCAAAGTGATATTTGGAAGCCCATAGGCGGCTGCGGTGAAAAAGGAAATATCTTCCGTTCAAAACTGGAAAGAAGCTTTCTGAGAAACTGCTCTGTGTTCTGTTAATTCATCTCACAGAGTTACATCTTTCCCTTCAAGAAGCCTTTCGCTAAGGCTGTTCTTGTGGAATTGGCAAAGGGATATTTGGAAGCCATAGAGGGCTACGGTGAAAAAGGAAATATCTTCCGTTCAAAAGTGGAAATAAGCTTTCTGAGAAACTGCTCTGTGTTCTGTTAATTCATCTCACAGAGTTACATCTTTCCCTTCAAGAAGCCTTTCGCTAAGGCTGTTCTTGTGGAATTGGCAAAGTGATATTTGGAAGCCCATAGAGCTGATGAAAAAAATCTCTTCCGTTAAAACTGGAAAGAAGCTTTATGAGAAACTGCTCTGTGTTCTGTTAATTCATCTTACAGACTTACATCTTTCCCTTCAAGCCTTTCGCTAAGGCTGTTCTTGTGGAATTAGCAAAGTGATATTTGGTAACCCTTAGAGGCTACAGTGAAAAAAATATCTTCCGTTCAAAACTGGAAAGAAGCTTTCTGAGAAACTGCTCTGTGTTCTGTTAATTCATGTCACAGAGTTACATCTTTCCCTTCAAGCCTTTCGCTAAGGTTGTTCTTGTGGAATTGTGAGGGATATTTGGAAGCCCATAGAGGGCTATGGTGAAAAAATCTCTTCCGTTCAAAACTGGAAAGAAACATTCTGAGAAACTGCTCTGTGTTCTGTTAATTCATCTCACAGGTTACATCTTTCCCTTCAGAAGCCTTTCTCTAAGGCTGTTCTTGTGGAATTAGCAAAGTGATATTTGGAAGCCCATAGAGGGCTATGGTGAAAAAGGAAATATCTTCCGTTCAAAACTGAAGAAGCTTTCTGAAACTGCTCTGTGTTCTGTTAATTCATCTCACAGAGTTACATCGTTCCTTCAAGAAGCCTTTCGCTAAGGCTGTTCTTGTGGAATTGGCAAAGGGATATTTGGAAGCCCATAGGGCTATGGTGAAAAAGGAAATATCTTCCGTTCAAAACTGAAAAGAAGCTTTCTGAGAAACTGCTCTGTGTTCTGTTAATTCATCTCACAGAGTTACATCGTTCCTTCAAGAAGCCTTTTGCTAAAGGCTGTTCTTGTGGAATTGGCAAAGGATATTTGGAAGCCCATAGGCGGCTATGGTGAAAAAGGAAATATCTTCCGTTCAAAACTGGAAAGAAGCTTTCTGAGAAACTGCTCTGTCTTCTGTTAATTCATCTCACAGAGTTACATCTTTCCCTTCAAGAATGTTTTCGCTAAAGCTGTTGTTGTGGAATTGGCAAAGTGATATTTGGAAGCCCATAAAGGGCTACGGTGAAAAAGGAAATATCTTCCGTTCAAAACTGGAAAGAAGCTTTCTGAGAAACTGCTCTGTGTTCTGTAAATTCATCTCACAGAGTTACACCTTTCCCTTCAAGAAGCCTTTCGCTAAGTCTGTTGTTGTGGAATTGGCAAAGTTTTATTACGAAGCCCATAGAGGGCTATGGTGAAAAAGGAAATATCTTCCATTCAAAACTGGAAAGAAGCTTTCTGAGAAACTGCTCCGTGTTCTGTTAATTCATCCCACAGAGTTACCTCTTACCCTTCAAGAAGCCTTTCGGTAAGGCTGTTCTTGTGGAATTTGCAAGGTGATTTTTGGAAGCCCTTACAGGGCTATGGTGAAAAAGGAAATATCTTCCGTTCAAAACTGGAAAGAAGCTTTTTGAGAAACTGCTCTGTGTTCTGTTAATTCATCTCACAGAGTTACATCTTTCCTTTCAAGAAGCCTTTCGCTAAGGCTGTTCTTGTGGAATTGGCAAAGTGATATTTGGAAGCCCATAGAGGGCTATGGTGAAAAAGGAAATATCTTCCGTTCAATACAGGAAAGAAGCTTTCTGTGAAACTGCTCTGTGTTCTGTTAATTCATCTCACAGTGTTACATCTTTCACTTCAAGAAGCCTTTCACTAAGGCTGTTCTTGTGGAATTGGCAAAGTGATATTTGGAAGCCCATAGAGTGCTACAGTGAAAAAGGGAATATCTTCCGTTCAAAACTGGAAAGAAGCTTTCTGAGAAACTGCTCTGTGTTCTGTTAATTCATCTCACAGAGTGACATCTTTCCCTTCAAGAAGCCTTTCGCTAAGGCTGTAGTTGTGGAATGGGCAAAGTGATATCAGGAAGCCCATAAAGGGCTATGGTGAAAAAGGAAATATCTTGCGTTCAAAACTGGAAAGAAGCTTTCTGAGAAACTGCTCTGTGTTCTGTTAATTCATCTCACAGAGTTACATCTTTACCTTCAAGAATCCTTTCGCTAAGACTGTTCTTGTGGAATTGGCAAAGTGATATTTGGAAGCCCATAGAGGGCTACGGTGAAAAAGGAAATATCTTCCGTTCAAAACTGGAAATAAGCTTTCTGAGAAACTTCTCTGTGTTATGTTAATTCATCTCACAGAGTTACATCTTTCCTTTCAAGAATTCTTTCGCTAAGGCTGTTCTTGTGGAATTGGCAAAGGGATATTTGGAAGCAAATAGAGGGCTATGGTGAAAAAGGAAATACCTTTTGTTGAAAACTGGAAAGAAGCTTTCTGAGAAACTGCTCTGTGTTCTGTTAATTCATCTCACAGATTTACATCTTTCCCTTCCAGAATCCTTTCGCTAAGGTTGTTCTTGTGGAATTGTCAAAGGGATATTTGGAAGCCCATAGAGGGCTATGGTGAAAAAGGAAATATCTTCCGTTCAAAACTGGAAAGAAGCTTTCTGAGAAACTGCTCTGTGTTCTGTTAATTCATCTCACAGAGTTACATCTTTCCCTTCAAGAAGTCTTTCGCTAAGGCTGTTCTTGTGGAATTGGCAAAGGATATTTGGAAGCAAATAGAGGGCTATGGTGAAAAGGAAATACCTTTTGTTGAAAACTGGAAGAAGCTTTCTGAGAAACTGCTCTGTGTTCTGTTAATTCATCTCACAGATTTACATCTTTCCCTTCAGAATCCTTTCGCTAAGGTTGTTCTTGTGGAATTGTCAAAGGGATATTTGGAAGCCCAGAGGGCTATGGTGAAAAGGAAATATCTTCCGTTCAAAACTGGAAAAAAGCTTTCTGAGAAACTGCTCTGTGTTCTGTTAATTCTCACAGAGTTACATCTTTCCCTTCAAGAAGTCTTTCGCTAAGGCTGTTCTTGTGGAATTGGCAAAGGATATTTGGAAGCCCATAGAGGGCTGGTGAAAAAGGAAATATCTTCCGTTCAAAACTGGAAAAAGCTTTCTGAGAAACTGCTCTGTGTTCTGTTAATTCATCTCTCACAGAGTTACATCTTTCCCTTCAAGCCTTTCAGCTAAGGCTGTTCTTGTGGAATTGGCAAAGGATATTTGGAAGCCCATAGAGGGCTACGGTGAAAAAGGAAATATCTTCCGTTCAAAAGTGGAAATAAGCTTTCTGAGAAACTGCTCTGTGTTCTGTTAATTCATCTCACAGAGTTACATCTTTCCTTCAAAGCCTTTCGCTAAGGCTGTTCTTGTGGAATTGGCAAGGGATATTTGGAAGCCCATAGAGGGCTATGGTGAAAGAAATCTCTTCCGTTCAAAACTGGAAAGAAGCATTCTGAGAAACTGCTCTGTGTTCTGTTAATTCATCTCTGAGTTACATCTTTCCTTCAAGAAGCCTTTCTCTAAGGCTGTTGTTGTGGAATTGGCAAAAGATTATTACGAAGCCCATGGGGGCTATGGTGAAAAAGGCAATATCTTCCGCTCAAAACTGGAAAGAAGCTTGAGAAACTGCTCTGTGTTCTGTTAATTCATCTCACAGAGTTACATCTTTCCCTTCAAGAAGCCTTTCGCTAAGGCTGTTCTTGTGGAATTGGCAAAGGATATTTGGAAGCCCATAAAGGGCTATGGTTAAAAAGGAAATCTCTTCCGCTCAAAACAGGAAAGAAGCTTGAGAAACTGCTCTGTGTTCTGTTAATTCATCTCACAGAGTTACATCTTTACCTTCAAGAAGCCTTTCGCTAAGATTGTTCTTGTGGAATTGGTAAAGATATTGGAAGCCCATAAAGGGCTATGATGAAATGGAAATATCTTCCGTTCAAAACCGGAAAGAAGCTTTCTGAGAAACTGCTCTGTGTTCTGTTAATTCATCTCACAGAGTTACATCTTTCCCTTCAAGAAGCTTTTCGCTAAGGTTGTTCTTGTGGAATTGGCAAAGGATATTTGGAAGCCCATAAAGGGCTATGGTGAAAAAAATATCTTCCGTTCAAAACTGGAAAAAGCTTTCTGAGAAACTGCTCTGTGTTCTGTTAATTCATCTCACAGAGTTACATCTTTCCCTTCAGAATCGTTTCGCTAAGGCTCTTGTTGTGGAATTGGCAAACTGATATTTGGAAGCCCATAGAGGGCTACAGTGAAAAAGGAAATATCTTCCGTTGAAAACTGGAAAGAAGCTTTCTGAGAAACTTCTCTGTGTTCTGTTAATTCAACTCATAGTTACATCTTTCCCTTCAGAATCCTTTCGCTAAGGTTGTTCTTGTGGAATTGTCAAAGGATATTTGGAAGCCCATAGAGGGCTATGGTGAAAAAGGAAATATCTTCCGTTCAAAACTGGAAAGAAGCTTTCTGAGAAAGTGCTCTGTGTTCTGTTAGTTCATCTCAGAGTTACATCTTTCCTTCAAGAAGCCTTTCGATAAGGCTGTTCTTGTGGAATTGGCAAGTGATATTTGGAAGCCCATAGAGGGCTATGGTGAAAAGGAAATATCTTCCGTTCAAAACTGGAAAGAAGCTTTCTGAGAAACTGCTCTGTGTTCTGTTAATTCATCTCACTGAGTTACATCTTTCCCTTCAAGAAGCCTTTCGCTAAGGCTGTTCTTGTGGAATTGGCAAAGGATATTTGGAAGCCCATAGAGGGCTATGGTGAAAAAGGAAATATCTTCCGTTCAAAACCGGAAAGATGCTTTCTGAGAAACTGCACTGTGTTCTGTTAATTCATCTCACAGAGTTACATCATTTCCTTCAAGAAACCTTTCGCTAAGGCTGTTCTTGTGGAATTGGCAAAGGATATTTGGAAGCCCATAGTTGGCTATGCTGAAAAAAAGGAAATATCTTCCGTTCAAAACGGAAAGAAGCTTTTGAGAAACTGCTCTGTGTTCTGTTAATTCATCTCACAGAGTTACATCTTTCCTTCAAAAAGCCTTTCGCTAAGGGTGTTCTTGTGGAATTGGCAAAGTGATATTTGGAAGCCCAAAGAGGTCTATGGTGAAAAAGGAAATATCTTCCGTTGAAAACTGGAAAGAAGCTTTCTGAGAAACTACTCTGTGTTCTGTTAATTCATCTCACAGAGTTACATCTTTCCTTCAAGAAGCTTTTCCCTAAGGTTGATCTTGTGGAATTGGCAAAGGATATTTGGAAGACCATAGAGGCTATGGTGAAATAGGAAATATCTTCCGTTCAAAACTGGAAAGAAGCATTCTGAGAAACTGCTCTGTTGTTCTGTTAATTCATCTCACAGAGTTACATCTTTCCTTCAAGAAGCCTTTCTGTAAGGCTTTTCTTGTGGAATAGGCAAAGTGATATTTGGAAGCCCATAGACGGCTGCGGTGAAAAAGGAAATATCTTCCGTTCGAAACAGGAAAGAAGCTTTCTGAGAAACTGCTCTGTGTTCTGTTAATTCATCTCACAGTGTTACATCTTTCCCTTCAAGAAGCCTTTCTCTAAGGCTGTTGTTGTGGAATTGGCAAGGGTATATTTGGAAGCCCATAGAGGACTATGGTGAAAAAGGAAATATCTTCCGTTCAAAACTGGAAAGAAGCTTTCTGAGAAACTGCTTTGTGTTCTTTTAATTCATCTCACAGAGTTACATCTTTCCCTTCAAAGCCTTTCGCTAAGATTGTTCTTGTGGAATTGGCAAAGGATATTTGAAAGCCCGCTAAAAAGGAAATATCTTCCGTTCAAAAGTGGAAAGAAGCTTTCTGAGAAACTGCTCTGTGTTCTGTAAATTCATCTCACAGAGTTACACCTTTCCCTTCAAAGCCTTTCGCTAAGTCTGTTTTGTGGAACTGGCAAGTGATTATTACGAAGCCCATAGAGGGCTATGGTGAAAAAGGAAATATCTTCCATTCAAAACTGGAAAGAAGCTTTCTGAGAAACTGCTCTGTTCTGTTAATTCATCTGACATAGTTACCTCTTTCCTTCAAGAAGCCTTTCGGTAAGGCTGTTCTTGTGGAATTGGCAAAGGATATTTGAAGCCCTTAGGGCTATGGTGAAAAGGAAATATCTTCCGTTCAAAACTGGAAAGAAGCTTTCTGAGAAACTGCTCTGTGTTCTGTTAATTCATCTCACAGAGTTACATCTTTCCTTCAAGAAGCCTTTCGCTAAGGCTGTTTTGTGGAATTGGCAAGGGATATTTGGAACCCATAGAGGGCTATGGTGAAAAGGAAATATCTTCCGTTCAAAACTGGAAAGAAGCTTTCTGAGAAACTGCTCTGTGTTCCGTTAATTCATCTCACAGAGTTACATCATTTCCTTCAAGAACCCTTTCGCTAAGGCTGTTCTTGTGGAATTGGCAAAGGATATTTGGAAGCCCATAGAGGGCTATGGTGAAAAGGAAATATCTTCCGTTCAAAACTGGAAAGAAGCTTTCTGAGAAACTGCTCTGTGTTCTGTTAATTCATCTCACAGAGTTACATCTTTCCCTTCAAGAAGCCTTTCGCTAAGGCTGTTCTTGTGGAATTGGCAAATGATATTTGGAAGCCCATAGGGTCTATGGTGAAAAGGAAATATCTTCCGTTCAAAACTGGAAAGAAGCTTTCTGAGAAACTGCTCTGTGTTCTGTTAATTCACTCACAGAGTTACATCTTTCCCTTCAAGAAGCCTTTTCCTAAGGTTGTTCTTGTGGAATTGGCAAAGGATATTTGGAAGACCATAGAGGGCTATGGTGAAAAGGAAATATCTTCCGTTCAAAACTGGAAAGAAGCTTTCTGAGAAACTGCTCTGTGTTCTGTTAATTCATCTCACAGAGTTACATCTTTCCTTCAAGAAGCCTTCGGTAAGGCTTTTCTTGTGGAATTGGCAAAGTGATATTTGGAAGCCCATAGAGCTATGGTGAAAAAGGAAATATCTTCCGTTCAAAACTGGAGAGAAGCTTTCTGAGAAACTGCTCTGTGTTCTGTTAATTCATCTCACAGAGTTACATCTTTCCTTCAAGAAGCCTTTCTCTAAGGCTGTTCTTGTGGAATTGGCAAAGTGATATTTGGAAGCCCATAGAGGGCTATGGTGAAAAAACAAATATCTTCCGTTCAAAACTGGAAAGAAGCTTTCTGAGAAACTGCTCTGTGTTCTGTTAATTCATCTCACAGAGTTACATCTTTCCTTCAAAGCCTTTCGCTAAGGCTGTTCTTGTGGAATTGGCAAAGGATATTTGGAAGCCCATAGGGGCTATGGTGAAAAAGGAAATATCTTCCGTTCAAAACTGGAAAGAAGCTTTCTGAGAAACTGCTCTGTGTTCTGTTAATTCATCTCACAGAGTTACATCTTTCCTTCAAGAAGCTTTTCGCTAAGGTTGTTGTGGAATTGGCAAAGTGATATTTGGAAGCCCATAAAGGGCTACGGTGAAAAAGGAAATATCTTCCGTTCAAAACTGGAAAGAAGCTTTCTGAGAAACTGCTCTGTGTTCTGTTAATTCATCTCACAGAGTTACACCTTTCCCTTCAAGAAGCCTTCGCTAAGTCTGTTGTTGTGGAATTGGCAAAGTTTTATTTGGAAGCCCATAGAGGGCTATGGTGAAAAGGAAATATCTTCCATTCAAAACTGGAAAGAAGCTTTCTGAGAAACTGCTCTGTGTTCTGTTAATTCATCCCACAGAGTTACATCTTTCCCTTCAAGAAGCCTTTCTAAGGCTGTTCTTGTGGAATTGGCAAGGTGATATTTGGAAGCCCATACAGGGCTATGGTGAAAAGGAAATATCTTCCGTTCAAAACTGGAAAGAAGCTTTTTGAGAAACTGCTCTGTGTTCTGTTAATTCATCTCACAGAGTTACATCTTTCCTTCAAGAAGCCTTTCGCTAAGGCTGTTCTTGTGGAATTGGCAAAGTGATATTTGGAAGCCCATAGAGGCTATGGTGAAAAGGAAATATCTTCCGTTCAAAACTGGAAGAAGCTTTCTGAGAAACTGCTCTGTGTTCTGTTAATTCATCTCACAGAGTTACATCTTTCCCTTCAAGAAGCCTTTCTCTAAGGCTGTTCTTGTGGAATTTGCAAGGATATTTGGAAGCCCATAGAGGACTATGGTGAAAAGGAAATATCTTCCGTTCAAAACTGGAAAGAAGGTTTCTGAGAAACTGCTCTGTGTTCTGTTAATTCATCTCACAGAGTTACATCTTTCCCTTCAAGAAGCCTTTCGCTAAGGCTGTTCTTGTGGAATTGGCAAGGGATATTTTAAGCCCATAAAGGACTATGGTGAAAAGGAAATAACTTCCGTTCAAAACTGGAAAGTGGCTTTCTGAGAAACTGCTCTGTGTTCTGTTAATTCATCTCACAGAGTTACATCTTTCCCTTCAAGACCTTTGCTAAGGCTGTTCTTGTGGAATTGGCAAAGTGATATTTGGAAGACATAGAGGGCTATGGTGAAAAGGAAATATATTCCGTTCAAAACTGGAAAGAAGCTTTCTGAGAAACTGCTCTGTGTTCTGTTAATTCATCTCACAGAGTTACATCTTTCCTTCAAGAAGCCTTTCGCTAAGGCTGTTCTTGTGGAATTGGCAAGGATATTTGGAAGCCCTCAAAGGGCTATGGTGAAAAAGAAATATCTTCCGTTCAAAACTGGAAAGAAGCTTTCTGAGAAACTGCTCTGTGTTCTGTTAATTCATCTCACAGAGTTACATCTTTCCTTCAAGAAGCCTTTCGCTAAGGCTGTTCTTGTGGAATTGGCAAAGGATATTTGGAAGCCCATAGAGTGCTATGGTGAAAAAGGAAATATCTTCCGTTCAAAACTGGAAAGAAGCTTTCTGAGAAACTGCTCTGTGTTCTGTTAATTCATCTCACAGAGTTACATCTTTCCTTCAAGAAGCTTTTCGCTAAGGCTGTTCTTGTGGAATTGGCAAAGGATATTTGGAAGACCATAGAGGGCTATGGTGAAATAGGAAATATCTTCCGTTCAAAACTGGAAAAGAAGTTTCTGAGAAACTGCTCTGTGTTCTGTTAATTCATCTCACAGAGTTACATCTTTCCCTTCAAGAAGCCTTTCTGTAAGGCTGTTCTTGTGGAATAGGCAAAGTGATATTTGGAAGCCCATAGAGGGCTATGGTGAAAAAGGAAATATCTTCCATTCAAAACAGGAAAGAAGCTTTCTGAGAAACTGCTCTGTGTTCTGTTAATTCATCTCACAGAGTTACATCTTTCCCTTCAAAGCCTTTCTCTAAGGCTGTTGTTGTGGAATTAGCAAGGAGTATATTTGGAAGCCCATAGAGGCTATGGTGAAAAGGAAATATCTTCCGTTCAAAACTGGAAAGAAGCTTTCTGAGAAACTGCTCTGTGTTCTTTTAATTCATCTCACAGAGTTACATCTTTCCTTCAAGAAGCCTTTCGCTAAGATTGTTCTTGTGGAATTGGCAAAGGATATTTGAAGCCCATAGAGGGCTGCGGTGAAAAAGGAAATATCTTCCGTTCAAAAGTGGAAGAAGCTTTCTGAGAAACTGCTCTGTGTTCTGTAAATTCATCTCACAGAGTTACACCTTTCCTTCAAGAAGCCTTCGCTAAGGCTGTTTTGTGGAATTGGCAAAGTATTATTTGAAGCCCATAGAGGGCTATGGTGAAAAAAATATCTTCCATTCAAAACTGGAAAGAAGCTTTCTGAAACTGCTCTGTGTTCTGTTAATTCATCTGACAGAGTTACATCTTTCCTTCAAGAAGCCTTTCGCTAAGGCTGTTCTTGTGGAATGTGGCAAGGTGATATTTGGAAGCCCTTAGAGGGCTATGGTGAAAAAGGAAATATCTTCCGTTCAAAACTGGAAAGAAGCTTTTGAGAAACTGCTCCGTGTTCTGTTAATTCATCTCACAGAGTTACATCTTTCCTTCAAGAAGCCTTTCGCTAAGGCTGTTCTTGTGGAATTGGCAAAGGATATTTGGAAGCCCATAGAGACTATGGTGAAAAGGAAATATCTTCCGTTCAAAACTGGAAAGAAGCTTTCTGAGAAACTGCTCTGTGTTCTGTTAATTCATCTCACAGAGTTACATCATTTCCTTCAGAACCCTTTCGCTAAGGCTGTTCTTGTGGAATTGGCAAAGGATATTTGGAAGCCCATAGAGGCTATGGTGAAAAAGGAAATATCTTCCGTTCAAAACTGGAAAGAAGCTTTCTGAGAAACTGCTCTGTGTTCTGTTAATTCATCTCATAGAGTTACATCTTTCCTTCAAAACCTTTCGCTAAGGCTGTTCTTGTGGAATTGGAAAAGTGATATTTGGAAGCCCATAGAGGTCTATGGTGAAAAGGAAATATCTTCCGTTCAAAACTGGAAAGAAGCTTTCTGAGAAACTGCTCTGTGTTCTGTTAATTCATCTCACAGAGTTACATCTTTCCCTTCAAAAGCCTTTCCCTAAGGTTGTTCTTGTGGAATTGGCAAAGGATATTTGGAAGACCATAGAGGGCTATGGTGAAAAGGAAATATCTTCCGTTCAAAACTGGAAAGAAGCTTTCTGAAACTGCTCTGTGTTCTGTTAATTCATCTCACAGAGTTACATCTTTCCCTTCAAGAATCCTTTCGCTAAGGCTTTTCTTGTGGAATTGGCAAAGTGATATTTGGAAGCCCATAGAGGGCTATGGTGAAAAAGGAAATATCTTCCGTTCAAAACTGGAGAAACTTTCTGAGAAACTTCTCTGTGTTCTGTTAATTCATCTCACAGAGTTACATCTTTCCTTCAAGAAGCCTTTCGCTAAGGCTGTTGTTGTGGAATTGGCAAAGTGATATTAGGAAGCCCATAAAGGGCTATGGTGAAAAAAATATCTTCCGTTCAAAACTGGAAATAAGCTTTCTGAGAAACTGCTCTGTGTTCTGTTAATTCATCTCACAGAGTTACATCTTTACCTTCAAGAATCCTTTCGCTAAGGCTGTTCTTGTGGAATTGGCAAAGTGATATTTGGAAGCCCATAGGGCTATGGTGAAAAAGGAAATATCTTCCGTTCAAAACTGGAAATAAGCTTTCTGAGAAACTTCTGTGTTCTGTTAATTCATCTCACAGAGTTACATCTTTCCTTCAAGCCTTTCGCTAAGGCTGTTCTTGTGGAATTGGCAAAGTGATATTTGGTAAAGCAAATAGAGGGCTATATTGAAAAGGAAATATCTTCCGTTGAAAACTGGAAAGAAGCTTTCTGAGAAACTGCTCTGTGTTCTGTTAATCCATCTCACAGAGTTACATGTTTCCTTCAAGAATCCTTTCGCTCAAGGTTGTTCTTGTGGAATTGGCAAAGGATATTTGAAGCCCATAGAGGGCTATGGTGAAAAAGGAAATATCTTCCGTTCAAAAGTGGAAAGAAGCTTTCTGAGAAACTGCTCTGTGTTCTGTAATTCATCTCACAGAGTTACACCTTTCCCTTCAAGAAGCCTTTCGCTAAGTCTGTTTTGTGGAACTGGAAAAGTATTATTTGGAAGCCCATAGAGGGCTATGGTGAAAAAAATATCTTCCATTCAAAACTGGGAAGAAGCTTTCTGAGAAACTGCTCTGTGTTCTGTTAATTCATCTCACAGAGTTACATCTTTCCCTTCAAGAAGCCTTTCTCTAAGGTTGTTCTTGTGGAATTGGCAAGGATATTTGGAAGCCCATAGAGGGCTATGGTGAAAAGGAAATATCTTCCGTTCAAAACTGGAAAGAATCTTTCAGAAACTGCTCTGTGTTCTGTTAATTCATCTCACAGAGTTACATCTTTCCCTTCAGAATCCTTTTCGCTAGGTTGTTCTTGTGGAATTGGCAAAGGATAGTTGGAAGCCCATGAGGGCTATGGTGAAAAAGCAAATATCTTCCGTTCAAAACTGGAAGAAGCTTTCTGAGAAACTGCTCTGTGTTCTGTTAATTCATCTCACAGAGTTACATCTTTCCTTCAGGAAGCCTTTCGTAAGGCTGTTCTTGTGGAATTGGCAAAGTGATATTTGGAAGCCCATAGGAGGCTATGGTGAAAAAGTAAATATCTTCCGTTCAAAACTGGAAAGAGCTTTCTGAGAAACTGCTCTGTGTTCTTTAATTCATCTCACAGAGTTACATCTTTCCTTCAAGAATCCTTTCGCTAAGGCTTATTCTTGTGGAATTGGCAAGGATATTTGGAAGCCCATAGAGGGCTATGGTGAAAAAGGAAATATCTAACGTTCAAAACTGGAAAGAAGCTTTCTGAGAAACTGCTCTGTGTTCTGTTAATTCATCTTACAGAGTTACATCTTTCCCTTCAAGAAGCCTTTCGCTAAGGCTGTTCTTCTGGAAATAGCAAAGTGATATTTGGAACCCTTCGAGGCTACAGTGAAAAAGGAAATATCTTCCGTTCAATACTGGAAAAAGCTTTCTGAAACTGCTCTGTGTTCTGTTAATTCATCTCACAGAGTTACATCTTTCCCTTCAAGCCTTTCGCTAAGGCTGTTCTTGTGGAATTGGCAAGGGATATTTGGAAGCCCATAGAGGCTATGGTGAAAAAGGAAATATCTTCCGTTCAAAACTGGAAAGAAGCTTTCTGAGAAACTGCTCTGTGTTCTGTTAATTCATCTCACAGAGTTACATCTTTACCTTCAAGAACCTTTCGCTAAGGCTCTTGTTGTGGAATTGAAACTGATATTTGGAAACCCATAGAGGCTACAGTGAAAAAGGAAATATCTTCCGTTGAAAACTGGAAGAAACTTTCTGAGAAACTTCTCTGTGTTCTGTTAATTCATCTCACAGAGTTACATCTTTACCTTCAAGAATCCTTTCGCTAAGGTTGTTCTTGTGGAATTGTCAAAGGGATATTTGGAAGCCCATAGAGGGCTAGGGTGAAAAAGGAAATATCTTCCGTTCAAAACTGGAAAGAAGCTTTCTGAGATACTGCTCTGTGTTCTGTTAGTTCATCTCACAGAGTTACATCTTTCCTTCAAGAAGCCTTTCGATAAGGCTGTTCTTGGAATTGGCAATGTGATATTTGGAAGCCCATAGAGGGCTATGGTGAAAAAGGAAATATCTTCCGTTCAAAACTGGAAAGAAGCTTTCTGAGAAACTGCTCTGTGTTCTGTTAATTCACCTCACTGAGTTACATCTTTCCCTTCAAAAAGCCTTTCGCTAGGCTGTTCTTGTGGAATTAGCAAAGGATATTTGGAAGCCCATAGAGGGCTATGGTGAAAAGGAAATATCTTCCGTTCAAAACGGAAGAAGCTTTCTGAGAAACTGCACTGTGTTCTGTTAATTCATCTGAGTTACATCATTTCCTTCCAGAAGCCTTTCTGTAAGGCTTTTCTTGTGGAATAGGCAAAGTGATATTTGGAAGCCCATAGGCGGCTGCGGTGAAAAAGGAAATATCTTCCGTTCAAAACTGGAAAAAGCTTTCTGAGAAACTGCTCTGTGTTCTGTTAATTCATCTCACAGAGTTACATCTTTCCTTCAAGAAGCCTTTCTCTAAGGCTGTTGTTGTGGAATTGGCAAAGGGTATATTTGGAAGCCCTTAGAGGACTATGGTGAAAAAGGAAATATCTTCCGTTCAAAACTGGAAAGAAGCTTTCTGAGAAACTGCTTTGTGTTCTTTTAATTCATCTCACAGAGTTACATCTTTCCCTTTAAAGCCTTTTTAAGATTGTTCTTGTGGAATTGGCAAAGGATATTTGAAGCCCATAGAGGGCTATGGTGAAAAGGAAATATCTTCCAGTTCAAAAGTGGAAAGAATCTTTCTGAGAAACTGCTCTGTGTTCTGTAATTCATCTCACAGAGTTACACCTTTCCCTTCAAGAAGCCTTTCGCTAAGTCTGTCTTTGTGGAACTGGCAAAGTATTATTTGGAAGCCCATAGAGGGCTATGGTGAAAAAAAATATCTTCCATTCAAAACTGGAAGCTTTCTGAGAAACTGCTCCGTGTTCTGTTAATTCATCTGACAGAGTTACCTCTTTCCCTTCAAGAAGCCTTTCGGTAAGGCTGTTCTTGTGGAATTGGCAAGGTGATTTTTGGAACCCCTTAGAGGGCTATGGTGAAAAAGGAAATATCTTCCGTTCAAAACTGGAAAGAAGCTTTTTGAGAAACTGCTCCGTGTTCTGTTAATTCATCTCACAGAGTTACATCTTTCCTTTCAAGAAGCCTTTCGCTAAGGCTGTTCTTGTGGAATTGGCAAAGTGATATTTGGAAGCCCATAGAGGGCTATGGTGAAAAAGGAAATATCTTCCGTTGAAAACTGGAAAGAAGCTTTCTGAGAAACTGCTCTGTGTTCTGTTAATTCATCTTACAGAGTTACATCTTTCCTTCCAGAATCCTTTCGCTAAGGTTGTTCTTGTGGAATTGGCAAATTTATATTAGGAAGCCATAAAGGGCTGTGATGAAAATAAATATCTTCCGTTCAAAACCGGAAAAGCTTTCTGAGAAACTGCTCTGTGTTCTGTTAATTCACCTCACAGAGTTACATCTTCCGTTCAATAAGCCTTTCGCTAAGGCTGTTGTTGTGGAATTAGCAAAGTGATATTTGAAGCCCATATAGGGCTATGGTGAAAAAAAATATCTTCCGTTCAAAACTGGAAAAAGCTTTCTGAGAAACTGCTCTGTGTTCTGTTAATTCATCTCACAGAGTTACATCTTTACCTTCAAGAATTGTTCGCTAAGGCTCTTCTTGTGGAATTGGCAAAGTGATATTTGGAAACCCATAGAGGGCTACAGTGAAAAAGGAAATATCATCCGTTCAAAACTGGAAATAAGCTTTCTGAGAAACTGCTCTGAGTTCTGTTAATTCATCTCACAGGTTACATCTTTCCTTCAAGAAGCCTTTCGCTAAGGCTGTTCTTGTGGAATTGGCAAGGGATATTTGGAAGCAAATAGAGGGCTATGGTGAAAAAATCTTCCGTTGAAAACTGGAAAGAAGCTTTCTGAGAAACTGCTCTGTGTTATGTTAATTCATCTCACAGAGTTACATCTTTCCCTTCAGAATCCTTTCGCTAAGGTTGTTCTTGTGGAATTGGCAAAGGATATTTGGAAGCCCATAGAGGCTATGGTGAAAAAGGAAATATCTTCCGTTCAAAACTGGAAAGAAGCTTTCTGAGAAACTGCTCTGTGTTCTGTTAGTTCATCTCACAGAGTTACATCTTTCCTTCAAAACCTTTCGATAAGGCTGTTCTTGTGGAATTGGCAATGTGATATTTGGAAGCCCATGGGGCTATGGTGAAAAAGGAAATATCTTCGTTCAAAACTGGAAAGAAACTTTCTGAGAAACTGCTCTGTGTTCTGTTAATTCACCTCACAGAGTTACATCTTTCCTTCAAGAAGCCTTTAAGCTAGGGCTGTTCTTGTGGAATTGGCAAGGATATTTGGAAGCCCATAGAGGGCTATGGTGAAAAAGGAAATATCTTCCGTTCAAAACTGGAAAGAAGCTTTCTGAGAAACTGCTCTGTGTTCTGTTAATTCATCTCACAGAGTTACATCATTTCCTTCAAGAACCCTTTTCGCTCTGTTCTTGTGCAATTAACAAAGGGATATTTGGAAGCCCATAGGGCTATGGTGAAAAATATCTTCCGTTCAAAACTGGAAAAAGCTTTCTGAGAAACTGCTCTGTGTTCTGTTAATTCATCTCACAGAGTTACATCTTTCCTTCAGAAGCCTTTCGCTAAGGCTGTTCTTGTGGAATTAGCAAAGTGATATTTGGAAGCCCATAGAGGTCTATGGTGAAAAAGGAAATATCTTCCGTTGAAAATTGGAAAGAAGCTTTCTGAGAAACTGCTCTGTGTTCTGTTAATTCACTCACAGAGTTACATCTTTCCTTCAAAAGCCTTTCCGTAAGGTTGATCTTGTGGAATTGGCAAAGGATATTTGGAAGACCATAGAGGGCTATGGTGAAATAGGAAATATGTTCCGTTCAAAACTGGAAAAAGCTTTCTGAAACTGCTCTGTGTTCTGTTAATTCATCTCACAGAGTTACATCTTTCCTTCAAAAGCCTTTCGGTAAGGCTTTTCTTGTGGAATTAGCAAAGTGATATTTGGAAGCCCATAGATGGCTGCGGTGAAAAAGGAAATATCTTCCGTTCAAAACTGGAAAGAAGCTTTCTGAGAAACTGCTCTGTGTTCTGTTAATTCATCTCACAGAGTTACATCTTTCCCTTCAAGAAGCCTTTCGCTAAGGCTGTTCTTGTGGAATTGGCAAAGGCATATTTGGAAGCCCATAGAGGGCTACGGTGAAAAAGGAAATATCTTCCGTTCAAAAGTGGAAATAAGCTTTCTGAGAAACTGCTCTGTGTTCTGTTAATTCATCTCACAGAGTTACATCTTTCCCTTCAAGAAGCCTTTCGCTAAGGCTGTTCTTGTGGAATTGGCAAAGGGATATTTGGAAGCCCATAGAGGCTATGGTGAAAAAAAATATCTTCCGTTAAAACTGGAAAGAAGCTTTATGAGAAACTGCTCTGTGTTCTGTTAATTCATCTTACAGACTTACATCTTTCCCTTCCAGAAGCCTTTCGCTAAGGCTGTTCTTGTGGAATTGGCAAAGTGATATTTGGTAACCCTTAGAGGGCTACAGTGAAAAAAAATATCTTCCGTTCAAAACTGGAAAGAAGCTTTCTGAGAAACTGCTCTGTGTTCTGTTAATTCATGTCACAGAGTTACATCTTTCCCTTCAAGAAGCCTTTCGCTAAGGTTGTTCTTGTGGAATTGGCAAGGATATTTGGAAGCCCATAGAGGGCTATGGTGAAAAAATCTCTTCCGTTCAAAACTGGAAAGAAACTTTCTGAGAAACTGCTCTGTGTTCTGTTAATTCATCTCACAGGTTACATCTTTCCCTTCAGAAGCCTTTCTCTAAGGCTGTTCTTGTGGAATTAGCAAAGTGATATTTGGAAGCCCATAGAGGGCTATGGTGAAAAAGGAAATATCTTCCGTTCAAAACTGAAAAGAAGCTTTCTGAAACTGCTCTGTGTTCTGTTAATTCATCTCACAGAGTTACATCGTTCCTTCAAGAAGCCTTTCGCTAAGGCTGTTCTTGTGGAATTGGCAAAGGATATTTGGAAGCCCATAGGCGGCTATGGTGAAAAAAATATCTTCCGTTCAAAACTGGAAAGAAGCTTTCTGAGAAACTGCTCTGTCTTCTGTTAATTCATCTCACAGAGTTACATCTTTCCCTTCAAGAATGTTTTCGCTAAAGCTGTTGTTGTGGAATTGGCAAAGTGATATTTGGAAGCCCATAAAGGGCTATGGTGAAAAAGGAAATATCTTCCGTTCAAAACTGGAAAGAAGCTTTCTGAGAAACTGCTCTGTGTTCTGTAAATTCATCTCACAGAGTTACACCTTTCCCTTCAAGCCTTTCGCTAAGTCTGTTGTTGTGGAATTGGCAAAGTTATATTAGGAAGCCCATAAAGGGCTATGGTGAAAAAGGAAATATCTTCCATTCAAAACTGGAAAAAGCTTTCTGAGAAACTGCTCCGTGTTCTGTTAATTCATCCCACAGAGTTACCTCTTACCCTTCAAGAAGCCTTTCGGTAAGGCTGTTCTTGTGGAATTGGCAAGGGATATTTGGAAGCCCTTACAGGGCTATGGTGAAAAAAATATCTTCCGTTCAAAACTGGAAAGAAGCTTTTGAGAAACTGCTCTGTGTTCTGTTAATTCATCTCACAGAGTTACATCTTTCCTTCAAGAAGCCTTTCGCTAAGGCTGTTCTTGTGGAATTGGCAAAGTGATATTTGGAAGCCCATAGAGGCTATGGTGAAAAAGGAAATATCTTCCGTTCAAAACTGGAAAGAAACTTTCTGTGAAACTGCTCTGTGTTCTGTTAATTCATCTCACAGAGTTACATCTTTCCCTTCAAGAAGCCTTTCACTAAGGCTGTTCTTGTGGAATTGGCAAAGTGATATTTGGAAGCCCATAGAGGGCTACAGTGAAAAGGAATATCTTCCGTTCAAAACTGGAAAGAAGCTTTCTGAGAAACTGCTCTGTGTTCTGTTAATTCATCTCACAGAGTTACATCTTTCCCTTCAAGAAGCCTTTGCTAAGGCTGTTCTTGTGGAATTAGCAAAGTGATATTTGGAAGCCCATAAAGGGCTATGGTGAAAAAGGAAATATCTTGCGTTCAAAACTGGAAAGAAGCTTTCTGAGAAACTGCTCTGTGTTCTGTTAATTCATCTCACAGGTTACATCTTTACCTTCAAGAATCCTTTCGCTAAGACTGTTCTTGTGGAATTGGCAAAGTGATATTTGGAAGCCCATAGAGGCTATGGTGAAAAAGGAAATATCTTCCGTTCAAAACTGGAAATAAGCTTTCTGAGAAACTTCTCTGTGTTATGTTAATTCATCTCACAGAGTTACATCTTTCCTTCAAGAATTCTTTCGCTAAGGCTGTTCTTGTGGAATTGGCAAGGGATATTTGGAAGCAAATAGAGGGCTATGGTGAAGAAATACCTTTTGTTGAAAACTGGAAGAAGCTTTCTGAGAAACTGCTCTGTGTTCTGTTAATTCATCCCACAGAGTTACATCTTTCCTTCAGAATCCTTTCGCTAAGGTTGTTCTTGTGGAATTGTCAAGGGATATTTGGAAGCCCATAGAGGGCTATGGTGAAAAAAAATATCTTCCGTTCAAAACTGGAAAAAGCTTTCTGAGAAACTGCTCTGTGTTCTGTTAATTCATCTCACAGAGTTACATCTTTCCCTTCAAGAAGTCTTTCGCTAAGGCTGTTCTTGTGGAATTGGCAAAGGATATTTGGAAGCCCATAGAGGGCTACGGTGAAAAAAATATCTTCCGTTCAAAACTGGAAAGAAGCTTTCTGAGAAACTGCTCTGTGTTCTGTTAATTCATCTCACAGAGTTACATCTTTCCCTTCAGAAGCCTTTCCTAAGGCTGTTCTTGTGGAATTGGCAAAGGATATTTGGAAGCCCATAGAGGGCTACGGTGAAAAAGGAAATATCTTCCGTTCAAAAGAAAGTGGAAATAAGCTTTCTGAGAAACTGCTCTGTGTTCTGTTAATTCATCTCACAGAGTTACATCTTTCCTTCAAGAAGCCTTTGCTAAGGCTGTTCTTGTGGAATTGGCAAAGGATATTTGGAAGCCCATAGAGGGCTATGGTGAAAAAGGAAATCTCTTCCGTTCAAAACTGGAAAGAAGCATTCTGAGAAACTGCTCTGTGTTCTGTTAATTCATCTCACAGAGTTACATCTTTCCCTTCAAGAAGCCTTTCTCTAAGGCTGTTGTTGTGGAATTGGCAAAGTATTATTACGAAGCCCATAGAGGGCTATGGTGAAAAAGGCAATATCTTCCGTTCAAAACTGGAAAGAAGCTTTCTGAGAAACTGCTCTGTGTTCTGTTAATTCATCTCACAGAGTTACATCTTTCCCTTCAAGAAGCCTTTCGCTAAGGCTGTTCTTGTGGAATTGGCAAAGGGATATTTGGAAGCCCATAAAGGGCTATGGTTAAAAAAGGAAATCTCTTCCGTTCAAAACAGGAAAGAAGCTTTCTGAGAAACTGCTCTGTGTTCTGTTAATTCATCTCACAGAGTTACATCTTTACCTTCAAGAAGCCTTTCGCTAAGGCTGTTCTTGTGGAATTGGCAAAGTGATATTTGGAAGCCCATAGAGGGCTATGATGAAGAAGTAAATATCTTCCGTTCAAAACCGGAAAGCAGCTTTCTGAGAAACTGCTCTGTGTTCTGTTAATTCATGTCACAGAGTTACATCTTTCCTTCAAAAGCCTTTCGCTAAGATTGTTCTTGTGGAATTGGCAAAGGGATATTTGGAAGCCCATAGGGGCTATGATGAAAAAGGAAATATCTTCCGTTCAAAACTGGAAAGAAATTTTCTGAGAAACTGCTCTGTGTTCTGTTAATTCATCTCACAGAGTTACATCTTTCCTTCAAGAAGCCTTTCGCTAAGGCTGTAGTTGTGGAATGGGCAAAGTGATATCAGGAAGCCCATAAAGGGCTATGGTGAAAAAGGAAATATCTTAGTTCAAAACTGGAAAGAAGCTTTCTGAAACTGCTCTGTGTTCTGTTAATTCATCTCACAGAGTTACATCTTTACCTTCAAGAATCCTTTCGCTAAGACTGTTCTTGTGGAATTGGCAAAGTGATATTTGGAAGCCCATAGAGGGCTACGGTGAAAAAGGAAATATCTTCCGTTCAAAACTGGAAATAAGCTTTCTGAGAAACTTCTCTGTGTTATGTTAATTCATCTCACAGAGTTACATCTTTCCTTTCAAGGATTCTTTCGCTAAGGCTGTTCTTGTGGAATTGGCAAAGGGATATTTGGAAGCAAATAGAGGGCTATGGTGAAAAAGGAAATACCTTTTGTTGAAAACTGGAAAGAAGCTTTCTGAGAAACTGCTCTGTGTTCTGTTAATTCATCTCACAGATTTACATCTTTCCCTTCCAGAATCCTTTCTCTAAGGCTGTTGTTGTGGAATTGGCAAAGTATTATTACGAAGCCCATAGAGGGCTATGGTGAAAAAGGCAATATCTTCCGTTCAAAACTGGAAAGAAGCATTCTGAGAAACTGCTCTGTGTTCTGTTAATTCATCTCACAGAGTTACATCTTTCCCTTCAAAAGCCTTTCGCTAAGGCTGTTCTTGTGGAATTAGCAAGGGATATTTGGAAGCCCATAGAGGCTACGGTGAAAAAGGAAATATCTTCCGTTCAAAAGTGGAAAGAAGCTTTCTGAGAAACTGCTCTGTGTTCTGTTAATTCATCTCACAGAGTTACATCTTTCCCTTCAGAAGCCTTTCGCTAAGGCTGTTCTTGTGGAATTAGCAAGGGATATTTGGAAGCCCATAGAGGGCTACGGTGAAAAAGGAAATCTCTTCCGTTAAAAACTGGAAAGAAGCTTTATGAGAAACTGCTCTGTGTTCTGTTAATTCATCTTACAGAGTTACATCTTTCCCTTCAAAGCCTTTCGCTAAGGCTGTTCTTGTGGAATTGGCAAAGTGATATTTGGTAACCCTTAGTGGGCTACAGTGAAAAGGAAATATCTTCTGTTCAAAACTGGAAAGAAGCTTTCTGAGAAACTGCTCTGTGTTCTGTTAATTCATATCACAGAGTTACATCTTTCCTTCAAGAAGCCTTTCGCTAAGGCTGTTCTTGTGGAATTGGCAAAGGATATTTGGAACCCCATAGAGGGCTACGGTGAAAAAGGAAATATCTTCCGCTCAAAACTGGAAAAAGCTTTCTGAGAAACTGCTCTGTGTTCTGTTAATTCATCTCACAGAGTTACATCTTTCCCTTCAAGAAGCCTTTCGCTAAGGCTGTTCTTGTGGAATTGGCAAAGGGATATTTGGAAGCCCATAGAGGGCTACGGTGAAAAAGGAAATCTCTTCCGTTAAAAACTGGAAAGAAGCTTTATGAGAAACTGCTCTGTGTTCTGTTAATTCATCTTACAGACTTACATCTTTCCCTTCCAGAAGCCTTTCGCTAAGGCTGTTCTTGTGGAATTGGCAAAGTGATATTTGGTAACCCTTAGTGGGCTACAGTGAAAAAGGAAATATCTTCTGTTCAAAACTGGAAAGAAGCTTTCTGAGAAACTGCTCTGTGTTCTGTTAATTCATATCACAGAGTTACATCTTTCCCTTCAAGAAGCCTTTCGCTAAGGTTGTTCTTGTGGAATTGGCAAAGGGATATTTGGAAGCCCATAGAGGGCTATGGTGAAAAAGGAAATCTCTTCCGTTCAAAACTGGAACGAAGCATTCTGAGAAACTGCTCTGTGTTCTGTTAATTCATCTCACAGAGTTACATCTTTCCCTTCAAGAAGCCTTTCTCTAAGGCTGTTCTTGTATAATTGGCAAAGTGATATTTGGAAGCCCATAGAGGGCTATGGTGAAAAAGGAAATATCTTCCGTTCAAAACTGAAAAGAAGCTTTCTGAGAAACTGCTCTGTGTTCTGTTAATTCATCTCACAGAGTTACATCTTTACCTTCAAGAAGCCTTTCGCTAAGGCTGTTCTTGTATAATTGGCAAAGGGATATTTGGAAGCCCATAGAGGGCTATGGTGAAAAAGGAAATATCTTCCGTTCAAAACTGAAAAGAAGCTTTCTGAGAAACTGCTCTGTGTTCTGTTAATTCATCTCACAGAGTTACATCGTTCCCTTCAAGAAGTCTTTCGCTAAGGCTGTTCTTGTGGAATTGGCAAAGGGATATTTGGAAGCCCATAGAGGGCTATGGTGAAAAAGGAAATATCTTCCGTTCAAAACTGGAAAGAAGCTTTCTGAGAAACTGCTCTGTGTTCTGTTAATTCATCTCACAGAGTTACATCTTTCCCTTCAAGAAGCTTTTCGCTAAGGCTGTTGTTGTGGAATTGGCAAAGTTTTATTACGAAGCCCATAGAGGGCTATGGTGAAAAAGGAAATATCTTCCGTTCAAAACTGGAAAGAAGCTTTCTGAGAAACTGCTCTGTGTTCTGTTAATTCATCCCACAGAGTTAACTCTTTCCCTTCAAGAAGCCTTTCGGTAAGGCTGTTCTTGTGGAATTTGCAAGGTGATTTTTGGAAGCCCTTACAGGGCTATGGTGAAAAAGGAAATATCTTCCGTTCAAAACTGGAAAGAAGCTTTTTGAGAAACTGCTCTGTGTTCTGTTAATTCATCTCACAGAGTTACATCTTTCCTTTCAAGAAGCCTTTCGCTAAGGCTGTTCTTGTGGAATTGGCAAAGTGATATTTGGAAGCCCATAGAGGGCTATGGTGAAAAAGGAAATATCTTCCGTTGAAAACTGGAAGGAAGCTTTCTGAGAAACTGCTCTGTGTTCTCTTAATTCATCTCACAGAGTTACATCTTTCCCTTCAAGAAGTCTTTCGCTAAGGCTGTTCCTGCGGAATTTGCAAAGGGATATTTGGAAGCCCTTAGAGGACTATGGTGAAAAAGGAAATATCTTCCGTTCAAAACTGGAAAGAAGGTTTCTGAGAAACTGCTCTGTGTTCTGTTAATTCATCTCACAGAGTTACATCTTTCCCTTCAAGAAGCCTTTCGTTAAGGCTGTTCTTGTGGAATTGGCAAAGGGATATTTTAAGCCCATAAAGGACTATGGTTAAAAGGAAATAACTTCCGTTCAAAACTGGAAAGTGGCTTTCTGAGAAACTGCTCTGTGTTCTGTTCATTCATCTCACAGAGTTACATCTTTCCCTTCAAGAAGCCTTTTGCTAAGGCTGTACTTGTGGAATTGGCAAAGTGATATTTGGAAGACATAGAGGGCTATGGTGAAAAAGGAAATATATTCCGTTGAAAACTGGAAAGAAGCTTTCTGAGAAACTGCTCTGTGTTCTGTTAATTCATCTCACAGAGTTACATCTTTCCCTTCAAGAAGCCTTTCGCTAAGGCTGTTCTTGTGGAATTGGCAAAGGGATATTTGGAAGCCCTCAAAGGGCTATGGTTAAAAAAGAAATCTCTTCCGTTCAAAACAGGAAAGAAGCTTTCTGTGAAACTGCTCTGTGTTCTGTTAATTCATCTCACAGTGTTACATCTTTCACTTCAAGAAGCCTTTCGCTAAGGCTGTTCTTGTGGAATTGGCAAAGTGATATTTGGAAGCCCATAGAGTGCTACGGTGAAAAAGGGAATATCTTCCGTTCAAAACTGGAAAGAAGCTTTCTGAGAAACTGCTCTGTGTTCTGTTAATTCATCTCACAGAGTTACATCTTTCCCTTGAAGAAGACTTTCGCTAAGGCTGTTCTTGTGGAATTGGCAAAGGGATATTTGGAAGCCCATAGAGGGCTATGATGAAGAAGTAAATATCTTCCGTTCAAAACCGGAAAGCAGCTTTCTGAGAAACTGCTCTGTGTTCTGTTAATTCATGTCACAGAGTTACATCTTTCCCTTCAAGAAGCCTTTCGCTAAGATTGTTCTTGTGGAATTGGCAAAGGGATATTTGGAAGCCCATAGAGGGCTATGATGAAAAAGGAAATATCTTCCGTTCAAAACTGGAAAGAAGTTTTCTGAGAAACTGCTCTGTGTTCTGTTAATTCATCTCACAGAGTTACATCTTTCCCTTCAAGAAGCCTTTCGCTAAGGCTGTAGTTGTGGAATTGGCAAAGTGATATCAGGAAGCCCATAAAGGGCTATGGTGAAAAAGGAAATATCTTGCGTTCAAAACTGGAAAGAAGCTTTCTGAGAAACTGCTCTGTGTTCTGTTAATTCATCTCACAGAGTTACATCTTTACCTTCAAGAATCCTTTCGCTAAGACTGTTCTTGTGGAATTGGCAAAGTGATATTTGGAAGCCCATAGAGGGCTACGGTGAAAAAGGAAATATCTTCCGTTCAAAACTGGAAATAAGCTTTTTGAGAAACTTCTCTGTGTTCTGTTAATTCATCTCACAGAGTTACATCTTTCCTTTCAAGAAGTCTTTCGCTAAGGCTGTCCTTGTGGAATTGGCAAAGGGATATTTGGAAGCAAATAGAGGGCTATGGTGAAAAAGGAAATACCTTTTGTTGAAAACTGGAAAGAAGCTTTCTGAGAAACTGCTCTATGTTCTGTTAATTCATCTCACAGATTTACATCTTTCCCTTCCAGAATCCTTTCGCTAAGGTTGTTCTTGTGGAATTGTCAAAGGGATATTTGGAAGCCCATAGAGGGCTATGGTGAAAAAGGAAATATCTTCCGTTCAAAACTGGAAAGAAGCTTTCTGAGAAACTGCTCTGTGTTCTGTTAATTCATCTCACAGAGTTACATCTTTCCCTTCAAGAAGTCTTTCGCTAAGGCTGTTCTTGTGGAATTGGCAAAGGGATATTTGGAAGCCCATAGAGGGCTACGGTGAAAAAGGAAATATCTTCCGTTCAAAACTGGAAAGAAGCTTTCTGAGAAACTGCTCTGTGTTCTGTTAATTCATCTCACAGAGTTACATCTTTCCCTTCAAGAAGCCTTTCGCTAAGGCTGTTCTTGTGGAATTGGCAAGGATATTTGGAAGCCCATAGAGGCTATGGTGAAAAGGAAATCTCTTCCGTTCAAAACTGGAAAGAAGCATTCTGAGAAACTGCTCTGTGTTCTGTTAATTCATCTCACAGACTTACATCTTTCCCTTCAAGAAGCCTTCCTCTAAGGCTGTTCTTGTGGAATTGGCAAGGTATTATTACGAAGCCCATAGAGGGCTATGGTGAAAAAGGCAATATCTTCCGTTCAAAACTGGAAAGAAGCTTTCTGAGAAACTGCTCTGTGTTCTGTTAATTCATCTCACAGAGTTACAACTTTCCCTTCAAGAAGCCTTTCGCTAAGGCTGTTCTTGTGGAATTGGCAAAGGGATATTTGGAAGCCCATAGAGGGCTACGGTGAAAAAGGAAATATCTTCCGTTCAAAAGTGGAAATAAGCTTTCTGAGAAACTGCTCTGTATTCTGTTAATTCATCTCACAGAGTTACATCTTTCCCTTCAAGAAGCCTTTCGCTAAGGCTGTTCTTGTGGAATTGGCAAAGGGATATTTGGAAGCCCATAGAGGGCTATGGTGAAAAAGGAAATCTCTTCCGTTCAAAACTGGAAAGAAGCATTCTGAGAAACTGCTCTGTGTTCTGTTAATTCATCTCACAGAGTTACATCTTTCCCTTCAAGAAGCCTTTCTCTAAGGCTGTTCTTGTGGAATTGGAAAAGTGATATTTGGAAGCCCATAGAGGGCTATGGTGAAAAAAGGAAATATCTTCCGTTCAAAACTGAAAAGAAGCTTTCTGAGAAACTGCTCTGTGTTCTGTTAATTCATCTCACAGAGTTACATCTTTCCCTTCAAGAAGCCTTTCGCTAAGTCTGTTCTTGTGGAATTGGCAAAGGGATATTTGGAAGCCCATAGAGGGCTATGGTGAAAAGGAAATATCTTCCGCTCCAAACTGGAAAGAAGCTTTCTGAGAAACTGCTCTGTGTTCTGTTAATTCATCTCACAGAGTTACATCTTTCCCTTCAAGAAGCCTTTCTCTAAGGCTGTTCTTGTGGAATTGGAAAAGTGATATTTGGAAGCCCATAGAGGGCTATGGTGAAAAAGGAAATATCTTCCGTTCAAAACTGAAAGAAGCTTGAGAAACTGCTCTGTGTTCTGTTAATTCATCTCACAGAGTTACATCTTTCCCTTCAAGAAGCCTTTCGCTAAGTCTGTTCTTGTGGAATTGGCAAAGGGATATTTGGAAGCCCATAGAGGGCTATGGCGAAAAAGGAAATATCTTCCGTTCAAAACTGGAAAGAAGCTTTCTGAGAAACTGCTCTGTGTTCTTTTAATTCATCTCACAGAGTTACATTTCTCCCTTCAAGAAGTCTTTCGCTAACGCTGTTCTTGTGTAATTGGAAAAGTGATATTTGGAAGCCCATAGAGGGCTATGGTGAAAAAGGAGATATCTTCCGTTCAAAACTGGAAAGAAGCTTTCTCAGAAACTGCTCTGTGTTCTGTTAATTCATCTCACAGAGATACATCTTTCCCTTCAAGAAGACTTTCGCTAAGGCTGTTCCTGTGGAATTGGCAAAGGGATATTTTGAAGCCCATAGAGGGCTATGATGAAAAAGGAAATATCTTCCGTTCAAAACTGGAAAGAAGCTTTCTGAGAAACTGCTCTGTGTTCTGTAAATTTATCTCATAGAGTTACACCTTTCCCTTCAAGAAGCCTTTCGCTAAGTCTGTTGTTGTGGAATTGGAAAAGTATTATTACGAATCCCATAGAGGGCTATGGTGAAAAAGGCAATATCTTCCGTTCAAAACTGGAAAGAAGCTTTCTGAGAAACTGCTCTGTGTTCTGTTAATTCATCTCACAGAGTTACATCTTTCCTTCAAGAAGCCTTTCTCTAAGGCTGTTGTTGTGGAATTGGCAAAGTATTATTTGGAAGCCCATAGAGGGCTATGGTGAAAAGGCAATATCTTCCGTTCAAAACTGGAAAGAAGCATTCTGAGAAACTGCTCTGTGTTCTGTTAATTCATCTCACAGAGTTACATCTTTCCCTTCAAGAAGCCTTTCGCTAAGGCTGTTCTTGTGGAATTGGCAAAGGATATTTGGAAGCCCATAGAGGGCTACGGTGAAAAGGAAATATCTTCCGTTCAAAAGTGGAAAGAAGCTTTCTGAGAAACTGCTCTGTGTTCTGTTAATTCATCTCACAGAGTTACATCTTTCCTTCAAGAAGCCTTTCGCTAAGGCTGTTCTTGTGGAATTGGCAAGGATATTTGGAAGCCCATAGAGGGCTACGGTGAAAAGGAAATCTCTTCCGTTAAAAACTGGAAAGAAGCTTTCTGAGAAACTGCTCTGTGTTCTGTTAATTCATCTCACAGACTTACATCTTTCCCTTCAGAAGCCTTTCGCTAAGGCTGTTCTTGTGGAATTGGCAAAGTGATATTTGGTAACCCATAGAGGGCTACGGTGAAAAGGAAATATCTTCCGTTCAAAACTGGAAAGAAGCTTTCTGAGAAACTGCTCTGTGTTCTGTTAATTCATCTCACAGAGTTACATCTTTCCTTCAAGAAGCCTTTCTCTAAGGCTGTTCTTGTGGAATTGGCAAAGGATATTTGGAAGCCCATAGAGGGCTATGGTGAAAAAGGAAATCTCTTCCGTTCAAAACTGGAAAGAAGCTTTCTGAGAAACTGCTCTGTGTTCTGTTAATTCATCTCACAGAGTTACATCTTTCCTTCAAGAAGCCTTTCGCTAAGGCTGTTCTTGTGGAATTGGCAAAGGATATTTGGAAGCCCATAGAGGGCTACGGTGAAAAGGAAATATCTTCCGTTCAAAAGTGGAAATAAGCTTTCTGAGAAACTGTTCTGTGTTCTGTTAATTCATCTCACAGAGTTACATCTTTCCCTTCAAGAGCCTTTCGCTAAGGCTGTTCTTGTGGAATTGGCAAAGGATATTTGGAAGCCCATAGAGGGCTATTCTGAAAAGGAAATCTCTTCCGTTCAAAAGTGGAAATAAGCTTTCTGAGAAACTGCTCTGTGTTCTGTTAATTCATCTCACAGAGTTACATCTTTCCTTCAAGAAGCCTTTCGCTAAGGCTGTTCTTGTGTAATTGGCAAAGGATATTTGGAAGCCCATAGAGGGCTATTCTGAAAAGGAAATCTCTTCCGCTCAAAACTGGAAAGAAGCATTCTGAGAAACTGCTCTGTGTTCTGTTAATTCATCTCACAGAGTTACATCTTTCCCTTCAAGCCTTTCTCTAAGGCTGTTCTTGTATAATTGGCAAAGTGATATTTGGAAGCCCATAGAGGGCTATGGTGAAAAAGGAAATATCTTCCGTTCAAAACTGAAAAGAAGCTTTCTGAGAAACTGCTCTGTGTTCTGTTAATTCATCTCACAGAGTTACATCTTTCCTTCAAGAAGTCTTCGCTAAGGCTGTTCTTGTGGAATTGGCAAAGGATATTTGGAAGCCCATAGAGGGCTATGGTGAAAAAGGAAATATCTTCCGTTCAAAACTGGAAAGAAGCTTTCTGAGAAACTGCTCTGTGTTCTGTTAATTCATCTCACAGAGTTACATCTTTCCCTTCAAGAAGCCTTTCGCTAAGGCTGTTGTTGTGGAATTGGCAAAGTATTATTACGAAGCCCATAGAGGGCTATGGTGAAAAAGGAAATATCTTCCGTTCAAAACTGGAAAGAAGCTTTCTGAGAAACTGCTCTGTGTTCTGTTAATTCATCTCACAGAGTTACATCTTTCCCTTCAAGAAGCCTTTCGCTAAGGCTGTTCTTGTGGAATTGGCAAGGTGATTTTTGGAAGCCCTTACAGGGCTATGGTGAAATATCTTCCGTTCAAAACTGGAAAGAAGCTTTCTGAGAAACTGCTCTGTGTTCTGTTAATTCATCTCACAGAGTTACATCTTTCCTTCAAGAAGCCTTTCGCTAAGGCTGTTCTTGTGGAATTGGCAAAGTGATATTTGGAAGCCCATAGAGGGCTATGGTGAAAAAGGAAATATCTTCCGTTGAAAACTGGAAAGAAGCTTTCTGAGAAACTGCTCTGTGTTCTGTTAATTCATCTCACAGAGTTACTCTTTCCCTTCAAGAAGCCTTCGGTAAGGCTGTTCTTGTGGAATTGCAAGGTGATTTTTGGAAGCCCTTACAGGGCTATGGTGAAATATCTTCCGTTCAAAACTGGAAAGAAGCTTTTTGAGAAACTGCTCTGTGTTCTGTTAATTCATCTCACAGAGTTACATCTTTCCTTTCAAGAAGCCTTTCGCTAAGGCTGTTCTTGTGGAATTGGCAAAGTGATATTTGGAAGCCCATAGAGGGCTATGGTGAAAAAGGAAATATCTTCCGTTGAAAACTGGAAAGAAGCTTTCTGAGAAACTGCTCTGTGTTCTCTTAATTCATCTCACAGAGTTACATCTTTCCCTTCAAGAAGTCTTTCGCTAAGGCTGTTCCTGCGGAATTTGCAAAGGGATATTTGGAAGCCCTTAGAGGACTATGGTGAAAAAGGAAATATCTTCCGTTCAAAACTGGCAAGAAGGTTTCTGAGAAACTGCTCTGTGTTCTGTTAATTCATCTCACAGAGTTACATCTTTCTCTTCAAGAAGCCTTTCGTTAAGGCTGTTCTTGTGGAATTGGCAAAGGGATATTTTAAGCCCATAAAGGACTATGGTTAAAAAGGAAATAACTTCAGTTCAAAACTGGAAAGTGGCTTTCTGAGAAACTGCTCTGTGTTCTGTTCATTCATCTCACAGAGTTACATCTTTCCCTTCAAGAAGCCTTTTGCTAAGGCTGTACTTGTGGAATTGGCAAAGTGATATATGGAAGACATAGAGGGCTATGGTGAAAAAGGAAATATATTCCGTTGAAAACTGGAAAGAAGCTTTCTGAGAAACTGCTCTGTGTTCTGTTAATTCATCTCACAGAGTTACATCTTTCCCTTCAAGAAGCCTTTCGCTAAGGCTGTTCTTGTGGAATTGGCAAAGGGATATTTGGAAGCCCTCAAAGGGCTATGGTTAAAAAAGAAATCTCTTCCGTTCAAAACAGGAAAGAAGCTTTCTGTGAAACTGCTCTGTGTTCTGTTAATTCATCTCACAGTGTTACATCTTTCACTTCAGAAGCCTTTCGCTAAGGCTGTTTTTGTGGAATTGGCAAAGGGATATTTGGAAGTAAATAGAGGGCTATGGTGAAAAAGGAAATACCTTCCGTTCAAAACTGGAAAGAAGCTTTCTGAGAAACTGCTCTGTGTTCTGTTAATTCATCTCACAGAGTTACATCTTTCCCTTCAAGAAGCCTTCGCTAAGATTGTTCTTGTGGAATTGGCAAAGGATATTTGGAAGCCCATAGAGGGCTATGATGAAAAAGGAAATATCTTCCGTTCAAAACTGGAAAGAAGTTTTCTGAGAAACTGCTCTGTGTTCTGTTAATTCATCTCACAGAGTTACATCTTTCCTTCAAGAAGCCTTCGCTAAGGCTGTGGTTGTGGAATTGGCAAGTGATATCAGGAAGCCCATAAAGGGCTATGGTGAAAAAGGAAATATCTTGCGTTCAAAACTGGAAAGAAGCTTGAGAAACTGCTCTGTGTTCTGTTAATTCATCTCACAGAGTTACATCTTTACCTTCAAGAATCCTTTCGCTAAGACTGTTCTTGTGGAATTGGCAAAGTGATATTTGGAAGCCCATAGAGGGCTACGGTGAAAAGGAAATATCTTCCGTTCAAAACTGAAATAAGCTTTTGAGAAACTTCTGTGTTCTGTTAATTCATCTCACAGAGTTACATCTTTCCTTTCAAGAAGTCTTTCGCTAAGGCTGTCCTTGTGGAATTGGCAAAGGGATATTTGGAAGCAAATAGAGGGCTATGGTGAAAAAGGAAATACCTTTTGTTGAAAACTGGAAAGAAGCTTTCTGAGAAACTGCTCTATGTTCTGTTAATTCATCTCACAGATTTACATCTTTCCCTTCCAGAATCCTTTCGCTAAGGTTGTTCTTGTGGAATTGTCAAAGGGATATTTGGAAGCCCATAGAGGGCTATGGTGAAAAAGGAAATATCTTCCGTTCAAAACTGGAAAGAAGCTTTCTGAGAAACTGCTCTGTGTTCTGTTAATTCATCTCACAGAGTTACATCTTTCCCTTCAAGAAGTCTTTCGCTAAGGCTGTTCTTGTGGAATTGGCAAAGGGATATTTGGAAGCCCATAGAGGGCTCAGTGAAAAGGAAATATCTTCCGCTCAAAACTGGAAAGAAGCTTTCTGAGAAACTGCTCTGTGTTCTGTTAATTCATCTCACAGAGTTACATCTTTCCTTCAAGAAGCCTTTCGCTAAGGCTGTTCTTGTGGAATTGGCAAAGGATATTTGGAAGCCCAGAGGGCTATGGTGAAAAGGAAATCTCTTCCGCTCAAAACTGGAAAGAAGCATTCTGAGAAACTGCTCTGTGTTCTGTTAATTCATCTCACAGACTTACATCTTTCCTTCAAGAAGCCTTCCTCTAAGGCTGTTCTTGTGGAATTGGCAAGCAGATATTACGAAGCCCATAGAGGGCTATGGTGAAAAGGCAATATCTTCCGTTCAAAACTGGAAAGAAGCTTTCTGAGAAACTGCTCTGTGTTCTGTTAATTCATCTCACAGAGTTACAACTTTCCTTCAAGAAGCCTTTCGCTAAGGCTGTTCTTGTGGAATTGGCAAAGGATATTTGGAAGCCCATAGAGGGCTCGGTGAAAAGGAAATATCTTCCGCTCAAAAGTGGAAATAAGCTTTCTGAGAAACTGCTCTGTATTCTGTTAATTCATCTCACAGAGTTACATCTTTCCTTCAAGAAGCCTTTCGCTAAGGCTGTTCTTGTGGAATTGGCAAGGATATTTGGAAGCCCATAGAGGGCTATGGTGAAAAAGGAAATCTCTTCCGCTCAAAACTGGAAAGAAGCATTCTGAGAAACTGCTCTGTGTTCTGTTAATTCATCTCACAGAGTTACATCTTTCCCTTCAAGAAGCCTTTCTCTAAGGCTGTTCTTGTGGAATTGGAAAAGTGATATTTGGAAGCCCATAGAGGCTATGGTGAAAAAAATATCTTCCGCTCAAAACTGAAAAGAAGCTTGAGAAACTGCTCTGTGTTCTGTTAATTCATCTCACAGAGTTACATCTTTCCCTTCAAGAAGCCTTTCGCTAAGTCTGTTCTTGTGGAATTGGCAAAGGATATTTGGAAGCCCATAGAGGGCTATGGCGAAAAGGAAACATCTTCCGCTCAAAACTGGAAAGAAGCTTTCTGAGAAACTGCTCTGTGTTCTTTTAATTCATCTCACAGAGTTACATTTCTCCCTTCAAGAAGTCTTTCGCTAACGCTGTTCTTGTGTAATTGGAAAAGTGATATTTGGAAGCCCATAGAGGGCTATGGTGAAAAAGGAGATATCTTCCGTTCAAAACTGGAAAGAAGCTTTCTCAGAAACTGCTCTGTGTTCTGTTAATTCATCTCACAGAGATACATCTTTCCCTTCAAGAAGACTTTCGCTAAGGCTGTTCCTGTGGAATTGGCAAAGGGATATTTTGAAGCCCATAGAGGGCTATGATGAAAAAGGAAATATCTTCCGTTCAAAACTGGAAAGAAGCTTTCTGAGAAACTGCTCTGTGTTCTGTAAATTTATCTCATAGAGTTACACCTTTCCCTTCAAGAAGCCTTTCGCTAAGTCTGTTGTTGTGGAATTGGAAAAGTATTATTACGAATCCCATAGAGGGCTATGGTGAAAAGGCAATATCTTCCGCTCAAAACTGGAAAGAAGCTTTCTGAGAAACTGCTCTGTGTTCTGTTAATTCATCTCACAGAGTTACATCTTTCCTTCAAGAAGCCTCGCTAAGGCTGTTCTTTTGGAATTGGCAAAGGATATTTGGAAGCCCATAAAGGGCTATGGTTAAAAAGGAAATCTCTTCCGCTCAAAACAGGAAAGAAGCTTGAGAAACTGCTCTGTGTTCTGTTAATTCATCTCACAGAGTTACATCTTTCCCTTCAAGAAGCCTTTCGCTAAGGCTGTTCTTGTGGAATTGGCAAAGTGATATTTGAAGCCCATAGAGGGCTACGTGAAAAGGAAATATCTTCCGTTCAAAACTGGAAATAAGCTTGAGAAACTCTCTGTGTTCTGTTAATTCGTCTCACAGAGTTACATCTTTCCTTCAAGAAGCCTTTCGCTAATTGTTTTGTGGAATTGGCAAAGGATATTTGGAAGTAAATAGAGGGCTATGGTGAAAAAGGAAATACCTTCCGTTGAAAACTGGAAAGAAGCTTTCTGAGAAACTGCTCTGTGTTCTGTTAATTCATCTCACAGAGTTACATCTTTCCCTTCAAGAATCCTTTCTCTAAGGTTGTTCTTGTGGAATTAGCAGAGTATTTGGAAGCCCATAGAGGGCTATGGTGAAAAGAAATATCTTCCGTTCAAAACTGGAAAGAATCTTTCTGAGAAACTGCTCTGTGTTCTGTTAATTCATCTCACAGAGTTTCATCTTTCCCTTCAGAATCCTTTCGCTAAGGTTGTTCTTGTGGAATTGGCAAAGGATATTTGGAAGCCCATAGAGGGCTATGGTGAAAAAGGAAATCTCTTCCGCTCAAAACTGGAAAGAAGCTTGAGAAACTGCTCTGTGTTCTGTTAATTCATCTCACAGAGTTACATCTTTCCTTCAAGAAGCCTTCGCTAAGGCTGTTCTTGTGGAATTGGCAAAGGATATTTGGAAGCCCATAGAGGGCTACGTGAAAAAGGAAATATCTTCCGCTCAAAAGTGGAAATAAGCTTTCTGAGAAACTGTTCTGTGTTCTGTTAATTCATCTCACAGAGTTACATCTTTCCTTCAAGAGCCTTTCGCTAAGGCTGTTCTTGTGGAATTGGCAAAGGATATTTGGAAGCCCATAGAGGGCTACGTGAAAAATATCTTCCGCTCAAAAGTGGAAATAAGCTTTCTGAGAAACTGCTCTGTGTTCTGTTAATTCATCTCACAGAGTTACATCTTTCCTTCCAGAAGCCTTTCACAAGGCTGTTCTTGTGTAATTGGCAAAGGATATTTGGAAGCCCATAGAGGGCTATTCTGAAAAGGAAATCTCTTCCGCTCAAAACTGGAAAGAAGCATTCTGAGAAACTGCTCTGTGTTCTGTTAATTCATCTCACAGAGTTACATCTTTCCTTCCTGAAGCCTTTCTAAGGCTGTTCTTGTGGAATTGGCAAGTGATATTTGGAAGCCCATAGAGGGCTATGGTGAAAAAGGAAATATCTTCCGTTCAAAACTGAAAAGAAGCTTTCTGAGAAACTGCTCTGTGTTCTGTTAATTCATCTCACAGAGTTACATCTTTCCCTTCAAGAAGCCTTTCGCTAAGGCTGTTCTTGTGGAATTGGCAAATGGATATTTGGAAGCCCATAGACGGCTATGGTGAAAAAGGAAATATCTTCCGTTCAAAACTGGAAAGAAGCTTTCTGAGAAACTGCTCTGTATTCTTTTAATTCATCTCACAGAGTTACATCTCTCCCTTCAAGAAGTCTTTCGCTAACGCTGTTCTTGTGGAATTGGCAAAGTGATATTTGGAAGCCCTTAGAGAGCTATGGTGAAAAAGGAAATATCTTCCGTTCAAAACTGAAAAGAAGCTTTCTGAGAAACTGCTCTGTGTTCTGTTAATTCATCTCACAGAGTTACATCTTTCCCTTCAAGAAGCCTTTCGCTAAGGCTGTTCTTGTGGAATTGGCAAATGGATATTTGGAAGCCCATAGACGGCTATGGTGAAAAAGGAAATATCTTCCGTTCAAAACTGGAAAGAAGCTTTCTGAGAAACTGCTCTGTATTCTTTTAATTCATCTCACAGAGTTACATCTCTCCCTTCAAGAAGTCTTTCGCTAACGCTGTTCTTGTGGAATTGGCAAAGTGATATTTGGAAGCCCATAGAGAGCTATGGTGAAAAAGGAGATATCTTCCGTTCAAAACTGGAAAGAAGCTTTCTCAGAAACTGCTCTGTGTTGTTAATTCATCTCACAGAGATACATCTTTCCCTTCAAGAAGCCTTTCGCTAAGGCTGTTCTTGTGGAATTGGCAAAGGGATATTTGGAAGCCCATAGAGGGCTATGATGAAAAAGGAAATATCTTCCGTTCAAAACTGGAAAGAAGCTTTCTGAGAAACTGCTCTGTGTTCTGCAAATTCATCTCATAGAGTTACACCTTTCCCTTCAAGAAGTCTTTCGCTAAGTCTGTTGTTGTGGAATTGGCAAAGTATTATTACGAAGCCCATAGAGGGCTATGGTGAAAAAGGAAATATCTTCCGTTCAAAACTGGAAAGAAGCTTTCTGAGAAACTGCTCTGTGTTCTGTTAATTCATCTCACAGAGTTACATCTTTCCCTTCAAGAAGCCTTTCGCTAAGGCTGTTCTTGTGGAATTGGCAAAGTGATATTTGGAAGCCCATAGAGGCTATGGTGAAAAGGAAATATCTTCCGTCAAAACTGGAAAGAATCTTTCTGAGAAACTGCTCTGTGTTCTGTTAATTCATCTCACAGAGTTTCATCTTCCCCTTCCAGAATCCTTTCGCTAAGGTTGTTCTTGTGGAATTGGCAAAGGGATATTTGGAAGCCCATAGAGGGCTACGGTGAAAAAGCAAATATCTTCCGTTCAAAACTGGAAAGAAGCTTTCTGAGAAACTGCTCTGTGTTCTGTTAATTCATCTCACAGAGTTACATCATTTCCTTCAAGAAGCCTTTCGCTAAGGCTGTTCTTGTGGAATTGGTAAAGGGATATTTGGAAGCCCATAGAGGGCTATGGTGAAAAAGGAAATATCTTCCGTTCAAAACTGGAAAGAAGCTTTCTGAGAAACTGCTCTGTGTTCTGTTAATTCACTCACAGAGTTACATCTTTCCCTTCAAGAAACCTTTCCCTAAGGTTGATCTTGTGCAATTGCAAAAGTGATATTTGGAAGGCGATAGAGGGCTATGGAAAATAGGAAATATCTTCCGTTAAAAACTGGAAAGAAGCTTTCTGAGAAACTGCTCTGTGTTCTGTTAATTCATCTCACAGAGTTACATCTTTCCTTCAGGAAGCCTTTCGTAAGGCTGTTCTTGTGGAATTGGCAAAGTGATATTTGGAAGCCCATGAGGGCTGCGGTGAAAAAGTAAATATCTTCCGCTCAAAACTGGAAAGAAGCTTGAGAAACTGCTCTGTGTTATTTTAATTCATCTCACAGAGTTACATCTTTCCCTTCAAGAACCTTTCGCTAAGGCTGTTCTTGTGGAATTGGCAGGGATATTTGGAAGCCCATAGGGGCTATGGTGAAAAAGGAAATATCTTCCGTTCAAAACTGGAAAGAAGCTTTCTGAGAAACTGCTCTGTGTTCTTTTAATTCATCTCACAGAGTTACATCTTTCACTTCAAGAAGCCTTTCGCTAAGGCTGTTCTTGTGGAATTGGCAAAGGGATATTTGGAAGCAAATAGAGGGCTATGGTGAAAAAGGAAATATCTTCCGTTGAAAACTGGAAAGAAGCTTTCTGAGAAACTGCTCTGTGTTCTGTTAATTCATCTCACAGTGTTACATCTTTCACTTCAAGAAGCCTTTCGCTAAGGCTGTTCTTGTGGAATTGGCAAAGGGATATTTGGAAGCCCATAGAGGGCTACGGTGAAAAAGGAAATATCTTCCGTTCAAAACTGGAAGAAGCTTTCTGAGAAACTGCTCTGTGTTGTTAATTCATCTCACAGTGTTACATCATTTCCTTCAAGAAGCCTTTCGCTAAGGCTGTTCTTGTGGAATTGGCAAAGGATATTTGGAAGCCCATAGAGGGCTATGGTGAAAAAGGAAATATCTTCCGTTGAAAACTGGAAAGAAGCTTTCTGAGAAACTGCTCTGTGTTCTGTTAATTCATCTCATAGAGTTACATCTTTCCTTCAAGAAGCCTTTCGCTAAGGCTGTTCTTGTGGAATTGGCAAAGGATATTTGGAAGCCCATAGAGGCTATGGTGAAAAAGGAAATATCTTCCGTTCAAAACTGGAAAGAAGCTTTCTGAGAAACTGCTCTGTGTTGTGTTAATTCATCTCACAGTGTTACATCATTTCCTTCAAGAAGCCTTTCGCTAAGGCTGTTCTTGTGGAATTGGCAAAGGGATATTTGGAAGCCCATAGAGGGCTATGGTGAAAAAGGAAATATCTTATGTTGAAAACTGGAAAGAAGCTTTCTGAGAAACTGCTCTGTGTTCTGTTAATTCATCTCATAGAGTTACATCTTTCCTTCAAGAAGCCTTTCGCTAAGGCTGTTCTTGTGGAATTGGCAAAGTGATATTTGGAAGCCCATAGACGGCAGCGCTGAAAAAGGAAATATCTTCCGGTCAAAACTGGAAAGAAGCTTTCTGAGAAACTGCTCTGTGTACTGTTAATTCATCTCACAGAGTTACATCTTTCCCTTCCAGAAGCCTTTGGCTAAGGCTGTTCTTGTGGAATTGGCAAAGTGATATTTGGTAAACCATAGAGGGCTACGGTGAAAAAGGAAATCTCTTCCGTTAAAAACTGGAAAGAAGCTTTCTGAGAAACTGCTCTGTGTTCTGTTAATTCATCTCACAGACTTACATCTTTCCCTTCCAGAAGCCTTTCGCTAAGGCTGTTCTTGTGGAATTGGCAAAGTGATATTTGGAAGCCCATAGACGGCAGCGCTGAAAAGGAAATATCTTCCGGTCAAAACTGGAAAGAAGCTTTCTGAGAAACTGCTCTGTGTACTGTTAATTCATCTCACAGAGTTACATCTTTCCCTTCCAGAAGCCTTTGGCTAAGGCTGTTCTTGTGGAATTGGCAAAGTGATATTTGGTAAACCATAGAGGGCTACGGTGAAAAAGGAAATCTCTTCCGTTAAAAACTGGAAAGAAGCTTTCTGAGAAACTGCTCTGTGTTCTGTTAATTCATCTCACAGACTTACATCTTTCCCTTCCAGAAGCCTTTCGCTAAGGCTGTTCTTGTGGAATTGGCAAAGTGATATTTGGTAACCCATAGAGGGCTACGGTGAAAAAGGAAATATCTTCCGTTCAAAACTGGGAAGAAGCTTTCTGAGAAACTGCTCTGTGTTCTGTTAATTCATCTCACAGAGTTACATCTTTCCCTTCAAGAAGCCTTTCGCTAAGGCTGTTGTTGTGGAATTGGCAAGGGTATATTTGGAAGCCCATAGAGGGCTATGGTGAAAAAGGAAATCTCTTCCGTTCAAAACTGGAAAGAAGCTTTCTGAGAAACTGCTTTGTGTTCTTTTAATTCATCTCACAGAGTTACATCTTTCCTTCAAGAAGCCTTTCGCTAAGTCTGTTCTTGTGGAATTGGCAAAGTTTTATTACGAAGCCCATAGAGGGCTATGGTGAAAAAGGAAATATCTTCCGTTCAAAAGTGGAAAGAAGCTTTCTGAGAAACTGCTCTGTGTTCTGTAAATTCATCTCACAGAGTTACACCTTTCCTTCAAGAAGCCTTTCGCTAAGTCTGTTCTTGTGGAACTGGCAAAGTGATATTAGGAAGCCCATAAAGGGCTATGGTGAAAAGGAAATATCTTCCGCTCAAAACTGGAAAGAAGCTTTCTGAGAAACTGCTCCGTGTTCTGTTAATTCATCTGACAGAGTTACCTCTTTCCCTTCAAGAAGCCTTTCGGTAAGGCTGTTCTTGTGGAATTGGCAAGGTGATTTTTGGAAGCCCTTAGTGGGCTATGGTGAAAAAGGAAATATCTTCCGTTCAAAACTGGAAAGAAGCATTTTGAGAAACTGCTCCGTGTTCTGTTAATTCATCTCACAGAGTTACATCTTTCCTTTCAAGAAGCCTTTCGCTAAGGCCGTTCTTGTGGAATTGGCAAAGTGATATTTGCAAGCCCATAGAGGGCTATGGTGAAAAAGGAAATATCTTCCGTTGAAAACTGGAAAGAAGCTTTCTGAGAAACTGCTCTGTGTTCTGTTAATTCATCTCACAGAGTTACATCTTTCCCTTCAAGAATCCTTTCTCTAAGGTTGTTCTTGTGGAATTGGCAAAGGGATATTTGGAAGCCCATAGAGGGCTATGGTGAAAAAGGAAATATCTTCCGTTCAAAACTGGAAAGAATCTTTCTGAGAAACTGCTCTGTGTTCTGTTAATTCATCTCACAGAGTTTCATCTTTCCCTTCCAGAATCCTTTCGCTAAGGTTGTTCTTGTGGAATTGGCAAAGGGATATTTGGAAGCCCATAGAGGGCTACGGTGAAAAAGCAAATATCTTCCGTTCAAAACTGGAAAGAAGCTTTCTGAGAAACTGCTCTGTGTTCTGTTAATTCATCTCACAGAGTTACATCATTTCCTTCAAGAAGCCTTTCGCTAAGGCTGTTCTTGTGGAATTGGTAAAGGGATATTTGGAAGCCCATAGAGGGCTATGGTGAAAAAGGAAATATCTTCCGTTCAAAACTGGAAAGAAGCTTTCTGAGAAACTGCTCTGTGTTCTGTTAATTCACTCACAGAGTTACATCTTTCCCTTCAAGAAACCTTTCCCTAAGGTTGATCTTGTGCAATTTGCAAAGGGATATTTGGAAGACGATAGAGGGCTATGGTGAAATAGGAAATATCTTCCGTTAAAAACTGGAAAGAAGCTTTCTGAGAAACTGCTCTGTGTTCTGTTAATTCATCTCACAGAGTTACATCTTTCCCTTCAGGAAGCCTTTCGGTAAGGCTGTTCTTGTGGAATTGGCAAAGTGATATTTGGAAGCCCATGGACGGCTGCGGTGAAAAAGTAAATATCTTCCGTTCAAAACTGGAAAGAAGCTTTCTGAGAAACTGCTCTGTGTTCTTTTAATTCATCTCACAGAGTTACATCTTTCCCTTCAAGAAGCCTTTCGCTAAGGCTGTTCTTGTGGAATTGGCAAGGGGATATTTGGAAGCCCATAGAGGGCTATGGTGAAAAAGGAAATATCTTCCGTTCAAAACTGGAAAGAAGCTTTCTGAGAAACTGCTTTGTGTTCTTTTAATTCATCTCACAGAGTTACATCTTTCCCTTCAAGAAGCCTTTCGCTAAGATTGTTCTTGTGGAATTGGCAAAGTTATATTAGGAAGCCCATAAAGGGCAATGATGAAAATGGAAATATCTTCCGTTCAAAACTGGAAAGAAGCTTTCTGAGAAACTGCTCTGTGTTCTGTTAATTCATCTCACAGAGTTACATCTTTCCCTGCAAGAAGCCTTTAGATAAGGCTGTTCTTCCGGAATTGGCAATGTGATATTTGGAAGCCCATAGAGGGCTACGGTGAAAAAGGAAATATCTTCCGTTCAAAACTGGAAAGAAGCTTTCTGAGAAAGTGCTCTGTGTTCTGTTAATTCATCTCACAGAGTTACATCATTTCCTTCAAGAACCCTTTCGCTAAGGCTGTTCTTGTGGAATTGGCAAAGGGATATTTGGAAGCCCATAGAGGGCTATGGTGAAAAAGGAAATATCTTCCGTTGAAAACTGGAAAGAATCTTTCTGAGAAACTGCTCTGTGTTCTGTTAATTCATCTCACAGAGTTACATCTTTCCCTTCAAGAAGCCTTTCGCTAAGGCTGTTCTTGTGGAATTGGCAAAGTGATATTTGGAAGCCCATAGAGGGCTATGGTGAAAAAGGAAATATCTTCCGTTGAAAACTGGAAAGAAGCTTTCTGAGAAACTGCTCTGTGTTCTGTTAATTCACTCACAGAGTTACATCTTTCCCTTCAAGAAGCCTTTCCCTAAGGTTGATCTTGTGGAATTTGCAAAGGGATATTTGGAAGACCATAGAGGGCTATGGTGAAATAGGAAATATCTTCCGTTCAAAACTGGAAATAAGCTTTCTGAGAAACTGCTCTGTGTTCTGTTAATTCATCTCACAGAGTTACATCTTCCCTTCAAGAAGCCTTTCGGTAAGGCTTTTCTTGTGGAATTGGCAAAGTGATATTTGGAAGCCCATAGAGGGCTATGGTGAAAAAGGAAATATCTTCCGTTCAAAACTGGAAAGAAGCTTTCTGAGAAACTGCTCTGTGTTCTGTTAATTCATCTCACAGAGTTACATCTTTCCTTCAAGAAGCCTTTCGCTAAGGCTGTTCTTGTGGAATTGGCAAGGATATTTGGAAGCCCATAGAGGGCTATGGTGAAAAGGAAATATCTTCCGTTCAAAACTGGAAGGAAGCTTTCTGAGAAACTGCTTTGTGTTCTTTTAATTCATCCCACACAGTTACATCTTTCCCTTGAAGAAGCCTTTCGCTAAGGCTGTTCTTGTGGAATTGGCAAAGGGATATTTGGAAGCCCACAGAGGGCTATGGTGAAGAAGTAAATATCTTCCGTTCAAAACCGGAAAGAAGCTTTCTGAGAAACTGCTCTGTGTTCTGTTAATTCATGTCACAGAGTTACATCTTTCTCTTCAAGAAGCCTTTCGCTAAGATTGTTCTTGTGGAATTGGCAAAGGGATATTTGGAAGCCCATACAGGGCTATGATGAAAAAGGAAATATCTTCCATTCAAAACTGAAAAGAAGCTTTCTGAGAAACTGCTCTGTGTTCTCTTAATTCATCTCACAGAGTTACATCTTTCCCTTCAGGAAGCCTTTCGCTAAGGCTGTTCTTGTGGAATTTGCAAAGGGATATTTGGAAGCCCTTAGAGGGCTATGGTGAAAAGGAAATATCTTCCGTTCAAAGCTGGAAAGAAGCTTTCTGAGAAACTGCTCTGTGTTCTGTTAATTCATCTCACAGAGTTACATCTTTCCCTTCAAGAAGCCTTTCGCTAAGGCTGTTCTTGTGGAATTGGCAAAGGGATATTTGGAAGCCCATAGAGGGCTATGGTGAAAAGGAAATATCTTCCGTTCAAAACTGGAAAGAAGCTTTCTGAGAAACTGCTCTGTGTTCTGTTAATTCATCTCACAGAGTTACATCTTTCCCTTCAAGAAGCCTTTCGCTAAGGCTGTTCTTGTGGAATTGGCAAAGGATATTTGGAAGCCCTTAGAGGGCTATGGTGAAAAGGAAATATCTTCCGTTGAAAACTGGAAAGAAGCTTTCTGAGAAACTGCTCTGTGTTCTGTTAATTCATCTCACAGAGTTACATCTTTCCTTCAAGAAGCCTTTCGCTAAGGCTGTTCTTGTGGAATTGGCAAAGGATATTTGGAAGCCCATAAAGGGCTATGGTGAAAAGGAAATATCTTCCGTTCAAAACCGGAAAGAAGCTTTCTGAAACTGCTCTGTGTTCTGTTAATTCATCTCACAGAGTTACATCTTTCCTTCAAGAAGCCTTTCGCTAAGGCTGTTCTTGTGGAATTGGCAAAGGATATTTGGAAGCCCATAGAGGGCTATGGTGAAGAAGTAAATATCTTCCGTTCAAAACCGGAAAGAAGCTTTCTGAGAAACTGCTCTGTGTTCTGTTAATTCATCTCACAGAGTTACATCTTTCCCTTCAAGAAGCCTTTCGCTAAGGCTGTTCTTGTGGAATTGGCAAAGGATATTTGGAAGCCCATAGAGGGCTATGGTGAAAAGGAAATATCTTCCGTTCAAAACCGGAAAGAAGCTTTCTGAGAAACTGCTCTGTGTTCTGTTAATTCATCTCACAGAGTTACATCTTTCCTTCAAGAAGCCTTTCGCTAAGGCTGTTGTTGTGGAATTGGCAAAGTGATATTAGGAAGCCCATAAAGGGCTATGGTTAAAAAGGAAATCTCTTCCGTTCAAAACTGGAAAGAAGCTTTCTGAGAAACTGCTCTGTGTTCTGTTAATTCATCTCACAGAGTTACATCTTTACCTTCAGAATCCTTTCGCTAAGGCTGTTCTTGTGGAACTGGCAAAGTGATATTTGGAAGCCCATAGAGGGCTATGGTGAAAAGGAAATATCTTCCGTTCAAAACTGGAAATAAGCTTTCTGAGAAACTGCTCTGTGTTCTGTTAATTCATCTCACAGAGTTACATCTTTCCTTCAAGCCTTTCGCTAAGGCTGTTCTTGTGGAATTGGCAAGGATATTTGGAAGCAAATAGAGGGCTATGGTGAAAAGGAAATACCTTCCGTTCAAAACTGGAAAGAAGCTTTCTGAGAAACTGCTCTGTGTTCTGTTAATTCATCTCACAGAGTTACATCTTTCCCTTCAGAATCCTTTCGCTAAGGTTGTTCTTGTGGAATTGGCAAAGGATATTTGGAAGCCCATAGAGGGCTATGGTGAAAAGGAAATATCTTCCGTTCAAAACTGGAAAGAAGCTTTCTGAGAATCTGCTCTGTGTTCTGTTAATTCATCTTACAGAGTTACATCTTTCCTTCCAGAAGCCTTTCGCTAAGGCTGTTCTTGTGGAATTGGCAAAGTGATATTTGGAAGCCCATAGAGGGCTACGGTGAAAAGGAAATATCTTCCGTTCAAAACTGGAAAGAAGCTTTCTGAGAAACTGCTCTGTGTTCTGTTAATTCATCTCACAGAGTTACATCTTTCCTTCAAGAAGCCTTCGCTAAGGCTGTTCTTGTGGAATTGGCAAAGGATATTTGGAAGCAAATAGAGGGCTATGGTGAAAAGGAAATATCTTCCGTTGAAAACTGGAAAGAAGCTTTCTGAGAAACTGCTCTGTGTTATGTTAATTCATCTCAGAGTTACATCTTTCCTTCAGAATCCTTTCGCTAAGGTTGTTCTTGTGGAATTGGCAAGGATATTTGGAAGCCCATAGAGGGCTATGGTGAAAAGGAAATATCTTCCGTTCAAAACTGGAAAGAAGCTTTCTGAGAAACTGCTCTGTGTTCTGTTAATTCATCTTACAGAGTTACATCTTTCCTTCAAGAAGCCTTTCGCTAAGGCTGTTCTTGTGGAATTGGCAAGGATATTTGGAAGCAAATAGAGGGCTATGGTGAAAAGGAAATACCTTCCCGTGAAAACTGGAAAGAACTTTTCTGAGAAACTGCTCTGTGTTATGTTAATTCATCTCAAAGAGTTTCATCTTTCCCTTCCAGAATCCTTTCGCTAAGGCTGTTCTTGTGGAATTGGCAAGGATATTTGGAAGCCCATAGAGGCTATGGTGAAAAGGAAATATCTTCCGTTCAAAACTGGAAAGAAGCTTTCTGAGAATCTGCTCTGTGTTCTGTTAATTCATCTTACAGACTTACATCTTTCCCTTCCAGAAGCCTTTCGCTAAGGCTGTTCTTGTGGAATTGGCAAGGTGATATTTGGTAACCCATAGAGGGCTACGGTGAAAAAGGAAATATCTTCCGTTCAAAACTGGAAAGAAGCTTTCTGAGAAACTGCTCTGTGTTCTGTTAATTCACTCACAGAGTTACATCTTTCCTTCAAGAAGCCTTTCCTAAGGTTGATCTTGTGGAATTGGCAAAGGATATTTGGAAGACCATAGAGGGCTATGGTGAAATAGGAAATATCTTCCGTTCAAAACTGGAAAGAAGCTTTCTGAGAAACTGCTCTGTGTTCTGTTAATTCATCTCACAGAGTTACATCTTTCCTTCAAGAAGCCTTTCGCTAAGGCTGTTCTTGTGGAATTGGCAAAGTGATATTTGGTAACCCATAGAGGGCTATGGTGAAAAAGGAAATATCTTCCGTTCAAAACTGGAAAGAAGCTTTCTGAGAAACTGCTCTGTGTTCTGTTAATTCATCTCACAGAGTTACATCTTTCCTTCAAGAAGCCTTTCGCTAAGGTTGTTCTTGTGGAATTGGCAAAGGATATTTGGAAGACCATAGAGGGCTATGGTGAAATAGGAAATATCTTCCGTTCAAAACTGGAAAGAAGCTTTCTGAGAAACTGCTCTGTGTTCTGTTAATTCATCTCACAGAGTTACATCTTTCCTTCAAGAAGCCTTTCGCTAAGGCTGTTCTTGTGGAATTGGCAAAGTGATATTTGGAAGCCCATAGAGGGCTACGGTGAAAAGGAAATATCTTCCGTTCAAAACTGGAAAGAAGCTTTCTGAGAAACTGCTCTGTGTTCTGTTAATTCATCTCACAGAGTTACATCTTTCCTTCAGAAGCCTTTCGCTAAGGCTGTTCTTGTGGAATTGGCAAAGGATATTTGGAAGCAAATAGAGGGCTATGGTGAAAAAGGAAATACCTTCCGTTGAAAACTGGAAAGAAGCTTTCTGAGAAACTGCTCTGTGTTATGTTAATTCATCTCAGAGAGTTACATCTTTCCTTCCAGAATCCTTTCGCTAAGGTTGTGCTTGTGGAATTGGCAAGGATATTTGGAAGCCCATAGAGGGCTATGGTGAAAAGGAAATATCTTCCGTTCAAAACTGGAAAGAAGCTTTCTGAGAATCTGCTCTGTGTTCTGTTAATTCATCTCAGAGAGTTACATCTTTCCTTCCAGAAGCCTTTCGCTAAGGCTGTTCTTGTGGAATTGGCAAAGGATATTTGGTAACCCATAGAGGGCTATGGTGAAAAAGGAAATATCTTCCGTTCAAAACTGGAAAGAAGCTTTCTGAGAAACTGCTCTGTGTTCTGTTAATTCATCTCACAGAGTTACATCTTTCCTTCAGAAGCCTTTCGCTAAGGTTGTTCTTGTGGAATTGGCAAAGGGATATTTGGAAGCCCATAGAGGGCTATGGTGAAAAAGGAAATATCTTCCGTTCAAAAGTGGAAAGAAGCTTTCTGAGACACTGCTCTGTGTTCTGTTAATTCATCTCACAGCGTTACATCTTTCCTTCAGAAGCCTTTCGCTAAGGCTGTTCTTGTGGAACTGGCAAAGGATATTTGGAAGCCCATAGAGGGCTATGGTGAAAAAGGAAATATCTTCCGTTCAAAACTGGAAAGAAGCTTTCTGAGAAACTGCTCTGTGTTCTGTTAATTCATCTCACAGAGTTACATCTTTCCTTCAAGAAGCCTTTCGCTAAGGCTGTTCTTGTGGAATTGGCAAAGTGATATTTGGTAACCCATAGAGGGCTACGGTGAAAAGGAAATATCTTCCGTTCAAAACTGGAAGGAAGCTTTCTGAGAAACTGCTCTGTGTTCTGTTAATTCATCTCACAGACTTACATCTTTCCTTCAAGAAGCCTTTCGCTAAGGCTGTTCTTGTGGAATTGGCAAGGATATTTGTAAGCCCATAGAGGCTATGGTGAAAAGGAAATATCTTCCGTTCAAAACTGGAAAGAAGCTTTCTGAGAAACTGCTCTGTGTTCTGTTAATTCATCTCACAGAGTTACATCTTTCCTTCAAGAAGCCTTTCGCTAAGGCTGTTCTTGTGGAATTGGCAAGGATATTTGTAAGCCCATAGAGGCTATGGTGAAAAAGGAAATATCTTCCGTTCAAAACTGGAAAGAAGCTTTCTGAAACTGCTCTGTGTTCTGTTAATTCATCTCACAGAGTTACATCTTTCCTTCAAGAAGCCTTTCGCTAAGGCTGTTCTTGTGGAATTGGCAAAGTGATATTTGGAAGCCCATAGAGGGCTACGGTGAAAAAGGAAATCTCTTCCGTTGAAAACTGGAAAGAAGCTTTCTGAGAAACTGCTCTGTGTTCTGTTAATTCATCTTACAGATTTACATCTTTCCCTTCCAGAAGCCTTTCGCTAAGGCTGTTGTTGTGGAATTGGCAAAGTGATATTTGGTAACACATAGAGAGCTACGGTGAAAAAGGAAATATCTTCCGTTCAAAATTGGAAAGAAGCTTTCTGAGAAACTGCTCTGTGTTCTGTTAATTCATCTCACAGAGTTACATCTTTCCCTTCAAGAAGCCTTTCGCTAAGGCTGTTCTTGTGGAATTGGCAAGGGGATATTTGGAAGCCCATAGAGGGCTATGGTGAAAAAGGAAATCTCTTCCGTTCAAATCTGGAAAGAAGCTTTCTGAGAAACTGCTCTGTGTTCTGTTAATTCATCTCACAGAGTTACATCTTTCCCTTCAAGAATCCTTTCGCTAAGGCTTTTCTTGTGGAATTGGCAAAGTGATATTTGGAAGACCATAGAGGGCTACGGTGAAAAAGGAAATCTCTTCCGTTAAAAACTGGAAAGAAGCTTTCTGAGAAACTGCTCTGTGTTCTGTTAATTCATCTCACAGACTTACATCTTTCCCTTACAGAAGCCTTTCGCTAAGGCTGTTCTTGTGGAATTGGCAAAGTGATATTTGGTAACCCATAGAGGGCTACGGTGAAAAAGGAAATATCTTCCGTTCAAAACTGGAAAGAAGCTCTCTGAGAAACTACTCTGTGTTCTTTTAATTCATTTCACAAAGTTACATCTTTCCCTTCAAGAATCCTTTCGCTAAGGTTATTCTTGTGGAATTGGCAAATTGATATTTGGAAGCCCATGGAGGGCTATGCTGAAAAAGGAAATATCTTCCGTTCAAAACTGGAAAGAAGCTTTCTGAGAAACTGCTCTGTGTTCTGTTAATTCATCTTACAGAGTTACATCTTTCCCTTCAAGAAGCCTTTCGCTAAGGCTGTTCTTGTGGAATTGGCAAAGTGATATTTGGTAACCCATAGAGGGCTACGGTGAAAAAGGAATTATCTTCCGTTCAAAACTAGAAAGAAGCTTTATGAGAAACTGCTCTGTGTTCTGTTAATTCATCTCACAGAGTTACATCTTTACCTTTAAGAAGCCTTTCGCTAAGGTTGTTCTTCTGGAATTGGCAAAGGGATATTTGGTAACCCATAGAGGGCTACGGTGAAAAAGGAATTATCTTCCGTTCAAAACTAGAAAGAAGCTTTATGAGAAACTGCTCTGTGTTCTGTTAATTCATCTCACAGAGTTACATCTTTACCTTTAAGAAGCCTTTCGCTAAGGTTGTTCTTCTGGAATTGGCAAAGGGATATTTGGAAGCCCATAGAGGGCTACGGTGAAAAAGGAAATATCTTCCGTTGATAACTGGAAAGAAGCTTTCAGAGAAACTGCTCTGTGGTGTGTTAATTTATCTCACAGAGTTACATCTTTCCCATCAAGAAGCCTTTCGCTAAGTTTGTTCTTGTGGAATTGGCAAAGGGATATTTGGAAGCCCTTAGAGGGCTATGGTGAAAAAGGAAATCTCTTCCGTTCAAAACTGGAAAGAAGCTTTCTGAGAAACTGCTCTGTGTTCTGTTAATTCATCTCACAGAGTTACATCTTTCCCTTCAAGAAGCCTTTCTCTAAGGCTGTTCTTGTGGAATTGGCAAAGTGATATTTGGAAGCCCATAGAGGGCTATGGTGAAAAATATCTTCCGTTCAAAACTGGAAAGAAGCTTTCTGAGAAACTGCTCTGTGTTCTGTTAATTCATCTCACAGAGTTACATCTTTCCCTTCAAGAAGCCTTTCGCTAAGGCTGTTCTTGTGGAATTGGCAAAGGGATATTTGGAAGCCCATAGACGGCTATGGTGAAAAAGGAAATATCTTCCGTTCAAAACTGGAAAGAAGCTTTCTGAGAAACTGCTCTTTGTTCTTTTAATTCATCTCACAGAGTTACATCTTTCCCTTCAAGAAGCCTTTCGCTAAGGGTGTTCTTGTGGAACTGGCAAAGTTATATTAGGAAGCCCGTACAGGGATATGGTGAAAAAGGAAATATCTTCCGTACAAAACCGGAAAAAAGCTTTCTGAGAAACCGCTCTGTGTTCTGTTAATTCATCTCACAGAGTTACATCTTTCCCCTCAAGAAGCCTTTCGCTAAGGCTGTTGTTGTGGAATTGGCAAAGTGATATTAGGAAGCCCATAAAGGGCTACGGTGAAAAAGGAAATATCTTCCGTTCAAAACTGGAAAGAAGCTTTCTGAGAAACTGCTCTGTGTTCTGTTAATTCATCTCACAGAGTTACATCTTTCCCTTCAAGAAGCCTTTCGCTAAGGCTGTTCTTGTGGAATTGGCAAAGTGATATTTGGAAGCAAATAGAGGGCTATGGTGAAAAAGGAAATATCTTCCGTTGAAAACTGGAAAGAAGCTTTCTGAGAAACTGCTCTTTGTTCTTTTAATTCATCTCACAGTGTTACATCTTTCCCTTCAAGGAGCCTTTCGCTAAGGGTGGTCTTGTGGAATTGGCAAAGTTATATTAGGAAGAACATAAAGGGCTATGGTGAAAAAGGAAATATCTTCCGTTCAAAACCGGAAAGAAGCTTTCTGAAAAACCGCTCTGTGTTCTGTTAATTCATCTCACAGAGTTACATCTTTTCCTTCAAAAGCCTTTCGCTAAGGCTGTTCTTGTGGAATTGGCAAAGTGATATTAGGAAGCCCATAGAGGGCTATGGTGAAAAGGAAATATCTTCCGTTCAAAACTGGAAAGAAGCTTTCTGAGAAACTGCTCTGTGTTCTGTTAATTCATCTCACAGAGTTACATCTTTCCTTCAAAAGCCTTTCGCTAAGGCTGTTGTTGTGGAATTGGCAAAGTGATATTAGGAAGCCCATAAAGGGCTACGGTGAAAAGGAAATATCTTCCGCTCAAAACTGGAAAGAAGCTTTCTGAGAAACTGCTCTGTGTTCTGTTAATTCATCTCACAGAGTTACATCTTTCCTTCAAGAAGCCTTTCGCTAAGGCTGTTCTTGTGGAATTGGCAAGTGATATTTGGAAGCAAATAGAGGGCTATGGTGAAAAGGAAATATCTTCCGTTGAAAACTGGAAAGAAGCTCTGAGAAACTGCTCTTTGTTCTTTTAATTCATCTCACAGTGTTACATCTTTCCTTCAAGGAGCCTTTCGCTAAGGGTGGTCTTGTGGAATTGGCAAGTGATATTAGGAAGAACATAAGGGCTATGGTGAAAAGGAAATATCTTCCGTTCAAAACCGGAAAGAAGCTTTCTGAAAAACCGCTCTGTGTTCTGTTAATTCATCTCACAGAGTTACATCTTTTCCTTCAAGAAGCCTTTCGCTAAGGCTGTTGTTGTGGAATTGGCAAAGTGATATTAGGAAGCCCATAAAGGGCTATGGTGAAAAAGGAATTATCTTCCGTTCAAAACTGGAAAGAAGCTTTCTGAGAAACTGCTCTGTGTTCTGTTAATTCATCTCACAGAGTTACATCTTTCCTTCAAGAGCCTTTCGCTAAGGCTGTTCTTGTGGAATTGGCAAAGTGATATTTGGAAACCCATAGAGGGCTACGGTGAAAAGGAAATATCTTCCGCTCAAAACTGGAAAGAAGCTTTCTGAGAAACTGCTCTGTGTTCTGTTAATTCATCTCACAGAGTTACATCTTTCCTTCAAGAAGCCTTCGCTAAGGCTGTTCTTGTGGAATTGGCAAGTGATATTTGGAAGCAAATAGAGGGCTATGGTGAAAAGGAAATATCTTCCGTTCAAAACTGGAAAGAAGCTTTCTGAGAAACTGCTTTGTGTTCTTTTAATTCATCTCACAGAGTTACATCTTTCCTTCAAGAGCCTTTCGCTAAGGCTGTTCTTGTGGAATTGGCAAAGTGATATTTGGAAACCCATAGAGGGCTACGGTGAAAAAGGAAATATCTTCCGCTCAAAACTGGAAAGAAGCTTTCTGAGAAACTGCTCTGTGTTCTGTTAATTCATCTCACAGAGTTACATCTTTCCTTCAAGAAGCCTTCGCTAAGGCTGTTCTTGTGGAATTGGCAAGTGATATTTGGAAGCAAATAGAGGGCTATGGTGAAAAAGGAAATATCTTCCGTTCAAAACTGGAAAGAAGCTTTCTGAGAAACTGCTTTGTGTTCTTTTAATTCATCTCACAGAGTTACATCTTTCCTTCAAGAAGCCTTCGCTAAGGTTGTTCTTGTGGAATTGGCAAAGTGATATTAGGAAGCCCATAAAGGCTATGGTGAAAAAGGAAATATCTTCCGTTCAAAACTGGAAAGAAACTTTCTGAGAAACTGCTATGTGTTCTGTTAATTCATCTCACAGAGTTACATCTTTCCCTTCAAGAAGCCTTTCGCTAAGGCTGTTCTTGTGGAATTGGCAAAGTGATATTTGGAAGCCCTTAGAGGACTATGGTGGAAAAGTAAATATCTTCCGTTCAAAACTGGAAAGAAGCTTTCTGAGAAACTGCTCTGTGTTCTGTTAATTCATCTCACAGAGTTACATCTTTCCCTTCAAGAAGCCTTTCGCTAAGGCTGTTGTTATGGAATTGGCAAAGGGATATTTGGAAGCAAATAGTGGGCTATGTTGAAAAAGGAAATATCTTCCGTTGAAAACTGGAAAGAAGCTTTCTGAGAAACTGCTCTGTGTTCTGTTAATTCATCTCACAGAGCTACATCTTTCCCTGCCAGAATCCTTTCGCTAAGGTTGTTCTTGTGGAATTGGCAAAGGGATATTTGGAAGCCCATAGGGCTATGGTGAAAGAAAACTGGAAAGAAGCTTTCTGAGAATCTGCTCTGTGTTCTGTTAATTCATCTCACAGAGTTACATCTTTCCTTCAAGAAGCCTTTCGTGAAGGCTGTTCTTGTGGAATTGGCAAAGGGATATTTGGAAGCCCATAGAGGGCTATGGTGAAAAAGGAAATATCTTCCGTTCAAAACTGGAAAGAAGCTTGAGAAACTGCTCTGTGTTCTGTTAATTCATCTCACAGAGTTACATCTTTCCTTCAAGAAGACTTTCGCTAAGGCTGTTGTTGTGGAATTGGCAAGTGATATTAGAAAGCCCATAAAGGGCTATGGTGAAAAAGGAAATATCTTCCGTTCAAAACTGGAAAGAAGCTTGAGAAACTGCTCTGTGTTCTGTTAATTCATCTCACAGAGTTACATCTTTCCTTCAAGAAGCCTTTCGCTAAGGTTGTTCTTGTGGAATTGGCAAGGATATTTGGAAGCCCATAGAGGGCTATGGTGAAAAAAAATATCTTCCGTTCAAAACTGGAAAGAAGCTTTCTGAGAAACTGCTCTGTCTTCTGTTAATTCATCTCACAGAGTTACATCTTTCCTTCAAGAAGCCTTCGCTAAGGCTGTTCTTGTGGAATTGGCAAAATTATATTTGGAAGCCCATAGAGGGCTATGGTGAAAAAGGAAATATCTTCCGTTCAAAACTGGAAAGAAGCTTTCTGAGAAACTGCTCTGTGTTCTGTTAATTCATCTCACAGAGTTACATCTTTCCCTTCAAGAAGCCTTTCGCTAAGGTTGTTCTTGTGGAATTGGCAAAGGGATATTTGGAAGCCCATAGAGGGCTATGGTGAAAAAAAAAGTATCTTCCGTTCAAAACTGGAAAGAAGCTTTCTGAGAAACTGCTCTGTCTTCTGTTAATTCATCTCACAGAGTTACATCTTCCCTTCAAGAAGCCTTTCGCTAAGGCTGTTCTTGTGGAATTGGCAAAATTATATTTGGAAGCCCATAGAGGGCTATGGTGAAAAAGGAAATATCTTCCGTTCAAAACTGGAAAGAAGCTTTCTGAGAAACTGCTCTGTGTTCTGTTAATTCATCTCACAGAGTTACATCTTTCCCTTCAAGAAGCCTTTCGCTAAGATTGTTCTTGTGGAATTGGCAAAGGGATATTTGTAAGCCCTTAGAGGGCTATGATGAAAAAGGAAATATCTGCCGTTCAAAACTGGAAAGAAGCTTTCTGAGAAACTGCTCTGTGTTCTGTTAATTCATCTCACAGAGTTACATCTTTCCCTTCAAGAAGCCTTTCGCTAAGGCTGTTCTTGTGGAATTGGCAAAGGGATATTTGGAAGCCCATAGAGGGCTATGGTGAAAAAGGAAATATCTTCCGTTCAAAACTGGAAAGAAGCTTTCTGAGAAACTGCTCTGTGTTCTGTTAATTCACTCACAGAGTTACATCTTCCTTCAAGAAGCCTTTCCCTAAGGTTGATCTTGTGCAATTTGCAAAGGATATTTGGAAGACCATAGAGGGCTATGGTGAAATAGGAAATATCTTCCGTTAAAACTGGAAAGAAGCTTTCTGAGAAACTGCTCTGTGTTCTGTTAATTCATCTCACAGAGTTACATCTTTCCTTCAAGCCTTTCGCTAAGGCTGTTCTTGTGGAATTGGCAAAGGATATTTGGAAGCCCATAGAGGGCTATGGTGAAAAAGGAAATATCTTCCGTTCAAAACTGGAAAGAAGCTTTCTGAGAAACTGCTCTGTGTTCTGTTAATTCACTCACAGAGTTACATCTTTCCTTCAAGAAGCCTTTCCTAAGGTTGATCTTGTGCAATTTGCAAAGGATATTTGGAAGACCATAGAGGGCTATGGTGAAATAGGAAATATCTTCCGTTAAAAACTGGAAAGAAGCTTTCTGAGAAACTGCTCTGTGTTCTGTTAATTCATCTCACAGAGTTACATCTTTCCCTTCCGGAAGCCTTTCGGTAAGGCTGTTCTTGTGGAATTGGCAAAGTGATATTTGGAAGCCCATAGACGGCTGCGGTGAAAAAGTAAATATCTTCCGTTCAAAATTGGAAAGAAGCTTTCTGAGAAACTGCTCTGTGTTCTTATAATTCATCTCACAGAGTTACATCTTTCCCTTCAAGAAGCCTTTCGCTAAGATTGTTCTTGTGGAATTGGCAAAGTTATATCAGGAAGCCCATAAAGGGCAATGATGAAAATAGAAATATCTTCCGTTCAAAACCGGAAAGAAGCTTTCTGAGAAACTGCTCTGTGTTCTGTTAATTCATCTCACAGAGTTACATCTTTCCCTTCAAGAAGCCTTTCGCTAAGGCTGTTCTTGTGGAATTGGCAAAGGGATATTTCGAAGCCCATAAAGGGCTATGGTTAAAAAGGAAATCTCTTCCGTTCAAAACAGGAAAGAAGCTTTCTGTGAAACTGCTCTGTGTTCTGTTAATTCATCTCACAGTGTTACATCTTTCACTTCAAGAAGCCTTTCGCTAAGGCTGTTCTTGTGGAATTGGCAAAGGGATACTTGGAAGCAAATAGAGGGCTATGGTGAAAAAGGAAATATCTTCCGTTGAAAACTGGAAAGAAGCTTTCTGAGAAACTGCTCTGTGTTCTGTTAATTCATCTCACAGAGTTACATCTTTCCCTTCCAGAATCCTTTCGCTAAGGTTGTTCTTGTGGAATTGGCAAAGGGATATTTGGAAGCCCATAGAGGGCTACGGTGAAAAAGGAAATATCTTCCGTTCAAAACTGGAAAGAAGCTTTCTGAGAAACTGCTCTGTGTTGTGTTAATTCATCTCACAGTGTTACATCATTTCCTTCAAGAAGCCTTTCGCTAAGGCTGTTCTTGTGGAATTGGCAAAGGATATTTGGAAGCCCATAGGGCTATGGTGAAAAAGGAAATATCTTCCGTTGAAAACTGGAAAGAAGCTTTCTGAGAAACTGCTCTGTGTTCTGTTAATTCACTCACAGAGTTACATCTTTCCCTTCAAGAAGCCTTTCCTAAGGTTGATCTTGTGCAATTGGCAAAGGATATTTAGAAGACCATAGAGGGCTATGGTGAAATAGGAAATATCTTCCGTTAAAAACTGGAAAGAAGCTTTCTGAGAAACTGCTCTGTGTTCTGTTAATTCATCTCACAGAGTTACATCTTTCCCTTCAGGAAGCCTTTCGGTAAGGCTGTTCTTGTGGAATTGGCAAAGTGATATTTGGAAGCCCATAGACGGCTGCGGTGAAAAAGTAAATATCTTCCGTTCAAAACTGGAAAGAAGCTTTCTGAGAAACTGCTCTGTGTTCTTTTAATTCATCTCACAGAGTTACATCTTTCCCTTCAAGAAGCCTTTCGCTAAGATTGTTCTTGTGGAATTGGCAAAGTTATATCAGGAAGCCCATAAAGGGCAATGATGAAAATGGAAATATCTTCCGTTCAAAACCGGAAAGAAGCTTTCTGAGAAACTGCTCTGTGTTCTGTTAATTCATCTCACAGAGTTACATCTTTCCCTTCAAGAAGCCTTTCGCTAAGGCTGTTCTTGTGGAATTGGCAAAGGGATATTTCGAAGCCCATAAAGGGCTATGGTGAAAAAGGAAATCTCTTCCGTTCAAAACAGGAAAGAAGCTTTCTGTGAAACTGCTCTGTGTTCTGTTAATTCATCTCACAGTGTTACATCTTTCACTTCAAGAAGCCTTTCGCTAAGGCTGTTCTTGTGGAATTGGCAAAGGGATACTTGGAACCAAATAGAGGGCTATGGTGAAAAAGGAAATATCTTCCGTTGAAAACTGGAAAGAAGCTTTCTGCGAAACTGCTCTGTGTTCTGTTAATTCATCTCACAGAGTTCCATCTTTCCCTTCAAGAGGCCTTCGGTAAGGCTGTTCTTGTGGAATTGGCAAAGTGATATTTGGAAGCCCATAGACGGCTGCGGTGAAAAAGGAAACATCTTCCGTCAAAACTGGAAAGAAGCTTGAGAAACTGCTCTGTGTACTGTTAATTCATCTCACAGAGTTACATCTTTCCCTTCCAGAAGCCTTTCGCTAAGGCTGTTCTTGTGGAATTGGCATAGTGATATTTGGTAACCCATAGAGGGCTACGGTGAAAAAGGAAATATCTTCCGTTCAAAACTGGAAGGAAGCTTTCTGAGAAACTGCTCTGTGTTCTGTTAATTCATCTCACAGAGTTACATCTTTCCCTTCAAGAAGCCTTCGCTAAGGCTGTTCTTGTGGAATTGGCAAGGGGATATTTGGAAGCCCATAGAGGGCTACGGTGAAAAAGGAAATCTCTTCCGTTCAAAACTGGAAAGAAGCTTTCTGAGAAACTGCTTTGTGTTCTTTTAATTCATCTCACAGACTTACATCTTTCCCTTCAAGAAGCCTTTCGCTAAGGCTGTTCTTGTGGAATTGGCAAAGGGATATTTGAAAGCCCATAGAGGGCTATGGTGAAAAAGGAAATATCCTCCGTTCAAAAGTGGAAAGAAGCTTTCTGAGAAACTGCTCTGTGTTCTGTTAATTCATCTCACAGAGTTACATCTTTCCCTTCAAGAAGCCTTTCGCTAAGGCTGTTCTTGTGGAATTGGAAAAGTGATATTTGGAAGACCATAGAGGGCTACGGTGAAAAAGGAAATCTCTTCCGTTAAAACTGGAAAGAAGCTTTCTGAGAAACTGCTCTGTGTTCTGTTAATTCATCTCACAGACTTACATCTTTCCTTCCAGAAGCCTTTCGCTAAGGCTGTTCTTGTGGAATTGGCAAGTGATATTTGGTAACCCATAGAGGGCTACGGTGAAAAAGGAAATATCTTCCGTTCAAAACTGGGAAGAAGCTTTCTGAGAAACTGCTCTGTGTTCTGTTAATTCATCTCACAGAGTTACATCTTTCCTTCAAGAAGCCTTTCGCTAAGGCTGTTCTTGTGGAATTGGAAGAAGTGATATTTGGAAGACCATAGAGGGCTACACGGTGAAAAAGGAAATCTCTTCCGTTAAAACTGGAAAGAAGCTTTCTGAGAAACTGCTCTGTGTTCTGTTAATTCATCTCACAGACTTACATCTTTCCTTCAGAAGCCTTTCGCTAAGGCTGTTCTTGTGGAATTAGCAAAGTGATATTTGGTAACCCATAGAGACTGTGAAAAGGAAATATCTTCCGTTCAAAACTGGGAAGAAGCTTTCTGAGAAACTGCTCTGTGTTCTGTTAATTCATCTCACAGAGTTACATCTTTCCTTCAAGAAGCCTTCGCTAAGGCTGTTGTTGTGGAATTGGCAAGGATATTTGGAAGCCCATAGAGGGCTATGGTGAAAAGGAAATATCTTCCGTTTAAAAGTGGAAAGAAGCTTTCTGAGAAACTGCTCTGTGTTCTGTAAATTCATCTCACAGAGTTACACCTTTCCCTTCAAGAAGCCTTTCGCTAAGTCTGTTCTTGTGGAACTGGCAAAGTATTATTCTGAAGCCCATAGAGGGCTATGGTGAAAAAATATCTTCCATTCAAAACTGGAAAGAAGCTTTCTGAGAAACTGCTCCGTGTTCTGTTAATTCATCTGACAGAGTTACCTCTTGCCCTTCAAGCCTTTCGGTAAGAGCTGTTCTTGTGGAATTAGCAAGGTGATATTTGGAAGCCCATAGAGGATATGGTGAAAAGGAAATATCTTCCGTTCAAAACTGGAAAAAGCATTTGAGAAACTGCTCCGTGTTCTGTTAATTCATCTCACAGAGTTACATCTTTCCTTCAAGAAGCCTTTCGCTAAGGCCGTTCTTGTGGAATTGGCAAAGTGATATTTGGAAGCCCATAGAGGGCTATGGTGAAAAGGAAATATCTTCCGTTGAAAACTGGAAAGAAGCTTTCTGAGAAACTGCTCCGTGTTCTGTTAATTCATCTGACAGAGTTACCTCTTGCCCTTCAAGAAGCCTTTCGGTAAGGCTGTTCTTGTGGAATTGGCAAGGTGATTTTTGGAAGCCCTTAGAGGGATATGGTGAAAAAGGAAATATCTTCCGTTCAAAACTGGAAAGAAGCATTTTGAGAAACTGCTCCGTGTTCTGTTAATTCATCTCACAGAGTTACATCTTTCCTTTCAAGAAGCCTTTCGCTAAGGCCGTTCTTGTGGAATTGGCAAAGTGATATTTGGAAGCCCATAGAGGGCTATGGTGAAAAAGGAAATATCTTCCGTTGAAAACTGGAAAGAAGCTTTCTGAGAAACTGCTCTGTGTTCTGTTAATTCATCTCACAGAGTTACATCTTTCCCTTCAAGAATCCTTTCTCTAAGGTTGTTCTTGTGGAATTGGCAAAGGGATATTTGGAAGCCCATAGAGGGCTATGGTGAAAAAGGAAATATCTTCCGTTCAAAACTGGAAAGAATCTTTCTGAGAAACTGCTCTGTGTTCTGTTAATTCATCTCACAGAGTTTCATCTTCCCCTTCCAGAATCCTTTCTCTAAGGTTGTTCTTGTGGAATTGGCAAAGGGATATTTGGAAGCCCATAGAGGTCTACGGTGAAAAAGCAAATATCTTCCGTTCAAAACTGGAAAGAAGCTTTCTGAGAAACTGCTCTGTGTTCTGTTAATTCATCTCACAGAGTTACATCATTTCCTTCAAAAGCCTTTCGCTAAGGTTCTTGTGGAATTGGCAAAGGATATTTGGAAGCCCATAGAGGGCTATGGTGAAAAAATATCTTCCGTTCAAAACTGGAAAGAAGCTTTCTGAGAAACTGCTCTGTGTTCTGTTAATTCACTCCACAGAGTTACATCTTTCCCTTCAAAAGCCTTTCCTAAGGTTGATCTTGTGCAATTTGCAAGGGATATTTGGAAGGCGATAGAGGGCTATGGTGAAATAGGAAATATCTTCCGTTAAAACTGGAAAAAGCTTTCTGAGAAACTGCTCTGTGTTCTGTTAATTCATCTCACAGAGTTACATCTTTCCTTCAGGAATCCTTTCAGTAAGGCTGTTCTTGTGGAATTGGCAAAGTGATATTTGGAAGCCCATAGACGGCTGCGGTGAAAAAGTAAATATCTTCCGTTCAAAACTGGAAAGAAGCTTTCTGAGAAACTGCTCTGTGTTCTTTTAATTCATCTCACAGAGTTACATCTTTCCTTCAAAAGCCTTTCGCTAAGGCTGTTCTTGTGGAATTGGCAAGGGGATATTTGGAAGCCCATAGAGGGCTATGGTGAAAAAGGAAATATCTTCCGTTCAAAACTGGAAAGAAGCTTTCTGAGAAACTGCTTTGTGTTCTTTTAATTCATCTCACAGAGTTACATCTTTCCCTTCAAGAAGCCTTTCGCTAAGATTGTTCTTGTGGAATTGGCAAAGTTATATTAGGAAGCCCATAAAGGGCAATGATGAAAATGGAAATATCTTCCGTTCAAAACCGGAAAGAAGCTTTCTGAGAAACTGCTCTGTGTTCTGTTAGTTCATCTCACAGAGTTACATCTTTCCCTTCCAGAAGCCTTTCGCTAAGGCTGTTCTTGTGGAATTGGCAAAGTGATATTTGGTAACCCATAGAGGGCTACGGTGAAAAAGGAAATATCTTCCGTTCAAAACTGGAAAGAAGCTTTCTGAGAAACTGCTCTGTGTTCTGTTAATTCACTCACAGAGTTACATCTTTCCCTTCAAGAAGCCTTTCCCTAAGGTTGATCTTGTGGAATTGGCAAAGGGATATTTGGAAGACCATAGAGGGCTATGGTGAAATAGGAAATATCTTCCGTTTAAAACTGGAAAGAAGCGTTCTGAGAAACTGCTCTGTGTTCTGTTAATTCATCTCACAGAGTTACATCATTTCCTTCAAGAACCCTTTCGCTAAGGCTGTTCTTGTGGAATTGGCAAAGGGATATTTGGAAGCCCATAGAGGGCTATGGTGAAAAAGGAAATATCTTCCGTTGAAAACTGGAAAGAAGCTTTCTGAGAAACTGCTCTGTGTTCTGTTAATTCACTCACAGAGTTACATCTTTCCCTTCAAGGAGCCTTTCCCTAAGGTTGATCTTGTGGAATTTGCAAAGGGATATTTGGAAGACCATAGAGGGCTATGGTGAAATAAGAAATATCTTCCGTTCAAAACTGGAAATAAGCTTTCTGAGAAACTGCTCTGTGTTCTGTTAATTCATCTCACAGAGTTACATCTTCCCTTCAAGAAGCCTTTCGGTAAGGCTTTTCTTGTGGAATTGGCAAAGTGATATTTGGAAGCCCATAGACGGCTGCGGTGAGAAAGGAAATATCTTCCTTTCAAAACTGGAAAGAAGCTTTCTGAGAAACTGCTATGTGTTCTGTTAATTCATCTCACAGAGTTCCATCTTTCCCTTCAAGAAGCCTTCGCTAAGGCTGTTCTTGTGGAATTGGCAAGGGGATATTTGGAAGCCCATAGAGGGCTATGGTGAAAAAGGAAATCTCTTCCGTTCAAAACTGGAAGGAAGCTTTCTGAGAAACAGCTTTGTGTTCTTTTAATTCATCCCACACAGTTACATCTTTCCCTTGAAGAAGCCTTTCGCTAAGGCTGTTCTTGTGGAATTGGCAAAGGGATATTTGGAAGCCCATAGAGGGCTATGGTGAAGAAGTAAATATCTTCCGTTCAAAACCGGAAAGCAGCTTTCTGAGAAACTGCTCTGTGTTCTGTTAATTCATGTCACAGAGTTACATCTTTCTCTTCAAGAAGCCTTTCGCTAAGATTGTTCTTGTGGAATTGGCAAAGGGATATTTGGAAGCCCATACAGGGCTATGATGAAAAAGGAAATATCTTCCATTCAAAACTGAAAAGAAGCTTTCTGAGAAACTGCTCTGTGTTCTCTTAATTCATCTCACAGAGTTACATCTTTCCCTTCAGGAAGCCTTTCGCCAAGGCTGTTCCTGTGGAATTTGCAAAGGGATATTTGGAAGCACTTAGAGGACTATGGTGAAAAAGGAAATATCTTCCGTTCAAAGCTGGAAAGAAGCTTTCTGAGAAACTGCTCTGTGTTCTGTTAATTAATCTCACAGAGTTACATCTTTCCCTTCAAGAAGCCTTTCGCTAAGGCTGTTCTTGTGGAATTGGCAAAGGGATATTTGGAAGCCCATAAAGGGCTATGGTTAAAAAGGAAATCTCTTCCGTTCAAAACAGGAAAGAAGCTTTCTGTGAAACTGCTCTGTGTTCTGTTAATTCATCCCACAGAGTTACATCTTTCCCTTGAAGAAGCCTTTCGCTAAGGCTGTTCTTGTGGAATTGGCAAAGGGATATTTGGAAGCCCATAGAGGGCTATGGTGAAGAAGTAAATATCTTCCGTTCAAAACCGGAAAGCAGCTTTCTGAGAAACTGCTCTGTGTTCTGTTAATTCATGTCACAGAGTTACATCTTTCCCTTCAAGAAGCCTTTCGCTAAGGGTGTTCTTGTGGAATTGGCAAAGTTATATTAGGAAGCCCATAAAGGGCTATGGTGAAAAAGGAAATATCTTCCGTTCAAAACCGGAAAGAAGCTTTATGAGAAACTGCTCTGTGTTCTGTTAATTCATCTCACAGAGTTACATCTTTACCTTCCAGAATCCTTTTGCTAAGGCTGTTCTTGTGGAACTGGCAAAGTGATATTTGGAAGCCCATAGAGGGCTACGGTGAAAAAGGAAATATCTTCCGTTCAAAACTGGAAAGAAGCTTTCTGAGAAACTGCTCTGTGTTCTGTTAATTCATCTCACAGAGTTACATCTTTCCCTTCAAGAAGCCTTTCGCTAAGGCTGTTCTTGTGGAATTGGCAAAGGGATATTTGGAAGCAAATAGAGGGCTATGGTGAAAAAGAAATACCTTCCGTTGAAAACTGGAAAGAAGCTTTCTGAGGAACTGCTCTGTGTTATGTTAATTCATCTCAGAGAGTTACATCTTTCCCTTCCAGAATCCTTTCGCTAAGGTTGTGCTTGTGGAATTGGCAAAGGGATATTTGGAAGCCCATAGAGGTCTATGGTGAAAAAGGAAATATCTTCCGTTCAAAACTGGAAAGAAGCTTTCTGAGAATCTGCTCTGTGTTCTGTTAATTCATCTTAGAGACTTACATCTTTCCCTTCCAGAAGCCTTCCGCTAAGGCTGTTCTTGTGGAATTGGCAAAGTGATATTTGGTAACCCATAGAGGGCTACGGTGAAAAAGGAAATATCTTCCGTTCAAAACTGGAAAGAAGCTTTCTGAGAAACTGCTCTGTATTCTGTTAATTCATCTCACAGAGTTACATCTTTCCCTTCCAGGAGCCTTTCGCTAAGGTTGTTCTTGTGGAATTGGCAAAGGGATATTTGAAAGCCCATAGAGGGCTATGGTGAAAAAGAAAATATCTTCAGTTCAAAAGTGGAAAGAAGCTTTCTGAGACACTGCTCTGTGTTCTGTTAATTCATCTCACAGAGTTACATCTTTCCCTTCAAGAAGGCTTTCGCTAAGGCTGTTCTTGTGGAACTGGCAAAGTGATATTTGGAAGCCCATAGAGGGCTACGGTGAAAAAGGAAATATCTTCCGTTCAAAACTGGAAAGAAGCTTTCTGAGAAACTGCTCTGTGTTCTTTTAATTCATCTCACAGAGTTATATCTTTCCCTTCAAGAATCCTTTCGCTAAGGTTATTCTTGTGGAATTGGCAAAGGGATATTTGGAAGCCCGTAGAGGGCTATGGTGAAAAAGGAAATATCTTCCGTTCAAAACTGGAAAGAAGCTTTCTGAGAAACTGCTCTGTGTTCTGTTAATTCATCTTACAGAGTTACATCTTTCCCTTCAAGAAGCCTTTCGCTAAGGCTCTTCTTGTGGAATTGGCAAAGTGATATTTGGTAACCCATAGAGGGCTACGGTGAAAAAGGAAATATCTTCCGTTCAAAACTGGAAGGAAGCTTTCTGAGAAACTGCTCTGTGTTCTGTTAATTCATCTCACAGAGTTCCATCTTTCCCTTCAAGAAGCCTTTCGCTAAGGCTGTTCTTGTGGAATTGGCAAGGGGATATTTGTAAGCCCATAGAGGGCTATGGTGAAAAAGGAAATATCTTCCGTTGAATACTGGAAAGAAGCTTTCTGAGAAACTGCTCGGTGTTCTCTTAATTCATCTCACAGAGTTACATCTTTCCCTTCATGAAGCCTTTCGCTAAGGCTGTTCTTGTGGAATTGGCAAAGTTATATTTGGAAGCCCATAGACGGCTACGGTGAAAAAGGAAATATCTTCCGTTCAAAACTGGAAAGAAGCTTTCTGAGAAACTGCTCTGTGTACTGTTAATTCATCTCACAGGTTACATCTTTCCTTCAAGAAGCCTTTCGCTAAGGGTGTTCTTGTGGAATTGGCAAAGTGATATTTGGAAGCCCATAGAGGGCTACGGTGAAAAAGGAAATCTCTTCCGTTGAAAACTGGAAAGAAGCTTTCTGAGAAACTGCTCTGTGTTATGTTAATTCATCTCAGAGAGTTACATCTTTCCTTCAGAATCCTTTCGCTAAGGTTGTGCTTGTGGAATTGGCAAGGATATTTGGAAGCCATAGAGGGCTATGGTGAAAAAGGAAATATCTTCCGTTCAAAAGTGGAAAGAAGCTTTCTGAGAATCTGCTCTGTGTTCTGTTAATTCATCTTAGACACTTACATCTTTCCTTCCAGAAGCCTTTCGCTAAGGCTGTTCTTGTGGAATTGGCAAAGTGATATTTGGTAACCCATAGAGGCTGCTACGGTGAAAAGGAAATATCTTCCGTTCAAAACTGGAAAGAAGCTTTCTGAGAAACTGCTCTGTGTTCTGTTAATTCATCTCACAGAGTTACATCTTCCTTCAAGAAGCCTTTCGATAAGGCTGTTCTTGTGGAATTGGCAAAGGATATTTGGAAGCCCATAGAGGGCTATGGTGAAAAAGGAAATATCTTCCGCTCAAAACTGGAAAGAAGCTTTCTGAGAAACTGCTCTGTGTTCTGTTAATTCATCTCACAGAGTTACATCTTTCCCTTCAAGAAGCCTTCGCTAAGATTGTTCTTGTGGAATTGGCAAGGGATATTTGTAAGCCCATAGAGGCTATGGTGAAAAAGGAAATATCTTCCGTCAAAACTGGAAAGAAGTTTTCTGAGAAACTGCTCTGTGTTCTGTTAATTCATCTCACAGAGTTACATCTTTCCTTCAAGAAGCCTTCGCTAAGGCTGTTCTTGTGGAATTGGCAAAGGATATTTAAGCCCATAGAGGGCTATGGTGAAAAAGGAAATATCTTCCGTTCAAAACTGGAAAGAAGCTTTCTGAGAAACTGCTCTGTGTTCTGTTAATTCACTCACAGAGTTACATCTTTCCCTTCAAGAAGCCTTTCCCTAAGGTTGATCTTGTGCAATTTGCAAAGGGATATTTTGAAGACCATAGAGGGCTATGGTGAAATAGGAAATATCTTCCGTTAAAAACTGGAAAGAAGCTTTCTGAGAAACTGCTCTGTGTTCTGTTAATTCATCTCACAGAGTTACATCTTTCCCTTCAGGAAGCCTTTCGGTAAGGCTGTTCTTGTGGAATTGGCAAAGTGATATTTGGAAGCCCATAGACGGCTGCGGTGAAAAAGTAAATATCTTCCGTTCAAAATTGGAAAGAAGCTTTCTGAGAAACTGCTCTGTGTTCTTTTAATTCATCTCACAGAGTTACATCTTTCCTTCAAGAAGCCTTCGCTAAGATTGTTCTTGTGGAATTGGCAAAGTTATATCAGGAAGCCCATAAAGGGCAATGATGAAAATGGAAATATCTTCCGTTCAAAACCGGAAAGAAGCTTTCTGAGAAACTGCTCTGTGTTCTGTTAATTCATCTCACAGAGTTACATCTTTCCTTCAGAAGCCTTTCGCTAAGGCTGTTCTTGTGGAATTGGCAAAGGGATATTTGGAAGCCCATAAAGGGCTATGGTGAAAAGGAAATCTCTTCCGTTCAAAACCGGAAAGAAGCTTGAGAAACTGCTCTGTGTTCTGTTAATTCATCTCACAGTGTTACATCTTTCCTTCAAGCCTTTCGCTAAGGCTGTTCTTGTGGAATTGGCAAAGGATATTTGGAAGCAAATAGAGGGCTATGGTGAAAAAGGAAATATCTTCCGTTGAAAACTGGAAAGAAGCTTTCTGAGAAACTGCTCTGTGTTCTGTTAATTCATCTTACAGAGTTACATCTTTCCCTTCAAGAAGCCTTTCGCTAAGGCTCTTCTTGTGGAATTGGCAAAGTGATATTTGGTAACCCATAGAGGGCTACGGTGAAAAAGGAAATATCTTCCGTTCAAAACTGGAAGGAAGCTTTCTGAGAAACTGCTCTGTGTTCTGTTCAAAACTGGAAGGAAGCTTTCTGAGAAACTGCTCTGTGTTCTGTTAATTCATCTCACAGAGTTCCATCTTTCCCTTCAAGAAGCCTTTCGCTAAGGCTGTTCTTGTGGAATTGGCAAGGGGATATTTGTAAGCCCATAGAGGGCTATGGTGAAAAAGGAAATATCTTCCGTTGAATACTGGAAAGAAGCTTTCTGAGAAACTGCTCGGTGTTCTCTTAATTCATCTCACAGAGTTACATCTTTCCCTTCATGAAGCCTTTCGCTAAGGCTGTTCTTGTGGAATTGGCAAAGTTATATTTGGAAGCCCATAGACGGCTACGGTGAAAAAGGAAATATCTTCCGTTCAAAACTGGAAAGAAGCTTTCTGAGAAACTGCTCTGTGTACTGTTAATTCATCTCACAGAGTTACATCTTTCCCTTCAAGAAGCCTTTCGCTAAGGGTGTTCTTGTGGAATTGGCAAAGTGATATTTGGAAGCCCATAGAGGGCTACGGTGAAAAAGGAAATCTCTTCCGTTGAAAACTGGAAAGAAGCTTTCTGAGAAACTGCTCTGTGTTATGTTAATTCATCTCAGAGAGTTACATCTTTCCCTTCCAGAATCCTTTTGCTAAGGTTGTGCTTGTGGAATTGGCAAAGGGATATTTGGAAGCCCATAGAGGGCTATGGTGAAAAAGGAAATATCTTCCGTTCAAAACTGGAAAGAAGCTTTCTGAGAATCTGCTCTGTGTTCTGTTAATTCATCTTAGACACTTACATCTTTCCCTTCCAGAAGCCTTTCGCTAAGGCTGTTCTTGTGGAATTGGCAAAGTGATATTTGGTAACCCATAGAGGGCTACGGTGAAAAAGGAAATATCTTCCGTTCAAAACTGGAAAGAAGCTTTCTGAGAAACTGCTCTGTGTTCTGTTAATTCATCTCACAGAGTTACATCTTCCCTTCAAGAAGCCTTTCGCTAAGGCTATTCTTGTGGAATTGGCAAAATTATATTTGGAAGCCCATAGAGGGCTATGGTGAAAAAGGAAATATCTTCAGTTCAAAACTGGAAAGAAGCTTTCTGAGAAACTGCTCTGTGTTCTGTTAATTCATCTCACAGAGTTACATCTTTCCCTTCAAGAAGCCTTTCGCTAAGATTGTTCTTGTGGAATTGGCAAAGGGATATTTGTAAGCCCTTAGAGGGCTATGATGAAAAAGGAAATATCTGCCGTTCAAAACTGGAAAGAAGTTTTCTGAGAAACTGCTCTGTGTTCTGTTAATTCATCTCACAGAGTTACATCTTTCCCTTCAAGAAGCCTTTCGCTAAGGCTGTTCTTGTGGAATTGGCAAAGGGATATTTGGAAGCCCATAGAGGGCTATGGTGAAAAAGGAAATATCTTCCGTTCAAAACTGGAAAGAAGCTTTCTGAGAAACTGCTCTGTGTTCTGTTAATTCACTCACAGAGTTACATCTTTCCCTTCAAGAAGCCTTTCCCTAAGGTTGATCTTGTGCAATTTGCAAACGGATATTTGGAAGACCATAGAGGGCTATGGTGAAATAGGAAATATCTTCCGTTAAAAACTGGAAAGAAGCTTTCTGAGAAACTGCTCTGTGTTCTGTTAATTCATCTCACAGAGTTACATCTTTCCCTTCCGGAAGCCTTTCGGTAAGGCTGTTCTTGTGGAATTGGCAAAGTGATATTTGGAAGCCCATAGACGGCTGCGGTGAAAAAGTAAATATCTTCCGTTCAAAATTGGAAAGAAGCTTTCTGAGAAACTGCTCTGTGTTCTGTTAATTCACTCACAGAGTTACATCTTTCCCTTCAAGCCTTTCCTAAGGTTGATCTTGTGCAATTTGCAAAGGGATATTTGGAAGACCATAGAGGGCTATGGTGAAATAGGAAATATCTTCCGTTAAAAACTGGAAAGAAGCTTTCTGAAACTGCTCTGTGTTCTGTTAATTCATCTCACAGGTTACATCTTTCCTTCGGAAGCCTTTCGGTAAGGCTGTTCTTGTGGAATTGGCAAAGTGATATTTGGAAGCCCATAGGCGGCTGCGGTGAAAAAGTAAATATCTTCCGTTCAAAATTGGAAAGAAGCTTTCTGAGAAACTGCTCTGTGTTCTTATAATTCATCTCACAGAGTTACATCTTTCCTTCAAGAAGCCTTCGCTAAGATTGTTCTTGTGGAATTGGCAAAGTTATATCAGGAAGCCCATAAAGGGCAATGATGAAAATAGAAATATCTTCCGTTCAAAACCGGAAAGAAGCTTTCTGAGAAACTGCTCTGTGTTCTGTTAATTCATCTCACAGAGTTACATCTTTCCCTTCAAAGCCTTTCGCTAAGGCTGTTCTTGTGGAATTGGCAAAGGATATTTGAAGCCCATAGAGGGCTATGGTTAAAAAGGAAATCTCTTCCGTTCAAAACAGGAAAGAAGCTTTCTGTGAAACTGCTCTGTGTTCTTTTAATTCATCTCACAGTGTTACATCTTTCACTTCAAGAAGCCTTTCGCTAAGGCTGTTCTTGTGGAATTGGCAAAGGGATACTTGGAAGCAAATAGAGGGCTATGGTGAAAAAGGAAATATCTTCCGTTGAAAACTGGAAAGAAGCTTTCTGAGAAACTGCTCTGTGTTCTGTTAATTCATCTCACAGAGTTACATCTTTCCTTCAAGAAGCCTTTCGCTAAGATTGTTCTTGTGGAATTGGCAAAGGGATATTTGGAAGCCCATAGAGGGCTACGGTGAAAAAGGAAATATCTTCCGTTCAAAACTGGAAAGAAGCTTTCTGAGAAACTGCTCTGTGTTGTGTTAATTCATCTCACAGTGTTACATCATTTCCTTCACGAAGCCTTTCGCTAAGGCTGTTCTTGTGGAATTGGCAAAGGGATATTTGGAAGCCCATAGAGGGCTATGGTGAAAAAGGAAATATCTTCCGTTGAAAACTGGAAAGAAGCTTTCTGAGAAACTGCTCTGTGTTCTGTTAATTCACTCACAGAGTTACATCTTTCCCTTCAAGAAGCCTTTCCCTAATGTTGATCTTGTGCAATTGGCAAAGGGATATTTAGAAGACCATAGAGGGCTATGGTGAAATAGGAAATATCTTCCGTTAAAAACTGGAAAGAAGCTTTCTGCGAAACTGCTCTGTGTTCTGTTAATTCATCTCACAGAGTTCCATCTTTCCCTTCAAGAAGCCTTTCGGTAAGGCTGTTCTTGTGGAATTGGCAAAGTGATATTTGGAAGCCCATAGACGGCTGCGGTGAAAAAGGAAACATCTTCCGGTCAAAACTGGAAAGAAGCTTTCTGAGAAACTGCTCTGTGTACTGTTAATTCATCTCACAGAGTTACATCTTTCCCTTCCAGAAGCCTTTCGCTAAGGCTGTTCTTGTGGAATTGGCATAGTGATATTTGGTAACCCATAGAGGGCTACGGTGAAAAAGGAAATATCTTCCGTTCAAAACTGGAAGGAAGCTTTCTGAGAAACTGCTCTGTGTTCTGTTAATTCATCTCACAGAGTTACATCTTTCCCTTCAAGAAGCCTTCGCTAAGGCTGTTCTTGTGGAATTGGCAAGGGGATATTTGGAAGCCCATAGAGGGCTACGGTGAAAAAGGAAATCTCTTCCGTTCAAAACTGGAAAGAAGCTTTCTGAGAAACTGCTTTGTGTTCTTTTAATTCATCTCACAGACTTACATCTTTCCCTTCAAGAAGCCTTTCGCTAAGGCTGTTCTTGTGGAATTGGCAAAGGGATATTTGAAAGCCCATAGAGGGCTATGGTGAAAAAGGAAATATCCTCCGTTCAAAAGTGGAAAGAAGCTTTCTGAGAAACTGCTCTGTGTTCTGTTAATTCATCTCACAGAGTTACATCTTTCCCTTCAAGAAGCCTTTCGCTAAGGCTGTTCTTGTGGAATTGGAAAAGTGATATTTGGAAGACCATAGAGGGCTACGGTGAAAAAGGAAATCTCTTCCGTTAAAAACTGGAAAGAAGCTTTCTGAGAAACTGCTCTGTGTTCTGTTAATTCATCTCACAGACTTACATCTTTCCCTTCCAGAAGCCTTTCGCTAAGGCTGTTCTTGTGGAATTGGCAAAGTGATATTTGGTAACCCATAGAGGGCTACGGTGAAAAAGGAAATATCTTCCGTTCAAAACTGGGAAGAAGCTTTCTGAGAAACTGCTCTGTGTTCTGTTAATTCATCTCACAGAGTTACATCTTTCCTTCAAGAAGCCTTTCGCTAAGGCTGTTGTTGTGGAATTGGCAAAGGATATTTGGAAGACCATAGAGGGCTACGGTGAAAAAGGAAATCTCTTCCGTTAAAAACTGGAAAGAAGCTTTCTGAGAAACTGCTCTGTGTTCTGTTAATTCGTCTCACAGACTTACATCTTTCCCTTCCAGAAGCCTTTCGCTAAGGCTGTTCTTGTGGAATTGGCAAAGTGATATTTGGTAACCCATAGAGGGCTACGGTGAAAAAGGAAATATCTTCCGTTCAAAACTGGGAAGAAGCTTTCTGAGAAACTGCTCTGTGTTCTGTTAATTCATCTCACAGAGTTACATCTTTCCCTTCAAGAAGCCTTTCGCTAAGGCTGTTGTTGTGGAATTGGCAAGGGTATATTTGGAAGCCCATAGAGGGCTATGGTGAAAAAGGAGATCTCTTCCGTTCAAAACTGGAAAGAAGCTTTCTGAGAAACTGCTTTGTGTTCTTTTAATTCATCTCACAGAGTTACATCTTTCCCTTTAAGAAGCCTTTCGCTAAGTCTGTTCTTGTGGAATTGGCAAAGTTTTATTACGAAGCCCATAGAGGGCTATGGTGAAAAAGGAAATATCTTCCGTTCAAAAGTGGAAAGAAGCTTTCTGAGAAACTGCTCTGTGTTCTGTAAATTCATCTCACAGAGTTACACCTTTCCCTTCAAGAAGCCTTTCGCTAAGTCTGTTCTTGTGGAACTGGCAAAGTATTATTACGAAGCCCATAGAGGGCTATGGTGAAAAAGGAAATATCTTCCATTCAAAACTGGAAAGAAGCTTTCTGAGAAACTGCTCCGTGTTCTGTTAATTCATCTGACAGAGTTACCTCTTGCCCTTCAAGAAGCCTTTCGGTAAGGCTGTTCTTGTGGAATTGGCAAGGTGATTTTTGGAAGCCCTTAGAGGATATGGTGAAAAGGAAATATCTTCCGCTTCAAAACTGGAAAGAAGCATTTTGAGAAACTGCTCCGTGTTCTGTTAATTCATCTCACAGAGTTACATCTTTCCTTCAAGAAGCCTTTCGCTAAGGCTGTTCTTGTGGAATTGGCAAAGTGATATTTGAAGCCCATAGAGGGCTATGGTGAAAAGGAAATATCTTCCGTTCAAAACTGGAAAGAATCTTTCTGAGAAACTGCTCTGTGTTCTGTTAATTCATCTCACAGAGTTTCATCTTCCTTCAAGAATCCTTTCTCTAAGGTTGTTCTTGTGGAATTGGCAAAGGATATTTGGAAGCCCATAGAGGGCTATGGTGAAAAAGGAAATATCTTCCGCTCAAAACTGGAAAGAAGCTTGAGAAACTGCTCTGTGTTCTGTTAATTCATCTCACAGAGTTACATCTTTCCTTCAGAATCCTTTCTCTAAGGTTGTTCTTGTGGAATTGGCAAAGGATATTTGGAAGCCCATAGAGGGCTACGGTGAAAAAGCAAATATCTTCCGTTCAAAACTGGAAAGAAGCTTTCTGAGAAACTGCTCTGTGTTCTCTTAATTCATCTCACAGAGTTACATCATTTCCTTCAAGAAGCCTTTCGCTAAGGCGGTTCTTGTGGAATTGGCAAAGGATATTTGGAACCCATAGAGGGCTATGGTGAAAAGGAAATATCTTCCGCTCAAAACTGGAAAGAAGCTTTCTGAGAAACTGCTCTGTTCTGTTAATTCATCTCACAGAGTTACATCTTTCCCTTCAAGAAGCCTTTCCCTAAGGTTGATCTTGTGCAATTTGCAAAGGGATATTTGGAAGACGATAGAGGGCTATGGTGAAATAGGAAATATCTTCCGTTAAAAACTGGAAAGAAGCTTTCTGAGAAACTGCTCTGTGTTCTGTTAATTCATCTCACAGAGTTACATCTTTCCTTCAGGAATCCTTTCGTAAGGCTGTTCTTGTGGAATTGGCAAAGTGATATTTGGAAGCCCATAGACGGCTGCGGTGAAAAAGTAAATATCTTCCGTTCAAAACTGGAAAGAAGCTTTCTGAGAAACTGCTCTGTGTTCTTTTAATTCATCTCACAGAGTTACATCTTTCCTTCAAGAAGCCTTCGCTAAGGCTGTTCTTGTGGAATTGGCAAAGGATATTTGGAAGCCCATAGAGGGCTATGGTGAAAAGGAAATATCTTCCGCTCAAAACTGGAAAGAAGCTTGAGAAACTGCTTTGTGTTCTTTTAATTCATCTCACAGAGTTACATCTTTCCTTCAAGAAGCCTTTCGCTAAGATTGTTCTTGTGGAATTGGCAAAGGATATTTGAAGCCCATAGAGGGCTATGGTGAAAAAGGAAATATCTTCCGCTCAAAACTGGAAAGAAGCTTTCTGAGAAACTGCTCTGTGTTCTGTTAATTCATCTCACAGAGTTACATCTTTCCTTCAAGAAGCCTTCGCTAAGGCTTGTTCTTGTGGAATTGGCAAAGGATATTTGGTAACCCATAGAGGGCTACGGTGAAAAGGAAATATCTTCCGCTCAAAACTGGAAAGAAGCTTTCTGAGAAACTGCTCTGTGTTCTGTTAATTCATCTCACAGAGTTACATCTTTCCTTCAAGAAGCCTTTCGCTAAGGCTGTTCTTGTGGAATTGGCAAAGGATATTTGGAAGACCATAGAGGGCTATGGTGAAATAGGAAATATCTTCCGTTCAAAACTGGAAAGAAGCTTTCTGAGAAACTGCTCTGTGTTCTGTTAATTCATCTCACAGAGTTACATCATTTCCTTCAAGAACCCTTTCGCTAAGGCTGTTCTTGTGGAATTGGCAAAGGATATTTGGAAGCCCATAGAGGGCTATGGTGAAAAGGAAATATCTTCCGCTCAAAACTGGAAAGAAGCTTTCTGAGAAACTGCTCTGTGTTCTGTTAATTCATCTCACAGAGTTACATCTTTCCTTCAAGAGCCTTTCGCTAAGGCTGTTCTTGTGGAATTGGCAAAGTGATATTTGGAAGCCCATAGAGGCTATGGTGAAAAGGAAATATCTTCCGTTGAAAACTGGAAAGAAGCTTTCTGAGAAACTGCTCTGTGTTCTGTTAATTCATCTCACAGAGTTACATCTTTCCTTCAAGGAGCCTTTCCTAAGGTTGATCTTGTGGAATTTGCAAAGGATATTTGGAAGACCATAGAGGGCTATGGTGAAATAAGAAATATCTTCCGTTCAAAACTGGAAATAAGCTTTCTGAGAAACTGCTCTGTGTTCTGTTAATTCATCTCACAGAGTTACATCTTCCCTTCAAGAAGCCTTTCGGTAAGGCTTTTCTTGTGGAATTGGCAAAGTGATATTTGGAAGCCCATAGAGGCTATGGTGAAAAGGAAATATCTTCCTTTCAAAACTGGAAAGAAGCTTGAGAAACTGCTCTGTGTTCTGTTAATTCATCTCACAGAGTTCCATCTTTCCTTCAAGAAGCCTTTCGCTAAGGCTGTTCTTGTGGAATTGGCAAGGGGATATTTGGAAGCCCATAGAGGGCTATGGTGAAAAAGGAAATCTCTTCCGTTCAAAACTGGAAGGAAGCTTTCTGAGAAACAGCTTTGTGTTCTTTTAATTCATCCCACACAGTTACATCTTTCCCTTGAAGAAGCCTTTCGCTAAGGCTGTTCTTGTGGAATTGGCAAAGGGATATTTGGAAGCCCATAGAGGGCTATGGTGAAGAAGTAAATATCTTCCGTTCAAAACCGGAAAGCAGCTTTCTGAGAAACTGCTCTGTGTTCTGTTAATTCATGTCACAGAGTTACATCTTTCTCTTCAAGAAGCCTTTCGCTAAGATTGTTCTTGTGGAATTGGCAAAGGGATATTTGGAAGCCCATACAGGGCTATGATGAAAAAGGAAATATCTTCCATTCAAAACTGAAAAGAAGCTTTCTGAGAAACTGCTCTGTGTTCTGTTAATTCACTCACAGAGTTACATCTTTCCCTTCAAGAAGCCTTTCCCTAAGGTTGATCTTGTGCAATTTGCAAAGGGATATTTGGAAGACGATAGAGGGCTATGGTGAAATAGGAAATATCTTCCGTTAAAAACTGGAAAGAAGCTTTCTGAGAAACTGCTCTGTGTTCTGTTAATTCATCTCACAGAGTTACATCTTTCCCTTCAGGAATCCTTTCGGTAAGGCTGTTCTTGTGGAATTGGCAAAGTGATATTTGGAAGCCCATAGACGGCTGCGGTGAAAAAGTAAATATCTTCCGTTCAAAACTGGAAAGAAGCTTTCTGAGAAACTGCTCTGTGTTCTTTCAATTCATCTCACAGAGTTACATCTTTCCCTTCAAGAAGCCTTTCGCTAAGGCTGTTCTTGTGGAATTGGCAAGGGGATATTTGGAAGCCCATAGAGGGCTATGGTGAAAAAGGAAATATCTTCCGTTCAAAACTGGAAAGAAGCTTTCTGAGAAACTGCTTTGTGTTCTTTTAATTCATCTCACAGAGTTACATCTTTCCCTTCAAGAAGCCTTTCGCTAAGATTGTTCTTGTGGAATTGGCAAAGTTATATTAGGAAGCCCATAAAGGGCAATGATGAAAATGGAAATATCTTCCGTTCAAAACCGGAAAGAAGCTTTCTGAGAAACTGCTCTGTGTTCTGTTAGTTCATCTCACAGAGTTACATCTTTCCCTTCCAGAAGCCTTTCGCTAAGGCTGTTCTTGTGGAATTGGCAAAGTGATATTTGGTAACCCATAAAGGGCTACGGTGAAAAAGGAAATATCTTCCGTTCAAAACTGGAAAGAAGCTTGAGAAACTGCTCTGTGTTCTGTTAATTCACTCACAGAGTTACATCTTTCCTTCAAAGCCTTTCCTAAGGTTGATCTTGTGGAATTGGCAAAGGGATATTTGGAAGACCATAGAGGGCTATGGTGAAATAGGAAATATTTTCCGTTTAAAACTGGAAAGAAGCGTTCTGAGAAACTGCTCTGTGTTCTGTTAATTCATCTCACAGAGTTACATCATTTCCTTCAAGAACCCTTTCGCTAAGGCTGTTCTTGTGGAATTGGCAAAGGGATATTTGGAAGCCCATAGAGGGCTATGGTGAAAAAGGAAATATCTTCCGTTCAAAACTGGAAAGAAGCTTTCTGAGAAACTGCTCTGTGTTCTGTTAATTCATCTCACAGAGTTACATCTTTCCCTTGAAGAAGCCTTTCGCTAAGGCTGTTCTTGTGGAATTGGCAAAGTGATATTTGGAGGCCCATAGAGGTATATGGTGAAAAAGGAAATATCTTCCGTTGAAAACTGGAAAGAAGCTTTCTGAGAAACTGCTCTGTGTTCTGTTAATTCACTCACAGAGTTACATCTTTCCCTTCAAGGAGCCTTTCCCTAAGGTTGATCTTGTGGAATTTGCAAAGGGATATTTGGAAGACCATAGAGGGCTATGGTGAAATAAGAAATATCTTCCGTTCAAAACTGGAAATAAGCTTTCTGAGAAACTGCTCTGTGTTCTGTTAATTCATCTCACAGAGTTACATCTTCCCTTCAAGAAGCCTTTCGGTAAGGCTTTTCTTGTGGAATTGGCAAAGTGATATTTGGAAGCCCATAGACGGCTGCGGTGAGAAAGGAAATATCTTCCTTTCAAAACTGGAAAGAAGCTTTCTGAGAAACTGCTCTGTGTTCTGTTAATTCATCTCACAGAGTTACATCTTTCCCTTCAAGAAGCCTTTCGCTAAGGCTGTTCTTGTGGAATTGGCAAGGGGATATTTGGAAGCCCATAGAGGGCTATGGTGAAAAAGGAAATCTCTTCCGTTCAAAACTGGAAGGAAGCTTTCTGAGAAACAGCTTTGTGTTCTTTTAATTCATCCCACACAGTTACATCTTTCCCTTGAAGAAGCCTTTCGCTAAGGCTGTTCTTGTGGAATTGGCAAAGGGATATTTGGAAGCCCATAGAGGGCTATGGTGAAGAAGTAAATATCTTCCGTTCAAAACCGGAAAGCTGCTTTCTGAGAAACTGCTCTGTGTTCTGTTAATTCATGTCACAGAGTTACATCTTTCTCTTCAAGAAGCCTTTCGCTAAGATTGTTCTTGTGGAATTGGCAAGGATATTTGGAAGCCCATACAGGGCTATGATGAAAAAGGAAATATCTTCCATTCAAAACTGAAAAGAAGCTTTCTGAGAAACTGCTCTGTGTTCTCTTAATTCATCTCACAGAGTTACATCTTTCCCTTCAGGAAGCCTTTCGCCAAGGCTGTTCCTGTGGAATTTGCAAAGGGATATTTGGAAGCACTTAGAGGACTATGGTGAAAAAGGAAATATCTTCCGTTCAAAGCTGGAAAGAAGCTTTCTGAGAAACTGCTCTGTGTTCTGTTAATTCATCTCACAGAGTTACATCTTTCCCTTCAAGAAGCCTTTCGCTAAGGCTGTTCTTGTGGAATTGGCAAAGGGATATTTGGAAGCAAATAGAGGGCTATGGTGAAAAAGGAAATACCTTCCGTTGAAAACTGGAAAGAAGCTTTCTGAGAAACTGCTCTGTGTTATGTTAATTCATCTCAGAGAGTTACATCTTTCCCTTCAAGAATCCTTTCGCTAAGGTTATTCTTGTGGAATTGGCAAAGGATATTTGAAGCCCATAGAGGGCTATGGTGAAAAGGAAATATCTTCCGCTCAAAACTGGAAAGAAGCTTGAGAAACTGCTCTGTGTTCTGTTAATTCATCTTACAGAGTTACATCTTTCCTTCAAAAGCCTTTCGCTAAGGCTCTTCTTGTGGAATTGGCAAAGTGATATTTGGAAGCCCATAGAGGGCTACGGTGAAAAAGGAAATATCTTCCGCTCAAAACTGGAAGGAAGCTTTCTGAGAAACTGCTCTGTGTTCTGTTAATTCATCTCACAGAGTTCCATCTTTCCCTTCAAGAAGCCTTCGCTAAGGCTGTTCTTGTGGAATTGGCAAGGATATTTGTAGCCCATAGAGGGCTATGGTGAAAAAGGAAATATCTTCCGCTCAAAACTGGAAAGAAGCTTTCTGAGAAACTGCTTTGTGTTCTTTTAATTCATCTCACAGAGTTACATCTTTCCTTCATGAAGCCTTCGCTAAGGCTGTTCTTGTGGAATTGGCAAAGTTATATTTGGAAGCCCATAGAGGCTACGGTGAAAAAGGAAATATCTTCCGCTCAAAACTGGAAAGAAGCTTTCTGAGAAACTGCTCTGTGTACTGTTAATTCATCTCAGAGTTACATCTTTCCTTCAAGAAGCCTTCGCTAAGGCTGTTCTTGTGGAATTGGCAAAGTGATATTTGGAAGCCCATAGAGGGCTATGGTGAAAAAGGAAATCTCTTCCGTTGAAAACTGGAAAGAAGCTTGAGAAACTGCTCTGTGTTATGTTAATTCATCTCACAGAGTTACATCTTTCCTTCCAGAATCCTTTTTCGCTAAGGTTGTGCTTGTGGAATTGGCAAAGGATATTTGGAAGCCCTTAGAGGGCTATGGTGAAAAAGGAAATATCTTCCGCTTCAAAACTGGAAAGAAGCTTGAGAAACTGCTCTGTGTTCTGTTAATTCATCTTAGACACTTACATCTTTCCCTTCCAGAAGCCTTTCGCTAAGGCTGTTCTTGTGGAATTGGCAAAGTGATATTTGGTAACCCATAGAGGGCTACGGTGAAAAAGGAAATATCTTCCGTTCAAAACTGGAAAGAAGCTTTCTGAGAAACTGCTCTGTGTTCTGTTAATTCATCTCACAGAGTTACATCTTTCCCTTCAAGGATCCTTTCGCTAAGGTTGTTCTTGTGGAATTGGCAAAGGGATATTTGAAAGCCCATAGAGGGCTATGGTGAAAAAGGAAATATCTTCAGTTCAAAAGTGGAAAGAAGCTTTCTGAGACACTGCTCTGTGTTCTGTTAATTCATCTCACAGAGTTACATCTTTCCCTTCAAGAAGCCTTTCGCTAAGGTTGTTCTTGTGGAACTGGCAAAGTGATATTTGGAAGCCCATAGAGGGCTACGGTGAAAAAGGAAATATCTTCCGTTCAATACTGGAAAGAAGCTTTCTGAGAAAGTGCTCTGTGTTCTTTTAATTCATCTCACAGAGTTATATCTTTCCCTTCAAGAATCCTTTCGCTAAGGTTATTCTTGTGGAATTGGCAAAGGGATATTTGGAAGCCCGTAGAGGGCTACGGTGAAAAAGGAAATATCTTCCGTTCAAAACTGGAAAGAAGCTTTCTGAGAAACTGCTTTGTGTCTTTTAATTCATCTCACAGAGTTACATCTTTCCCTTCAAGAATCCTTTCGCTAAGGTTGTTCTTGTGGAATTGGCAAAGGGATATTTGAAAGCCCATAGAGGGCTATGGTGAAAAAGGAAATATCTTCCGTTCAAAAGTGGAAAGAAGCTTTCTGAGAAACTGCTCTGTGTCCTGTTAATTCATCTCACAGAGTTACATCTTTCCCTTCAAGAAGCCTTTCGCTAAGGCTGTTCTTGTGGAATTGGCAAAGTGATATTTGGAAGCCCTTAGAGGGCTATGGTGGAAAAGTAAATATCTTCCGTTCAAAACTGGAAAGAAGCTTTCTGAGAAACTGCTCTGTCTTCTTTTAATTCATCTCACAGAGTTACATCTTTCCCTTCAAGAATCCTTTCGCTAAGGTTATTCTTGTGGAATTGGCAAAGGGATATTTGGAATCCCATAGAGGGCTATGGTGAAAAAGGAAATATGTTCCGTTCAAAACTGGAAAGAAGCTTTCTGAGAAACTGCTCTGTGTTCTGTTAATTCATCTTACAGAGTTACATCTTTCCCTTCAAGAAGCCTTTCGCTAAGGCTGTTCTTGTGGAATTGGCAAAGTGATATTTGGTAACCCATAGAGGGCTACGGTGAAAAAGGAAATATCTTCCGCTCAAAACTGGAAAGAAGCTTGAGAAACTGCTCTGTGTTCTGTCAATTCATCACACAGAGTTACATCTTTCCTTCAAGAAGCCTTCGCTAAGGCTGTTCTTGTGGAATTGGCAAGGATATTTGGAAGCCCATAGAGGGCTATGGTGAAAAGGAAATATCTTCCGCTCAAAACTGGAAAGAAGCTTGAGAAACTGCTTTGTGTTCTTTTAATTCATCTCACAGAGTTACATCTTTCCTTCAAGAAGCCTTCCGCTAAGGTTGTTCTTGTGGAATTGGCAAAGGTATATTTGGAAGCCCATAGAGGGATATGGTGAAAAAGGAAATATCTTCCGCTCAAAACTGGAAAGAAGCTTTCTGAGAAACTGCTATGTGTTCTGTTAATTCATCTCACAGAGTTACATCTTTCCTTCAAGAAGCCTTTCGCTAAGGCTGTTCTTGTGGAATTGGCAAAGTGATATTTGGTAACCCATAGAGACTACGGTGAAAAGGAAATATCTTCCGCTCAAAACTGGAAAGAAGCTTTCTGAGAAACTGCTCTGTGTTCTGTCAATTCATCACACAGAGTTACATCTTTCCTTCAAGAAGCCTTCGCTAAGGCTGTTCTTGTGGAATTGGCAAGGATATTTGGAAGCCCATAGAGGGCTATGGTGAAAAAGGAAATATCTTCCGCTCAAAACTGGAAAGAAGCTTGAGAAACCGCTTTGTGTTCTTTTAATTCATCTCACAGAGTTACATCTTTCCTTCAAGAAGCCTTCCGCTAAGGTTGTTCTTGTGGAATTGGCAAAGGTATATTTGGAAGCCCATAGGGGATATGGTGAAAAAGGAAATATCTTCCGTTCAAAACTGGAAAAAGCTTTCTGAGAAACTGCTATGTGTTCTGTTAATTCATCTCACAGAGTTACATCTTTCCTTCAAGAAGCCTTCGCTAAGGCTGTTCTTGTGGAATTGGCAAGTGATAGGAAGCCCATAAAGGGCTATGGTGAAAAAGGAAATATCTTCCGTTCAAAACCGGAAAGAAGCTTTCTGAGAAACTGCTCTGTGTTCTGTTAATTCATCTCACAGAGTTACATCTTTCCCTTCAAGAAGCCTTTCGCTAAAACTGTTGTTGTGGAATTGGCTTAGTGATATTAGGAACCTCATAAAGGGCTATGGTGAAAAAGTAAATATCTTCCGTTAAAAACTGGAAAGAATCTTTCTGAGAAACTGCTCTGTGTTCTGTTAATTCATCTCACAGAGTTACATCTTTCCCTTCAAGAAGCCTTTCGGTAAGGCTGTTCTTCTGGAATTGGCAAAGTGATATTTGGAAGCCCATAGAGGCTATGGTGAAAAGGAAATATCTTCCGCTCAAAACTGGAAAGAAGCTTTCTGAGAAACTGCTCTGTGTTCTGTTAATTCATCTCACAGAGTTACATCTTTACCTTCAAGAAGCCTTTCACTAAGGCTGTTCTTGCGTAATTGGCAAAGTGATATTTGGAAGCCCATAGAGGGCTACGGTGAAAAGGAAATATCTTCCGCTTCAAAACTGGAAAGAAGCTTGAGAAACTGCTCTGTGTTCTGTTAATTCATCTCAGAGTTACATCTTTCCCTTCAAGAAGCCTTTCGCTAAGGCTGTTTTATGGAATTGGCAAAGGATATTTGGAAGCAAATAGAGGGCTATGGTGAAAAAGGAAATATCTTCCGTTGAAAACTGGAAAGAAGCTTTCTGAGAAACTGCTCTGTGTTCTGTTAATTCATCTCACAGAGTTACATCTTTCCCTGCCAGAATCCTTTCGCTAAGGTTGTTCTTGTGGAATTGGCAAAGGGATATTTGGAAGCCCATACAGGGCTATGGTGAAAAAGGAAATATCTTCCGTTCAAAACTGGAAAGAAGCTTTCTGAGAAACTGCTCTGTGTTCTGTTAATTCATCTCAAAGAGTTACATCTTTTCCTTCAAGAAGCCTTTCGTTAAGGCTGTTCTTGTGGAATTGGCAAAGGGATATTTGGAAGCCCATACAGGGCTATGGTGAAAAAGGAAATATCTTCCGTTCAAAACTGGAAAGAAGCTTTCTGAGAAACTGCTCTGTGTTCTTTTAGTTCATCTCACAGAGTTACATCTTTCCCTTCATGAAGCCTTTCACTAAGACTGTTGTTGTGGAATTGGCAAAGTGATATTAGAAAGCCCATAAAGGGCTATGGTGAAAAAGGAAATATCTTCCGTTCAAAACTGGAAAGAAGCTTTCTGAGAAACTGCTCTGTGTTCTGTTAATTCATCTCACAGAGTTACATCTTTCCTTCAAGAATCCTTTCGCTAAGGTTTTCTTGTGGAATTGGCAAAGGATATTTGGAAGCCCATAGAGGGCTATGGTGAAAAGGAAATATCTTCCGTTCAAAACTGGAAAGAAGCTTGAGAAACTGCTCTGTGTTCTGTTAATTCATCTGACAGAGTTACATCTTTCCCTTCAAGAAGCCTTTCGCTAAGGCTGTTCCTGTGGAATTGGCAAGGATATTTGGAAGCCCATAGAGGGCTATGGTGAAAAAAATATCTTCCGTTCAAAACTGGAAAGAAGCTTTCTGAGAAACTGCTTTGTGTTCTTTTAATTCACCTCACAGAGTTACATCTTTCCCTTCAAGAAGCCTTCCGCTAAGACTGTTGTTGTGGAATTGGCAAAGTGATATTAGAAAGCCCATAAAGGGCTATGGTGAAAAGGAAATATCTTCCGTTCAAAACTGGAAAGAAGCTTTCTGAGAAACTGCTCTGTGTTCTGTTAATTCATCTCACAGAGTTACATCTTCCTTCAAGAAGCCTTCGCTAAGGCTGTTCTTGTGGAATTGGCAAAATTATATTTGGAAGCCCATAGAGGGCTATGGTGAAAAAGGAAATATCTTCCGTTCAAAACTGGAAAGAAGCTTTCTGAGAAACTGCTCTGTGTTCTGTTAATTCATCTGACAGAGTTACATCTTTCCCTTCAAGAAGCCTTTCGCTAAGGTTGTTCTTGTGGAATTGGCAAAGGATATTTGGAAGCCCATAGAGGGCTATGGTGAAAAGGAAATATCTTCCGTTCAAAACTGGAAAGAAGCTTTCTGAGAAACTGCTTTGTGTTCTTTTAATTCACCTCACAGAGTTACATCTTTCCCTTCAAGAAGCCTTCCGCTAAGGTTTTCTTGTGGAATTGGCAAAGGTATATTTGGAAGCCCATAGAGGGCTATGGTGAAAAAGGAAATATCTTCCGTTCAAAACTGGAAAGAAGCTTTCTGAGAAACTGCTATGTGTTCTGTTAATTCATCTCACAGAGTTACATCTTTCCCTTCAAGAAGCCTTTCGCTAAGGCTGTTGTTGTGGAATTGGCAAAGTGATATTAGGAAGCCCATAAAGGGCTATGGTGAAAAAGGAAATATCTTCCGTTCAATACTGGAAAGAAGCTTTCTGAGAAACTGCTCTGTGTTCTGTTAATTCATCTCACAGAGTTACATCTTTCCCTTCAAGAAGCCTTTCGCTAAGGCTGTTCTTGTGGAATTGGCAAAGTGATATTTGGAAGACCATAAAGGGCTATGGTGAAAAAGGAAATATCTTCCGTTCAAAACCGGAAAGAAGCTTTCTGAGAAACTGCTCTGTGTTCTGTTAATTCATCTCACAGAGTCACATCTTTCCCTTCAAGAAGCCTTTCGCTAAGGCTGTTGTTGTGGAATTGGCTTAGTGATATTAGGAACCTCGTAAAGGGCTATGGTGAAAAAGTAAATATCTTCCGTTAAAAACTGGAAAGAATCTTTCTGAGAAACTGCTCTGTGTTCTGTTAATTCATCTCACAGAGTTACATCTTTCCCTTCAAGAAGCCTTTCGGTAAGGCTGTTCTTCTGGAATTGGCAAAGTGATATTTGGAAGCCCATAGACGGCTACGGTGAAAAAGGAAATATCTTCCGTTGAAAACTGGAAATAAGCTTTCTGAGAAACTGCTCTGTGTTCTGTTAATTCACCTCACAGAGTTACATCTTTCCCTTCAAGAAGCCTTTCGCTAAGGCTGTTCTTGTGGAATTGGCAAAGGGATATTTGGAAGCCCATTGAGGGCTATAGTGAAAAAGTAAATATCTTCCGTTCAAAACTGGAAAGAAGCTTTCTGAGAAACTGCTCTGTGTTCTGTTAATTCATCTCACAGAGTTACATCTTTACCTTCAAGAAGTCTTTCACTAAGGCTGTTCTTGCGTAATTGGCAAAGTGATATTTGGAAGCCCATAGAGGGCTACTGTGAAAAAGGAAATATCTTCGGTTCAAAACTGGAAAGAAGCTTTCTGAGAAACTGCTCTGTGTTCTGTTAATTCATCTCACAGAGTTACATTTTTCCCTTCAAGAAGCCTTTCGCTAAGGCTGTTGTTATGGAATTGGCAAAGGGATATTTGGAAGCAAATAGAGAGCTATTGTGAAAAAGGAAATATCTTCCGTTGAAAACTGGAAAGAAGCTTTCTGAGAATCTGCTCTGTGTTCTGTTAATTCATCTCACAGAGTTACATCTTTCCCTTCAAGAAGCCTTTCGCTAAGGCTGTTCTTGTGGAATTGGCAAAGGGATATTTGGAAGCCCATAAAGGGCTATGGTGAAAAAGGAAATATCTTCCGTTCAAAACTGGAAAGAAGCTTTCTGAGAAACTGCTTTGTGTTCTTTTAATTCACCTCACAGAGTTACATCTTTCCCTTCAAGAAGCCTTCCACTAAGGTTTTCTTGTGGAATTGGCAAAGGTATATTTGGAAGCCCATAGAGGGCTATGGTGAAAAAGGAAATATCTTCCGTTCAAAACTGGAAAGAAGCTTTCTGAGAAACTGCTATCTGTTCTGTTAATTCATCTCACAGAGTTACATCTTTCCCTTCAAGAAGCCTTTCCCTAAGGCTGTTCTTGTGGAATTGGCAAAGTGATATTAGGAAGCCCATAAAGGGCTATGGTGAAAAAGGAAATATCTTCCGTTCAGAACCCGAAAGAAGCTTTCTGAGAAACTGCTCTGTGTTCTGTTAATTCATCTCACAGAGTTACATCTTTCCCTTCAAGAAGCCTTTCGCTAAGGCTGTTGTTGTGGAATTGGCAAAGTGATATTAGGAAGCCCATAAAGGGCTATGGTGAAAAAGGAAATATCTTCCGTTCAAAACTGGAAAGAAGCTTTCTGAGAAACTGCTCTGTGTTCTGTTAATTCATCTCACAGAGTTACATCTTTCCCTTCAAGAAGCCTTTCGCTAAGGTTGTTATTGTGGAATTGGCAAAGGGATATTTGGAAGCCCATAGAGGGCTATGGTGAAAAAGGAAATATCTTCCGTTCAAAACTGGAAAGAAGCTTTCTGAGAAACTGCTCTGTGTTCTGTTAATTCATCTCACAGAGTTACATCTTTCCCTTCAAGAAGCCTTTCGCTAAGGCTTTTCTTATGGAATTGGCAAAGTGATATTTGGAAGCAAATAGAGGGCTATGGTGAAAAAGGAAATATCTTCCGTTGAAAACTGGAAAGAAGCTTTCTGAGAAACTGCTCTGTGTTCTGTTAATTCATCTCACAGAGTAACATCTTCCCTTCAAGAAGCCTTTCGCTAAGGCTGTTCTTGTGGAATTGGCAAAGTGATATTTGGAAACCCGTAGAGGGCTACGGTTAAAAAGGAAATATCTTCCGTTCAAAACTGGAAATAAGCTTTCTGAGAAACTGCTCTGTGTTCTGTTAATTCATCTCACAGAGTTACATCTTTCCCTTCAAGAAGCCTTTCGCTAAGGCTGTTCTTGTGGAATTGGCAAAGTGATATTTGGAAGCAAATAGAGGGCTATGGTGAAAAAGGAAATATCTTAAGTTGACAACTGGAAAGAAGCTTTCTGAGAAACTGCTTTGTGTTCTTTTAATTCATCTCACAGAGTTACATCTTTCCCTTCAAGAAGCCGTCCGCTAAGGTTGTTCTTGTGGAATTGGCAATGGTATATTTGGAAGCCCATAGAGGGCTATGGTGAAAAAGGAAATACCTTCCGTTCAAAACTGGAAAGAAACTTTCTGAGAAACTGCTATGTGTTCTGTTAATTCATCTCACAGAGTTACATCTTTCCCTTCAAGAAGCCTTTCGCTAAGGGTGTTCTTGTGGAATTGGCAAAGTGATATTTGGAAGCCCTTAGAGGGCTATGGTGAAAAAGGAAATATCTTCCGTTCAAAACTGGAAGGAAGCTTTCTGAGAAACTGCTCTGTGTTCTGTTAATTCATCTCACAGAGTTACATCTTTCCCTTCAAGAAGCCTTTCGCTAAGGCTGTTCTTGTGGAATTGGCAAGGGGATATTTGGAAGCCCATAGAGGGCTATGGTGAAAAAGGAAATCTCTTCCGTTCAAAACTGGAAAGAAGCTTTCTGAGAAACTGCTTTGTGTCTTTTAATTCATCTCACAGAGTTACATCTTTCCCTTCAAGAAGCCTTTCGCTAAGGTTGTTCTTGAGGAATTGGCAAAGGGATATTTGAAAGCCCATAGAGAGCTATGGTGAAAAAGGAAATATCTTCCGTTCAAAAGTGGAAGAAGCTTTCTGAGAAACTGCTCTGTGTTCTGTTAATTCATCTCACAGAGTTACATCTTTCCCTTCAAGAAGCCTTTCGCGAAGTCTGTTCTTGTGGAATTGGCAAAGTGATATTTAGAAGCCCTTAGAGGGCTATGGTGGAAAAGTAAATATCTTCCGTTCAAAACTGGAAAGAAGCTTTCTGAGAAACTGCTCTGTCTTCTTTTAATTCATCTCACAGAGTTACATCTTTCCCTTCAAGAATCCTTTCGCTAAGGTTATTCTTGTGGAATTGGCAAAGGGATATTTGGAATCCCATAGAGGGCTATGGTGAAAAAGGAAATATCTTCCGTTCAAAACTGGAAAGAAGCTTTCTGAGAAACTGCTCTGTGTTCTGTTAATTCATCTTACAGAGTTACATCTTTCCCTTCAAGAAGCCTTTCGCTAAGGCTGTTCTTGTGGAATTGGCAAGGGGATATTTGGAAGCCCATAGAGGGCTATGGTGAAAAAGGAAATATCTTCCGTTCAAAACTGGAAAGAAGCTTTCTGAGAAACCGCTTTGTGTTCTTTTAATTCATCTCACAGAGTTACATCTTTACCTTCAAGAAGCCTTCCGCTAAGGTTGTTCTTGTGGAATTGGCAAAGGTATATTTGGAAGCCCATAGAGGGATATGGTGAAAAAGGAAATATCTTCCGTTCAAAACTGGAAAGAAGCTTTCTGAGAAACTGCTCTGTGTTCTGTTAATTCATCTCACAGAGTTACATCTTTCCCTTCAAGAAGCCTTTCGCTAAGGTTGTTCTTGTGGAATTGGCAAAGTGATATTAGGAAGCCCATAAAGGGCTATGGTGAAAAAGGAAATATCTTCCGTTCAAAACCGGAAAGAAACTTTCTGAGAAACTGCTCTGTGTTCTGTTAATTCATCTCACAGAGTTACATCTTTCCCTTCAAGAAGCCTTTGGCTAAGGCTGTTGTTGTGGAATTGGCTTAGTGATATTAGGAACCTCATAAAGGGCTATGGTGAAAAAGTAAATATCTTCCGTTAAAAACTGGAAAGAATCTTTCTGAGAAACTGTTCTGTGTTCTGTTAATTCATCTCACAGAGTTACATCTTTCCCTTCAAGAAGCCTTTCGGTAAGGCTGTTCTTCTGGAATTGGCAAAGTGATATTTGGAAGCCCATAGACGGCTACGGTGAAAAAGGAAATATCTTCCGTTGAAAACTGGAAATAAGCTTTCTGAGAAACTGCTCTGTGTTCTGTTAATTAATCTCACAGAGTTACATCTTTACCTTCAAGAAGCCTTTCGCTAAGGCTGTTCTTGTGGAATTGGCAAAGGGGTATTTGGAAGCCCATTGAGGGCTATAGCGAAAAAGTAAATATCTTCCGTTCAAAACTGGAAAGAAGCTTTCTGAGGCACTGCTCTGTGTTCTGTTAATTCATCTCACAGAGTTACATCTTTCCCTGCCAGAATCCTTTCGCTAAGGTTGTTCTTGTGGAATTGGCAAAGGGATATTTGGAAGCCCAGAGAGGGCTATGGTGAAAAAGGAAATATCTTCCGTTCAAAACTGGAAAGAAGCTTTCTGAGAAACTGCTCTGTGTTCTGTTAATTCATCTCACAGAGTTACATCTTTTCCTTCAAGAAGCCTTTCGTTAAGGCTGTTCTTGTGGAATTGGCAAAGGGATATTTGGAAGCCCATAGAGGGCTATGGTGAAAAAGGAAATATCTTCCGTTCAAAACTGGAAAGAAGCTTTCTGAGAAACTACTCTGTGTTCTTTTAGTTCATCTCACAGAGTTACATCGTTCGATTCAAGAAGCCTTTCGCTAAGGCTGTTGTTGTGGAATTGGCAAAGTGATATTAGAAAGCCCATAAAGGGCTATGGTGAAAAAGGAAATATCTTCCGTTCAAAACTGGAAAGAAGCTTTCTGAGAAACTGCTCTGTGTTCTGTTAATTCATCTCACAGAGTTACATCTTTCCCTTCAAGAATCTTTCGCTAAGGTTTTTCTTGTGGAATAGGCAAAGGGATATTTGGAAGCCCATAGAGGGCTATGGTGAAAAAGGAAATATCTTCCGTTCAAAACTGGAAAGAAGCTTTCTGAGAAACTGCTCTGTGTTCTGTTAATTCATCTGACAGAGTTACATCTTTCCCTTCAAGAAGCCTTTCGCTAAGGCTGTTCCTGTGGAATTGGCAAGGGGATATTTGGAAGCCCATAGAGGGCTATGGTGAAAAAGGAAATATCTTCCGTTCAAAACTGGAAAGAAGCTTTCTGAGAAACTGCTTTGTGTTCTTTTAATTCACCTCACAGAGTTACATCTTTCCCTTCAAGAAGCCTTCCGCTAAGGTTTTCTTGTGGAATTGGCAAAGGTATTTGGAAGCCCATAGAGGCTATGGTGAAAAAATATCTTCCGTTCAAAACTGGAAAGAAGCTTTCTGAGAAACTGCTCTGTGTTCTGTTAATTCATCTCACAGGTTACATCTTTCCCTTCAAGAAGCCTTTCGCTAAGGCTGTTCCTGTGGAATTAGCAAGGGGATATTTGGAAGCCCATAGAGGCTATGGTGAAAAAGGAAATATCTTCCGTTCAAAACTGGAAAGAAGCTTTCTGAGAAACTGCTTTGTGTTCTTTTAATTCACCTCACAGAGTTACATCTTTCCCTTCAAAAAGCCTTCGCTAAGGTTTTCTTGTGGAATTGTAAAGGTATATTTGGAAGCCCATAGAGGCTATGGTGAAAAGGAAATATCTTCCGTTCAAAACTGGAAAGAAGCTTTCTGAGAAACTGCTTTGTGTTCTTTTAATTCACCTCACAGAGTTACATCTTTCCTTTAAAGCCTTTCGCTAAGGCTGTTCTTGTGGAATTAGCAAAGTGATATTAGGAAGCCCATAAAGGGCTATGGTGAAAAAGGAAATATCTTCCGTTCAAAACCGGAAAGAAGCTTTCTGAGAAACTGCTCTGTGTTCTGTTAATTCATCTCACAGAGTTACATCTTTCCTTCAAGAAGCCTTTCGCTAAGGCTGTGGAATTGGTAAAGTGATATTCGAAGCCCATAGAGGGCTATGGTGAAAAGGAAATATCTTCCGTTGAAAACTGGAAAGAAGCTTTCTGAGAAACTGCTCTGTGTTCTGTTAATTCATCTCACAGAGTTACATCTTTCCTTCAAGAAGCCTTTCGCTAAGGCTGTTATTGTGGAATTGGCAAAGGATATTTGGAAGCCCATAGAGGCTATGGTGAAAAGGAAATATCTTCCGCTCAAAACTGGAAAGAAGCTTGAGAAACTGCTCTGTGTTCTGTTAATTCATCTCACAGAGTTACATCTTTCCCTTCAAGAAGCCTTCCGCTAAGGTTGTTCTTGTGGAATTGGCAAAGGTATATTTGGAAGCCCATAGAGGGCTATGGTGAAAAAGGAAATATCTTCCGTTCAAAACTGGAAAGAAGCTTTCTGAGAAACTGCTATGTGTTCTGTTAATTCATCTCACTGAGTTACATCTTTCCCTTCAAGAAGCCTTTCGCTAAGGATGTTCTTGTGGAATTGGCAAAGGGATATTTGGAAGCACTTAGAGGGCTATGGTGAAAAAGGAAATATCTTCCGTTCAAAACTGGAAAGAAGCTTTCTAAGAAACTGCTCTGTGTTCTGTTAATTCACCTCACAGAGTTACATCTTCCCCTTCAGGAAGCCTTTCGCTAAGGCTGTTCTTGTGGAATTGGCAAAGGGATATTTGGAAGCCCATAAATGGCTATGGTGAAAAAGGAAATATCTTCCGTTGAAAACTGGAAAGAAGCTTTCTGAGAAACTGCTCTGTGTTCTATTAATTCATCTCACAGAGTTACATCTTTCCGTTCAAGAAGCCTTTCGCTAAGGCTGTTCTTGTGGAATTGGCAAAGTGATATTAGGAAGCCCATAAAGGGCTATGGTGAAAAAGGAAATATCTTCCGTTCAAAACTGGAAAGAAGCTTTCTGAGAAACTGCTCTGTGTTCTGTTAATTCATCTCACAGAGTTACACCTTTCCTTCAAGCCTTTCGCTAAGGTTGTTCTTGTGGAATTGGCAAAGGATATTTGGAAGCCCATAGAGGGCTATGGTGAAAAGGAAATATCTTCCGTTCAAAACTGGAAAGAAGCTTTCTAGAAACTGCTCTGTGTTCTGTTAATTCATCTCACAGAGTTACATCTTTCCTTCATGAAGCCTTCGCTAAGGCTGTTCTTGTGGAATTGGCAAAGGATCTTTGGAAGCCCATAAAGGGCTATGGTGAAAAGGAAATATCTTCCGTTGAAAACTGGAAATAAGCTTTCTGAGAAACTGCTCTGTGTTCTGTTAATTCATCTCACAGAGTTACATCTTTCCTTCAAGAACTTTTCGCTAAGGCTGTTCTTGTGGAATTGGCAAAGTGATATTTGGAAACCCATAGAGGGCTACGGTTAAAAGGAAATATCTTCCGTTCAAAACTGGAAATAAACTTTCTGAGAAACTGCTCTGTGTTCTGTTAATTCATCTCACAGGTTACATCTTTCCCTTCAAGAAGCCGTCCGCTATGGTTGTTCTTGTGGAATTGGCAAGGTATATTTGGAAGCCCATAGAGGCTATGGTGAAAAAAATATCTTCCGTTCAAAACTGGAAGGAAGCTTTCTGAGAAACTGCTCTGTGTTTTGTTAATTCATCTCACAGAGTTACATCTTTCCTTCAAGAAGCCTTTCGCTAAGGCTGTTCTTGTGGAATTAGCAAGGATATTTGAAGCCCATAGAGGGCTATGGTGAAAAAAATATCTTCCGTTCAAAACTGGAAAGAAGCTTTCTGAGAAACTGCTTTGTGTCTTTTAATTCATCTCACAGAGTTACATCTTTCCCTTCAAGAAGCCTTTCGCTAAGGTTGTTCTTGTGGAATTGGCAAAGGGATATTTGAAAGCCCATAGAGGGCTATGGTGAAAAAGGAAATATCTTCCGTTCAAAAGTGGAAAGAAGCTTTCTGAGAAACTGCTCTGTGTTCTGTTAATTCATCTCACAGAGTTACATCTTTCCCTTCAAGAAGCCTTTCGCTAAGTCTGTTCTTGTGGAATTGGCAAAGTGATATTTGGAAGCCCTTAGAGGGCTATGGTGGAAAAGTAAATATCTTCCGTTCAAAACTGGAAAGAAGCTTTCTGAGAAACTGCTCTGTGTTCTGTTAATTCATCTCACAGAGTTACATCTTTCCCTTCAAGAATCCTTTCGCTAAGGTTATTCTTGTGGAATTGGCAAAGGGATATTTGGAATCCCATAGAGGGCTATGGTGAAAAAGGAAATATCTTCCGTTCAAAACTGGAAAGAAGCTTTCTGAGAAACTGCTCTGTGTTCTGTTAATTCATCTTACAGAGTTACATCTTTCCCTTCAAGAAGCCTTTCGCTAAGGCTGTTCTTGTGGAATTGGCAAAGTGATATTTGGTAACCCATAGAGGGCTACGGTGAAAAAGGAAATATCTTCCGTTCAAAACTGGAAAGAAGCTTTCTGAGAAACTGCTCTGTGTTCTGTTAATTCATCTCACAGAGTTACATCTTTCCCTTCAAGAAGCCTTTCGCTAAGGCTGTTCTTGTGGAATTAGCAAGGATATTTGGAAGCCCATAGGGGCTATGGTGAAAAAGGAAATATCTTCCGTTCAAAACTGGAAAGAAGCTTTCTGAGAAACCGCTTTGTGTTCTTTTAATTCATCTCACAGAGTTACATCTTTCCTTCAAAGCCTTCGCTAAGGTTGTTCTTGTGGAATTGGCAAAGGTATATTTGGAAGCCCATAGAGGGATATGGTGAAAAAGGAAATATCTTCCGTTCAATACTGGAAAGAAGCTTTCTGAGAAACTGCTATGTGTTTTGTTAATTCATCTCACAGAGTTACATCTTTCCCTTCAGGAAGCCTTTCGCTAAGGTTGTTCTTGTGGAATTGGCAAAGTGATATTAGGAAGCCCATAAAGGGCTATGGTGAAAAAGGAAATATCTTCCGTTCAAAACCGGAAAGAAGCTTTCTGAGAAACTGCTCTGTGTTCTCTTAATTCATCTCACAGAGTTACATCTTTCCCTTCAAGAAGCCTTTGGCTAAGGCTGTTGTTGTGGAATTGGCTTAGTGATATTAGGAACCTCATAAAGGGCTACGGTGAAAAAGTAAATATCTTCCGTTAAAAACTGGAAAGAATCTTTCTGAGAAACAGCTCTGTGTTCTGTTGATTCATCTCACAGAGTTACATCTTTCCCTTCAAGAAGGCTTTCGGTAAGGCTGTTCTTCTGGAATTGGCAAAGTGATATTTGGAAGCCCATAGACGGCTACGGTGAAAAAGGAAATATCTTCCGTTGAAAACTGGAAATAAGCTTTCTGAGAAACTGCTCTGTGTTCTGTTAATTCATCTCACAGAGTTACATCTTTACCTTCAAGAAGCCTTTCGCTAAGGCTGTTCTTGTGGAATTGGCAAAGGGGTATTTGGAAGCCCATTGAGGGCTATAGCGAAAAAGTAAATATCTTCCGTTCAAAACTGGAAAGAAGCTTTCTGAGAAACTGCTCTGTGTTCTGTTAATTCATCTCACAGAGTTACATCTTTCCCTGCCAGAATCCTTTCGCTAAGATTGTTCTTGTGGAATTGGCAAAGGATATTTGGAAGCCCAGAGAGGGCTATGGTGAAAAGGAAATATCTTCCCTTCAAAACTGGAAAGAAGCTTTCTGAGAAACTGCTCTGTGTTCTGTTAATTCATCTCACAGAGTTACATCTTTCCTTCAAGAAGCCTTTCGTTAAGGCTGTTCTTGTGGAATTGGCAAAGGGATATTTGGAAGCCCATAGAGGGCTATGGTGAAAAAGGAAATATCTTCCGTTCAAAACTGGAAAGAAGCTTTCTGAGAAACTGCTCTGTGTTCTGTTAATTCATCTCACAGAGTTACATCTTTCCCTTCAAGAAGCCTTTCACTAAGGCTGTTCTTGTGGAATTGGCAAAAGGATATTTGGAAGCCCACAAAGGGCTATGGTGAAAAAGGAAATATCTTCCGCTGAAAACTGGAAAGAAGCTTTCTGAGAAACTGCTCTGTGTTCTGTTAATTCATCTCACAGAGTTACATCTTTCCCTTCAAGAATCTTTCGCTAAGGTTGTTCTTGTGGAATTGGCAAAGGGATATTTGGAAGCCCATAGAGGGCTATGGTGAAAAAGGAAATATCTTCCGTTCAAAACTGGAAAGAAGCTTTCTGAGAAACTGCTCTGTGTTCTGTTAATTCATCTGACAGAGTTACATCTTTCCCTTCAAGAAGCCTTTCGCTAAGGCTGTTCCTGTGGAATTGGCAAGGGGATATTTGGAAGCCCATAGAGGGCTATGGTGAAAAAGGAAATATCTTCCGTTCAAAACTGGAAAGAAGCTTTCTGAGAAACTGCTTTGTGTTCTTTTAATTCACCTCACAGAGTTACATCTTTCACTTCAAGAAGCCTTCCGCTAAGGTTTTCTTGTGGAATTGGCAAAGGTATATTTGGAAGCCCATAGAGGGCTATGGTGAAAAAGGAAATATCTTCCCTTCAAAACTGGAAAGAAGCTTTCTGAGAAACTGCTATCTGTTCTGTTAATTCATCTCACAGAGTTACATCTTTCCCTTCAAGAAGCCTTTCGCTAAGGCTGTTCTTGTGGAATTGGCAAAGTGATATTAGGAAGCCCATAAAGGGCTATGGTGAAAAAGGAAATATCTTCCGTTCAAAACCGGAAAGAAGCTTTCTGAGAAACTGCTCTGTGTTCTGTTAATTCATCTCACAGAGTTACCTCTTTCCCTTCAAGAAGCCTTTCGCTAAGGCTGTTGTTGTGGAATTGGCAAAGTGATATTAGGAAGCCCATAAAGGGCTATGGTGAAAAAGGAAATATCTTCCGTTGAAAACTGGAAAGAAGCTTTCTGAGAAACTGCTCTGTGTTCTGTTAATTCATCTCACAGAGTTACATCTTCCCTTCAATAAGCCTTTCGCTAAGGCTGTTCTTGTGGAATTGGCAAAATTATATTTGGAAGCCCATAGAGGGCGATGGTGAAAAAGGAAATATCTTCCGTTCAAAACTGGAAAGAAGCTTTCTGAGAAACTGCTCTGTGTTCTGTTAATTCATCTCACAGAGTTACATCTTTCCCTGCAAGAAGACTTTCGCTAAGGCTGTTCTTGTGGAATTGGCAAAGTGATATTAGGAAGCCCATAAAGGGCTATGGTGAAAAAGGAAATATCTTCCGTTCAAAACTGGAAAGAAGCTTTCTGAGAAACTGCTCTGTGTTCTGTTAATTCATCTCACAGAGTTACATCTTTCCCTTCAAAAGCCTTTGCTAAGGCTGTTCTTGTGGAATTAGGGATATTTGGAAGCCCATAGAGGGCTATGGTGAAAAAGGAAATATCTTCCGTTGAAAACTGGAAAGAAGCTTTCTGAGAAACTGCTCTGTGTTCTGTTAATTCATCTCACAGAGTTACATCTTTCCCTTCAAGAATCCTTTCGCTAAGGTTGTTCTTGTGGAATTGGCAAGGGGATATTTGGAAGCCCATAGAGGGCTATGGTGAAAAAGGAAATATCTTCCGTTCAAAACTGGAAAGAAGCTTTCTGAGAAACTGCTCTGTGTTCTGTTAATTCATCTCACAGAGTTACATCTTCCCTTCAAGAAGCCTTTCGCTAAGGCTGTTCTTGTGGAATTGGCAAAATTGTATTTGGAAGCCCATAGAGGGCTATGGTGAAAAAGGAAATATCTTCCGTTCAAAACTGGAAAGAAGCTTTCTGAGAAACTGCTCTGTGTTCTGTTAATTCATCTCACAGAGTTACATCTTTCCTTCAAAAGCCTTTCGCTAAGGCTGTTCTTGTGGAATTGGCAAAGTGATATTAGGAAGCCCATAAAGGGCTATGGTGAAAAAGGAAATACCTTCCGTTCAAAACTGGAAAGAAGCTTTCTGAGAAACTGCTCTGTGTTCTGTTAATTCATCTCACAGAGTTACATCTTTCCCTTCAAGAAGCCTTTCGCTAAGATTGTTCTTGTGGAATTGGCAAAGGGATATTTGGAAGCCCTTAGAGGGCTATGATGAAAAAGGAATAACTTCCGTTCAAAACTGGAAAGAAGTTTTCTGAGAAACTGCTCTGTGTTCTGTTAATTCATCTCACAGAGTTACATCTTTCCCTTCAAGAAGCCTTTCGCTAAGGCTGTTCTTGTGGAATTGGCAAAGTTATATTAGGAAGCCCATAAAGGGCTATGGTGAAAAAGGAAATATCTTCCGTTCAAAACCGGAAAGAAGCTTTCTTAGAAACTGCTCTGTGTTCTGTTAATTCATCTCACAGAGTTACATCTTTCCCTTCAAGAAGCCTTTCGCTAAGGCTGTTCTTGTGGTATTGGCAAAGGGATATTTGGTAGTCCATAAAGGGCTATGGTGAAAAAGGAAATATCTTCCGTTGAAAACTGGAAAGAAGCTTTCGGAGAGACTGCTCTGTCTTCTGTTTATTCATCTCACAGAGTTACATCTTTCCCTTCAAGAATCCGTTCGCTAAGGTTGTTCTTGTGGAATTGGCAAAGGGATATTTGGAAGCCCATAGAGGGCTATGGTGAAAAAGGAAATATCTTCCGTTCAAAACTGGAAAGAAGCTTTCTGAGAAACTGCTCTCTGTTCTGTTAATTCATCTTACAGACTTCCATCTTTCCTTTCAAGAAGCCTTTCGCTAAGGCTATTTTTGTGTAATTGGCAAAGTGATATTTGGTAACCCATAGACGGCTACGGTGAAAAAGGAAATATCTTCCGTTCAAAACTGGAAAGAAGCTTTCTGAGAAACTGCTCTGTGTTCTGTTAATTCATCTCACAGAGTTACATCTTTCCCTTCAAGAAGCCTTTCGCTAAGGCTGTTCTTGTGGAATTGGCAAGGGGATATTTGGAAGCCCATAGAGGGCTATGGTGAAAAAGGAAATATCTTCCGTTCAAAACCGGAAAGAAGCTTTCTGAGAAACTGCTTTGTGTTCTTTTAATTCATCTCACAGAGTTACATCTTTCCCTTCAAGAAGCCTTTCGCTAAGGTTGTTCTTGTGGAATTGGCAAAGGTATATTTGGAAGCCCATAGAGGACTATGGTTAAAAAGGAAATATCTTCTGTTCAAAACTGGAAAGAAGCTTTCTGAGAAACTGCTCTGTGTTCTGTTAATTCATCTCACAGAGTTACATCTTTCCCTTCAAGAAGCCTTTTCGCTTCAAGGTTGTTCTTGTGGAATTGGCAAGGATTGTTGGAAGCCCATAGAGGGCTATGGTGAAAATGGAAATATCTTCCGTTCAAAACTGGAAAGAAGCTTTCTGAGAAACTGCTTTGTGTTCTTTTAATTCATTTCACAGAGTTACATCTTTCCTTCAAGAAGCCTTCCGCTAAGGTTGTTCTTGTGGAATTGGCAAGGTATATTTGGAAGCCCATAGAGGGCTATGGTGAAAAAGTATCTTCCGTTGAAAACTGGAAAGAAGCTTTCTGAGAAACTGCTCTGTGTTCTGTTAATTCATCTCACAGAGTTACATCTTTCCTTCAAAGCCTTTCGCTAAGGCTGTTCCTGTGGAATTGGCAAAGGATATTTGGAAGCCCATAGAGGGCTATGGTGAAAAGGAAATATCTTCCGGTCAAAACTGGAAAGAAGCTTTCTGAGAAACTGCTTTGTGTTCTTTTAATTCATCTCACAGAGTTACATCTTTCCCTTCAAGAAGCCTTCCGCTAAGGTTGTTCTTGTGGAATTGGCAAAGGTATATTTGTAAGCCCATAGAGGGCTATGGTGAAAAAGGAAATATCTTCCGTTCAAAACTGGAAAGAAGCTTTCTGAGAAACTGCTATGTGTTCTGTTAATTCATCTCACTGAGTTACATCTTTCCCTTCAAGAAGCCTTTCGCTAAGGATGTTCTTGTGGAATTGGCAAAGGGATATTTGGAAGCACTTAGAGGGCTATGGTGAAAAAGGAAATATCTTCCGTTCAAAACTGGAAAGAAGCTTTCTAAGAAACTGCTCTGTGTTCTGTTAATTCACCTCACAGAGTTACATCTTCCCCTTCAGGAAGCCTTTCGCTAAGGCTGTTCTTGTGGAATTGGCAAAGGGATATTTGGAAGCCCATAAATGGCTATGGTGAAAAAGGAAATATCTTCCGTTGAAAACTGGAAAGAAGCTTTCTGAGAAACTGCTCTGTGTTCTATTAATTCATCTCACAGAGTTACATCTTTCCGTTCAAGAAGCCTTTCTCTAAGGCTGTTCTTGTGGAATTGGCAAAGTGATATTAGGAAGCCCATAAAGGGCTATGGTGAAAAAGGAAATATCTTCCGTTCAAAACTGGAAAGAAGCTTTCTGAGAAACTGCTCTGTGCTCTGTTAATTCATCTCACAGAGTTACACCTTTCCCTTCAAGAAGCCTTTCGCTAAGGTTGTTCTTGTGGAATTGGCAAAGGGATATTTGGAAGCCCATAGAGGGCTATGGTGAAAAAGGAAATATCTTCCGTTCAAAACTGGAAAGAAGCTTTCTAGAAACTGCTCTGTGTTCTGTTAATTCATCTCACAGAGTTACATCTTTCCCTTCATGAAGCCTTTCGCTAAGGCTGTTCTTGTGGAATTGGCAAAGGGATCTTTGGAAGCCCATAAAGGGCTATGGTGAAAAAGGAAATATCTTCCGTTGAAAACTGGAAATAAGCTTTCTGAGAAACTGCTCTGTGTTCTGTTAATTCATCTCACAGAGTTACATCTTTCCCTTCAAGAATCCTTTCGCTAAGGCTGTTCTTGTGGAATTGGCAAAGTGATATTTGGAAACCCATAGAGGGCTACGGTTAAAAAGGAAATATCTTCCGTTCAAAACTGGAAATAAGCTTTCTGAGAAACTGCTCTGTGTTCTGTTAATTCATCTCACAGAGTTACATCTTTCCCTTCAAGAAGCCGTCCGCTATGGTTGTTCTAGTGGAATTGGCAAAGGTATATTTGGAAGCCCATAGAGGGCTATGGTGAAAAAGGAAATATCTTCCGTTCAATACTGGAAAGAAGCTTTCTGAGAAACTGCTATGTGTTTTGTTAATTCATCTCACAGAGTTACATCTTTCCCTTCAGGAAGCCTTTCGCTAAGGTTGTTCTTGTGGAATTGGCAAAGTGATATTAGGAAGCCCATAAAGGGCTATGGTGAAAAAGGAAATATCTTCCGTTCAAAACCGGAAAGAAGCTTTCTGAGAAACTGCTCTGTGTTCTGTTAATTCATCTCACAGAGTTACATCTTTCCCTTCAAGAAGCCTTTGGCTAAGGCTGTTGTTGTGGAATTGGCTTAGTGATATTAGGAACCTCATAAAGGGCTACGGTGAAAAATAAATATCTTCCGTTAAAAACTGGAAAGAATCTTTCTGAGAAACAGCTCTGTGTTCTGTTGATTCATCTCACAGAGTTACATCTTTCCCTTCAAGAAGGCTTTCGGTAAGGCTGTTCTTCTGGAATTGGCAAAGTGATATTTGGAAGCCCATAGACGGCTACGGTGAAAAAGGAAATATCTTCCGTTGAAAACTGGAAATAAGCTTTCTGAGAAACTGCTCTGTGTTCTGTTAATTCATCTCACAGAGTTACATCTTTACCTTCAAGAAGCCTTTCGCTAAGGCTGTTCTTGTGGAATTGGCAAAGGGGTATTTGGAAGCCATTGAGGGCTATAGCTAAAAGTAAATATCTTCCGCTCAAAACTGGAAAGAAGCTTTCTGAGAAACTGCTCTGTGTTCTGTTAATTCATCTCACAGAGTTACATCTTTCCCTGCCAGAATCCTTTCGCTAAGATTGTTCTTGTGGAATTGGCAAAGGGATATTTGGAAGCCCAGAGAGGGCTATGGTGAAAAAGGAAATATCTTCCGTTCAAAACTGGAAAGAAGCTTTCTGAGAAACTGCTCTGTGTTCTGTTAATTCATCTCACAGAGTTACATCTTTCCTTCAAGAAGCCTTTCGTTAAGGCTGTTCTTGTGGAATTAGCAAGGATATTTGGAAGCCCATAGAGGGCTATGGTGAAAAAGGAAATATCTTCCGTTCAAAACTGGAAAGAAGCTTTCTGAGAAACTACTCTGTGATCTTTTAGTTCATCTCACAGAGTTACATCGTTCCCTTCAAGAAGCCTTTCGCTAAGGCTGTTGTTGTGGAATTGGCAAAGTGATATTAGAAAGCCCATAAAGGGCTATGGTGAAAAAGGAAATATCTTCCGTTCAAAACTGGAAAGAAGCTTTCTGAAAAACTGCTCTGTGTTCTGTTAATTCATCTCACAGAGTTACAACTTTCCCTTCAAGAAGCCTTTCTCTAAGGTTGTTCTTGTGGAATTGGCAAAGGGATATTTGGAAGCCCATAGAGGGCTATGGTGAAAAAGGAAATCTCTTCCGTTCAAAACTGGAAAGAAGCTTTCTGAGAAACTGCTCTGTGTTCTGTTAATTCATCTCACAGAGTTACATCTTTCCTTCAAGAAGCCTTCGCTAAGGCTGTTCTTGTGGAATTGGCAAGGATATTTGGAAGCCCACAAAGGGCTATGGTGAAAAAGGAAATATCTTCCGTTGAAAACTGGAAAGAAGCTTTCTGAGAAACTGCTCTGTGTTCTGTTAATTCATCTCAGAGTTACATCTTTCCCTTCAAGAATCTTTCGCTAAGGTTGTTCTTGTGGAATTAGCAAGGATATTTGGAAGCCCATAGAGGGCTATGGTGAAAAAAAATATCTTCCGTTCAAAACTGGAAAGAAGCTTTCTGAGAAACTGCTCTGTGTTCTGTTAATTCATCTGACAGAGTTACATCTTTCCCTTCAAGAAGCCTTTCGCTAAGGCTGTTCCTGTGGAATTGGCAAGGGGATATTTGGAAGCCCATAGAGGGCTATGGTGAAAAAGGAAATGTCTTCCGTTCAAAACTGGAAAGAAGCTTTCTGAGAAACTGCTTTGTGTTCTTTTAATTCACCTCACAGAGTTACATCTTTCCCTTCAAGAAGCCTTCCGCTAAGGTTGTTCTTGTGGAATTGGCAAAGGGAAATTTGGAAGCCCATAGAGGGCTATGGTGAAAAAGGAAATATCTTCCGTTCAATACTGGAAAGAAGCTTTCTGAGAAACTGCTCTGTGTTCTGTTAATTCATCTTACAGACTTCCATCTTTCCTTCAAGAAGCCTTTCGCTAAGGCTATTTTTGTGGAATTGGCAAGGGGATATTTGGAAGCCCATAGAGGGCTATGGTGAAAAAGGAAATATCTTCCGTTCAAAACTGGAAAGAAGCTTTCTGAGAAACTGCTTTGTGTTCTTTTAATTCATCTCACAGAGTTACATCTTTCCCTTCAAGAAGCCTTTCGCTAAGGTTGTTCTTGTGGAATTGGCAAAGGTATATTTGGAAGCCCATAGAGGACTATGGTTAAAAAGGAAATATCTTCCGTTCAAAACTGGAAAGAAGCTTTCTGAGAAACTGCTCTGTGTTCTGTTAATTCATCTCACAGAGTTACATCTTTCCCTTCAAGAAGCCTTTCGCTAAGGTTGTTCTTGTGGAATTGGCAAGGGGTTATTTGGAAGCCCATAGAGGGCTATGGTGAAAAAGGAAATATCTTCCGTTCAAAACTGGAAAGAAGCTTTCTGAGAAACTGCTTTGTGTTCTTTTAATTCATCTCACAGAGTTACATGTTTCCCTTCAAGAAGCCTTCCGCTAAGGTTGTTCTTGTGGAATTGGCAAAGGTATATTTGGAAGCCCATAGAGGGCTATGGTGAAAAAGGAAGTATCTTCCGTTGAAAACTGGAAAGAAGCTTTCTGAGAAACTGCTCTGTGTTCTGTTAATTCATCTCACAGAGTTACATCTTTCCCTTCAAGAAGCCTTTCGCTAAGGCTGTTCCTGTGGAATTGGCAAAGGGATATTTGGAAGCCCATAGAGGGCTATGGTGAAAAAGGAAATATCTTCCGGTCAAAACTGGAAAGAAGCTTTCTGAGAAACTGCTTTGTGTTCTTTTAATTCATCTCACAGAGTTACATCTTTCCCTTCAAGAAGCCTTCCGCTAAGGTTGTTCTTGTGGAATTGGCAAAGGTATATTTGTAAGCCCATAGAGGGCTATGGTGAAAAAGGAAATATCTTCCGTTCAAAACTGGAAAGAAGCTTTCTGAGAAACTGCTATGTGTTCTGTTAATTCATCTCACAGAGTTACATCTTTCCCTTCAAGAAGCCTTTCGCTAAGTATGTTCTTGTGGAATTGGCAAAGGGATATTTGGAAGCACTTAGAGGGCTATGGTGAAAAAGGAAATATCTTCCGTTCAAAACTGGAAAGAAGCTTTCTAAGAAACTGCTCTGTGTTCTGTTAATTCACCTCACAGAGTTACATCTTCCCCTTCAGGAAGCCTTTCGCTAAGGCTGTTCTTGTAGAATTGGCAAAGGGATATTTGGAAGCCCATAAATGGTTATGGTGAAAAAGGAAATAACTTCCTTTCAAAACTGGAAAGAACCTTTCTGAGAAACTGCACTGTGTTCTGTTAATTCATCACACAGAGTTACATCTTTCCCTTCAAGAAGCCTTTCGCTAAGGCTGTTCTTGTGGAATTGGCAAAGTGATATTTGGAAGCCCTTAGAGGGCTATGGTGAAAAAGGAAATATCTTCCGTTCAAAACTGGAAAGAAGCTTTCTGAGAAACTGCTCTGTGTTCTGTTAATTCACCTCACAGAGTTACATCTTCCCCTTCAGGAAGCCTTTCGCTAAGGCTGTTCTTGTGGAATTGGCAAAGGGATCTTTGGAAGCCCATAAAGGGCTATGGTGAAAAAGGAAATATCTTCCGTTGAAAACTGGAAATAAGCTTTCTGAGAAACTGCTCTGTGTTCTGTTAATTCATCTCACTGAGTTACATCTTTCCCTTCAAGAATCCTTTCGCTAAGGTTGTTCTTGTGGAATTGGCAAAGTGATATTTGGAAGCCTATAGAGGGCTATGGTGAAAAAGGAAATATCTTCCGTTCAAAACTGGAAAGAAGCTTTCTGAGAAACTGCTCTGTGTTCTGTTAATTCATCTCACAGAGTTACATCTTCCCTTCAAGAAGCCTTTCCCTAAGGCTGTTCTTGTGGAATTGGCAAAATTATATTTGGAAGCCCATAGAGGTCTATGGTGAAAAAGGAAATATCTTCCGTTCAAAACTGGAAAGAGGCTTTCTGAGAAACTGCTCTGTGTTCTGTTAATTCATCTCACAGAGTTACATCTTTCCCTTCAAGAAGACTTTCGCTAAGGCTGTTCTTGTGTAATTGGCAAAGTGATATTAGGAAGCCCATAAAGGATTATGGTGAAAAAGGAAATATCTTCCGTTCAAAACTGGAAAGAAGCTTTCTGAGAAACTGCTCTGTGTTCTGTTAATTCATCTCACAGAGTTACGTCTTTCCCTTCAAGAAGCCTTTCGCTAAGGCTGTTCTTGTGGAATTGGCAAAGGGATATTTGGAAGCCCATAAAGGGCTATGGTGAAAAAGGAAATATCTACCGTTGAAAACTGGAAAGAAGCTTTCTGAGAAACTGCTCTGTGTTCTGTTAATTCATCTCACAGAGTTACATCTTTCCCTTCAAGAATCCTTTCGCTGAGGTTGTTCTTGAGGAATTGGCAAAGGGATATTTGGAAGCCCATAGAGGGCTACGGTGAAAAAGGAAATATCTTCCGTTAAAAACTGGAAAGAAGCTTTCTGAGAAACTGCTCTGTGTTCTGTTAATTCATCTCACAGAGTTACATCTTTCCCTTCAAGAAGCCTTTCGCTAAGGCTGTTCTTGTGGAATTGGCAGAGTGATATTAGGAAGCCCATAAAGGGCTATGGTGAAAAAGGAAATATCTTCCGTTCAAAACCGGAAAGAAGCTTTCTGAGAAACTGCTCTGTGTTCTGTTAATTCATCTCACAGAGTTACATCTTTCCCTTCAAGAAGCCTTTCGCTAAGGCTGTTCTTGTGGTATTGGCAAAGGATATTTGGAAGCCCATAAAGGGCTATGGTGAAAAGGAAATATCTTCCGTTGAAAACTGGAAAGAAGCTTGAGAAACTGCTCTGTGTTCTGTTAATTCATCTCACAGAGTTACACCTTTCCCTTCAAGAATCCTTTCGCTAAGGTTGTTCTTGTGGAATTGGCAAAGGGATATTTGGAAGCCCATAGAGGGCTATGGTGAAAAAGGAAATATCTTCCGTTCAATACTGGAAAGAAGCTTTCTGAGAAACTGCTCTGTGTTCTGTTAATTCATTTTACAGACTTCCATCTTTCCCTTCAATAAGCCTTTCGCTAAGGCTATTTTTGTGTAATTGGCAAAGTGATATTTGGTAACCCATAGACGCCACGGTGAAAAGGAAATATCTTCCGTTCAAAACTGGAAAGAAGCTTTCTGAGAAACTGCTCTGTGTTCTGTTAATTCATCTCACAGAGTTACATCTTTCCCTTCAAGAAGCCTTTCGCTAAGCCTCTTCTTGTGGAATTGGCAGGGGATATTTTGAAGCCCATAGAGGGCTATGGTGAAAAGGAAATATCTTCCGTTCAAAACTGGAAAGAAGCTTTCTGAGAAACTGCTTTGTGTCCTTTTAATTCATCTCACAGAGTTACATCTTTCCTTCAAGAAGCCTTCCGCTAAGGTTGTTCTTGTGGAATTGGCAAAGGTATATTTGGAAGCCCATAGAGGCTATGGTGAAAAAGGAAATATCTTCCGCTCAAAACTGGAAAGAAGCTTGAGAAACTGCTCTGTGTTCTGTTAATTCATCTCACAGAGTTACATCTTCCTTCAAGAAGCCTTCGCTAAGGCTGTTCTTGTGGAATTGGCAAAGTGATGTTTGGAAGCACATAGAGGGCTATGGTGAAAAAGGAAATATCTTCCGCTCAAAACTGGAAAGAAGCTTGAGAAACTGCTCTGTGTTCTTTTAATTCATCTCACTGAGTTACATCTTTCCCTTCAAGAACCTTTCGCTAAGGTTGTTCTTGTGTAATTGGCAAAGGATATTTGGAAGCCCATAGGGACTATGGTGAAAAGGAAATATCTTCCGCTCAAAACTGGAAAGAAGCTTTCTGAGAAACTGCTCTGTGTTCTGTTAATTCATCTCACAGAGTTACATCTTTCCTTCAAGAAGCCTTTCGCTAAGGTTGTTCTTGTGGAATTGGCAAAGGATATTTGGAAGCCCATAGAGGGCTACGGTGAAAAAGGAAATATCTTCCGCTCAAAACTGGAAAGAAGCTTTCTGAGAAACTGCTCTGTGTTCTGTTAATTCATCTCACAGAGTTACATCTTTCCTTCAAGAAGCCTTTCGCTAAGGCTGTTCTTGTGGAATTGGCAAAGGATATTTGGAAGCCCTAGAGGGCTATGGTGAAAAAGGAAATATCTTCCGCTCAAAACTGGAAAGAAGCTTGAGAAACTGCTCTGTGTTCTTTTAATTCATCTCACAGAGTTACATCTTTCCCTTCTAGAAGCCTTCGCTAAGGCTGTTCTTGTGGAATTGGCAAAGGATATTTGGAAGCCCATAGAGGGCTATGGTGAAAAGGAAATATCTTCCGCTCAAAACTGGAAAGAAGCTTGAGAAACTGCTCTGTGTTCTGTTAATACACCTCACAGAGTTACATCTTCCCTTCAGGAAGCCTTCGCTAAGGCTGTTCTTGTGGAATTGGCAAGGATATTTGGAAGCCCATAAAGGGCTATGGTGAAAAGGAAATATCTTCCTTTCAAAACTGGAAGAAGCTTTCTGAGAAACTGCACTGTGTTCTGTTAATTCATCACACAGAGTTACATCTTTCCCTTCAAGAAGCCTTTCGCTAAGGCTGTTCTTGTGAATTGGCAAAGTGATATTTGGAAGCCCTAGAGGGCTATGGTGAAAAGGAAATATCTTCCGCTCAAAACTGGAAAGAAGCTTGAGAAACTGCTCTGTGTTCTGTTAATTCATCTCACAGAGTTACATCTTTCCCTTCAAGAAGCCTTTCGCTAAGGTTGTTCTTGTGGAATTGGCAAAGGATATTTGGAAGCCCATAGAGGGCTATGGTGAAAAAGGAAATATCTTCCGCTCAAAACTGAAAGAAGCTTGAGAAACTGCTCTGTGTTCTGTTAATTCATCTCACAGAGTTACATCTTTCCTTCAAGAAGCCTTCGCTAAGGCTGTTCTTGTGGAATTGGCAAAGTGATATTTGAAGCCCATAGAGGGCTACGGTGAAAAAGGAAATCTCTTCCATTCAAAACTGAAAGAAGATTTGAGAAACTGCTCTGTGTTCTGTTAATTCATCTTACAGGCTTACATCTTTAACTTCAAGCCTCCTTTCGCCAAGGCTGTTCTTGAGGAATTGGCAAAGTGATATTTAGCAAGCCCATAGAGGGCTACGGTGAAAAGGAAATATCTTCCGCTTGAAAACTGGAAAGAAGCTTTCTGAGAAACTGCTCTGTGTCCTGTTAATTCACCTCACAGAGTTACATCTTTCCCTTCACGAAGCCTTTCGCTAAGGCTGTTCTTGTGGAATTGGCAAGGGGATATTTGGAAGCAAATAAAGCGCTATGGTGAAAAAGGAAATATCTTCCGCTCAAAACTGGAAAGAAGATTTCTGAGAAACTGCTCTATGTTCTGTTAATTCATCTCACAGACTTACATCTTTAACTTCAAGAAGGCTTCGCTAAGGCTGTTCTTGAGCAATTGGCAAAGTGATATTTGGTAACCCATAGAGGGTTACGTTCAAAAAGGAAATATCTTCCGTTGAAAACTGGAAAGAAGCTTTCTGAGAAACTGCTCTGTGTTCTGTTAATTCATCTCACAGAGTTACATCTTTCCTTCAAGAAGCCTTTCGCTAAGGCTGTTCTTGTGGAATTGGCAAGGATATTTGGAAGCCCATAGAGGGCTATGGTGAAAAAGGAAATATCTTCCGCTCAAAACTGGAAAGAAGCTTGAGAAACTGATTTGTGTTCTTTTAATTCATCTCACAGAGTTACATCTTTCGTTCAAGAAGCTCTCTTCGCTAAGGTTGTTCTTGTGGAATTGGCAAAGGATATTTGGAAGCCCATAGAGGGCTATGGTGAAAAGGAAATCTTCCGCTCAAAACTGGAAAGAAGCTTGAGAAACTGCTCTGTGTTCTGTAATTCATCTCACAGGGTTACATCTTTCACTTCAAGAAGCCTTCGGTAAGGCTGTTCTTGTGGAATTGGCAAAGTGATATTAGGAAGCCCATAAAGGACTATGGTGAAAAGGAAATATCTTCCGTCAAAACCGGAAAGAAGCTTGAGAAACTGCTCTGTGTTCTGTTAATTCATCTCACAGAGTTACATCTATCCTTCAAGAAGCCTTCGCTAAGGCTGTTCTCGTGGAATTGGCAAAGTGATATAAGGAAGCCCATAAAGGGCTATGGTGAAAAGGAAATATCTTCCGTTGAAAACTGGAAAGAAGCTTTCTGAGAAACTGCTCTGTGTTCTGTTAATTCATCTCACAGAGTTACATCTTTCCTTCAAGAATCCTTCGCTAAGGTTGTTCTTGTGGAATTGGCAAAGGATATTTGGAAGCCCATAGAGGGCTATGGTGAAAAAGGAAATATCTTCCGCTCAAAATGGAAAGAAGCTTTCTGAGAAACGGCTCTGTGTTCTGTTAATTCATCTTACAGAGTTCCATCTTTCCTTCAAGGCCTTTTCGCTAAGGCTATTTTTGTGTAATTGGCAAAGTGATATTTGGTAACCCATAGAGGGCTACGGTGAAAAGGAAATATCTTCCGCTCAAAATTGGAAAGAAGCTTGAGAAACTGCTCTGTGTTCTGTTAATTCATCTCTCAGAGTTACATCTTTCCCTTCAAGAAGCCTTTCGCTAAGGCTGTTCTTGTGGAATTGGCAAGGATATTTGGAAGCCCATAGAGGGCTATGGTGTGAAAAAGGAAATATCTTCCGCTCAAAACTGGAAAGAAGCTTGAGAAAGTGCTTTGTGTACTGTTAATTCATCTCACACAGTTACATCTTTCCTTCAAGAACCTTCCTTCGCTAAGGTTGTTCTTGTGGAATTGGCAAAGGATATTTGGAAGCCCATAGAGGGCTATGGTGAAAAAGGAAATATCTTCCGCTTCAAAACTGGAAAGAAGCTTTCTGAGAAACTGCTCTGTGTTCTGTTAATTCATCTCACAGAGTTACATCTTTCCCTTCAAGAAGCCTTTCGCTAAGGCTGTTCTTGTGGAATTGGCAAGGATATTTGGAAGCCCATAGAGGGCGATGGTGAAAAAGGAAATATCTTCCGTTCAAAACTGGAAAGAAGCTTGAGAAACTGCTTTGTGTTCTTTTAATTCATCTCACAGAGTTACATCCTTCCCTTCAAGAAGCCTTCCGCTAAGGTTGTTCTTGTGGAATTGGCAAAGGATATTTGGAAGCCCATAGAGGGCTATGGTGAAAAAGGAAATATCTTCCGCTCAAAACTGGAAAGAAGCTTTCTGAGAAACTGCTATCTGTGTTCTGTTAATTCATCTCACAGAGTTACATCTTTCCTTCAAGAAGCCTTTCAAGGCTGTTCTTGTGGAATTGGCAAAGATATTAGGAAGCCCATAAGGGCTATGGTGAAAAGGAAATATCTTCCGCTCAAAACCGGAAAGAAGCTTTCTGAGAAACTGCTCTGTGTTCTGTTAATTCATCTCACAGAGTTACATCTTTCCTTCAAGAAGCCTTCGCTAAGGCTGTTCTTGTGGAATTGGCAAAGTGATATTAGGAAGCCCATAAAGGGCTATGGTGAAAAGGAAATATCTTCCGCTCTAAACTGGAAAGAAGCTTGAGAAACTGCTCTGTGTTCTGTTAATTCATCTCACAGAGTTACATCTTCCTTCAAGAAGCCTTTCGCTAAGGCTGTTCTGGTGGAATTGGCAAAGTGATGTTTGGAAGCCCATAGAGGGCTATGGTGAAAAGGAAATATCTTCCGCTTCAAAACTGGAAAGAAGCTTTCTGAGAAACTGCTCTGTGTTCTTTAATTCATCTCACTGAGTTACATCTTTCCTTCAAGAACTTTTCCCTAAGGTTGTTCTGTGGAATTGGCAAAGGATATTTGGAAGCCCATAGAGGGCTATGGTGAAAAGGAAATATCTTCCGCTTCAAAACCGGAAAGAAGCTTGAGAAACTGCTCTGTGTTCTGTTAATTCATCTCACAGAGTTACATCTTTCCTTCAAGCCCTTCGCTAAGGTGTTCTTGTGGAATTGGCAAAGTGATATTAGGAATCCCATAAAGGGCTATGGTGAAAAGGAAATATCTTCCGCTCAAAACTGGAAAGAAGCTTTCTGAGAAACTGCTCTGTGTTCTGTTAATTCATCTCACAGAGTTACATCTTTCCTTCAAGAAGCCTTCGCTAAGGCTGTTCTTGTGGAATTGGCAAAGTGATATTTGGAAGCCCAGTGAAAAAGGAAATATCTTCCGCTTGAAAACTGGAAAGAAGCTTTCTGAGAAACTGCTCTGTGTTCTGTTAATTCATCTCACAGAGTTACATCTTCACTTCAAGAAGCCTTTCGCTAAGGTTGTTCTTGTGGAATTGGCAAAGGATATTTGGAAGCCCATAGAGGGCTATGGTGAAAAGGAAATATCTCCGCTCAAAACTGGAAAGAAGCTTTCTGAGAAACTTTGTGTTCTTTAATTCATCTCACAGAGTTACATCTTTCCTTCAAGAAGCCTTTCGCTAAGGTTGTTCTTGTGGAATTGGCAAAGGATATTTGGAAGCCCATAGAGGGCTATGGTGAAAAGGAAATATCTTCCGCTCAAAACTGGAAAGAAGCTTTCTGAGAAACTGCTCTGTGTTCTGTTAATTCATCTCACAGGAGTTACATCTTTCCTTCAAGAAGCCTTTCGCTAAGGCTGTTCTTGTGGAATTGGCAAGTGATATTTGAAGCCCATAGAGGACTATGGTGAAAAGGAAATATCTTCCGTTCAAAACTGGAAAGAAGCTTGAGAAACTGCTCTGTGTTCTGTTAATTCATCTCACAGAGTTACATCTTCCTTCAAGAAGCCTTTCGCTAAGGCTGTTCTTGTGGAATTGGCAAAGTGATATAAGGAAGCCCATAAAGGGCTATGGTGAAAAGGAAATATCTTCCGCTCAAAACTGGAAAGAAGCTTGAGAAACTGCTCTGTGTTCTGTTAATTCATCTCACAGAGTTACATCTTCCTTCAAGAAGCCTTCGTTAAGGTTGTTCTTGTGGAATTGGCAAAGGATATTTGGAAGCCCATAGAGGGCTATGGTGAAAAGGAAATATCTTCCGTTCAAAACTGGAAAGAAGCTTTCTGAGAAACTGCTCTGTGTTCTGTTAATTCATCTCACAGAGTTACATCTTTCCTTCAAGCCTTCGCTAAGGCTGTTTTCTTGTGGAATTGGCAAAGGATATTTGGAAGCCCATAGAGGGCTATGGTGAAAAGGAAATATCTTCCGCTTCAAAACTGGAAAGAAGCTTTCTGAGAAACTGCTCTGTGTTCTGTTAATTCATCTCACAGAGTTACATCTTTCCCTTCAAGAAGCCTTTCGCTAAGGCTGTTCTTGTGGAATTGGCAAGGATATTTGGAAGCCCATAGAGGGCTATGGTGAAAAAGGAAATATCTTCCGCTCAAAACTGGAAAGAAGCTTTCTGAGAAACTGCTTTGTGTGTTCTTTTAATTCATCTCACAGAGTTACATCTTTCCTTCAAGAAGCCTTCCGCTAAGGTTGTTCTTGTGGAATTGGCAAAGGATATTTGGAAGCCCATAGAGGGCTATGGTGAAAAAGGAAATATCTTCCGCTTCAAAACTGGAAAGAAGCTTTCTGAGAAACTGCTCTGTGTTCTGTTAATTCATCTCACAGAGTTACATCTTTCCTTCAAGAAGCCTTCGCTAAGGCTGTTCTTGTGGAATTGGCAAGGTTATTTGGAAGCCCATAGAGGGCTATGGTGAAAAGGAAATATCTTCCGCTCAAAACTGGAAAGAAGCTTGAGAAACTGCTCTGTGTTCTTTTAATTCATCTCACAGAGTTACATCCTTCCTTCAAGAAGCCTTCGCTAAGGTTGTTCTTGTGGAATTGGCAAGGATATTTGGAAGCCCATAGAGGGCTATGGTGAAAAGGAAATATCTTCCGCTCAAAACTGGAAAGAAGCTTTCTGAGAAACTGCTATCTGTTCTGTTAATTCATCTCACAGAGTTACATCTTTCCTTCAAGAAGCCTTTCGCTAAGGCTGTTCTTGTGGAATTGGCAAAATATTAGGAAGCCCATAAAGGGCTATGGTGAAAAAGGAAATATCTTCTCAAAACCGGAAAGAAGCTTTCTGAGAAACTGCTCTGTGTTCTGTTAATTCATCTCACAGAGTTACATCTTTCCCTTCAAGAAGCCTTTCGCTAAGGCTGTTCTTGTGGAATTGGCAAAGGATATTTGGAAGCCCATAAAGGGCTATGGTGAAAAAGGAAATATCTTCCGCTCTAAACTGGAAAGAAGCTTTCTGAGAAACTGCTCTGTGTTCTGTTAATTCATCTCACAGAGTTACATCTTTCCTTCAAGAAGCCTTTCGCTAAGGCTGTTCTGGTGGAATTGGCAAAGTGATGTTTGAAGCCCATAGAGGGCTATGGTGAAAAAGGAAATATCTTCCGCTCAAAACTGGAAAGAAGCTTTCTGAGAAACTGCTCTGTGTTCTGTTAATTCATCTCACAGAGTTACATCTTTCCTTCAAGAAGCCTTTCGCTAAGGTTGTTCTTGTGGAATTGGCAAAGGATATATGGAAGCCCATAGAGGGCTATGGTGAAAAGGAAATATCTTCCGCTCAAAACTGGAAAGAAGCTTGAGAAACTGCTCTGTGTTCTGTTAATTCATCTCACAGAGTTACATCTTTCCTTCACAGCCTTTCAAGGCTGTTCTTGTGGAATTGGCAAAGTGATATTGGAAGCCCATAAAGGGCTATGGTGAAAAGGAAATATCTTCCGCTCAAAACTGGAAAGAAGCTTTCTGAGAAACTGCTCTGTGTTCTGTTAATTCATCTCACAGAGTTACATCTTTCCTTCAAGAAGCCTTCGCTAAGGCTGTTCTTGTGGAATTGGCAAAGGATATTTGGAAGCCCATAAAGGGCTATGGTGAAAAAGGAAATATCTTCCGCTTGAAAACTGGAAAGAAGCTTTCTGAGAAACTGCTCTGTGTTCTGTTAATTCATCTCACAGAGTTACATCATTTCACTTCAAGAATCCTTTCGCTAAGGTTGTTCTTGTGGAATTGGCAAAGGATATTTGGAAGCCCATAGAGGGCTATGGTGAAAAGGAAATATCTTCCGCTGAAAACTGGAAAGAAGCTTTCTGAGAAACTGCTCTGTGTTCTGTTAATTCATCTCACAGAGTTACATCTTTCCTTCAAGAAGCCTTTCTAAGGCTGTTCTTGTGGAATTGGCAAAGTGATATTTGGAAGCCCATAGAGGGCTATGGTGAAAAGGAAATATCTTCCGCTCAAAACTGGAAAGAAGCTTTCTGAGAAACTGCTCTGTGTTCTGTTAATTCATCTCACAGAGTTACATCTTTCCTTCAAGAAGACTTTCGCTAAGGCTGTTCTTGTGGAATTGGCAAAGTGATATTAGGAAGCCCATAGAGGCTATGGTGAAAAAGGAAATATCTTCCGTTCAAAACTGGAAAGAAGCTTGAGAAACTGTTTGTGTTCTGTTAATTCATCTCACAGAGTTACATCTTTCCTTCAAGAAGCCTTCGCTAAGGTTGTTCTTGTGGAATTGGCAAAGTATATTTGGAAGCCCATAGAGGCTATGGTGAAAAAGGAAATATCTTCCGCTCAAAACTGGAAAGAAGCTTGAGAAACTGCTCTGTGTTCTGTTAATTCATCTCACAGAGTTACATCTTTCCCTTCAAGAAGCCTTTCGCTAAGGCTGTTCTTGTGAATTGGCAAGGGTTATTTGGAAGCCCATAGAGGGCTATGGTGAAAAAGGAAATATCTTCCGTTCAAAACTGGAAAGAAGCTTTCTGAGAAACTGCTTTGTGTTCTTTTAATTCATCTCACAGAGTTACATCTTTCCTTCAAGAAGCCTTCCGCTAAGGTTGCTCTTGTGGAATTGGCAAAGGATATTTGGAAGCCCATAGAGGCTATGGTGAAAAAGGAAATATCTTCCGCTTCAAAACTGGAAAGAAGCTTGAGAAACTATCTGTTCTGTTAATTCATCTCACAGAGTTACATCTTTCCCTTCAAGAAGCCTTTCGCTAAGGCTGTTCTTGTGGAATTGGCAAAGGATATTAGGAAGCCCATAAAGGGCTATGGTGAAAAAGGAAATATCTTCCGCTCAAAACCGGAAAGAAGCTTTCTGAGAAACTGCTCTGTGTTCTGTTAATTCATCTCACAGAGTTACATCTTTCCTTCAAGAAGTTTTCGCTAAGGCTGTTCTTGTGGAATTGGCAAAGTGATATTAGGAAGCCCATAAAGGGCTATGGTGAAAAAGGAAATATCTTCCGCTTCTAAACTGGAAAGAAGCTTGAGAAACTGCTCTGTGTTCTGTTAATTCATCTCACAGAGTTACATCTTTCCTTCAAGAAGCCTTTCGCTAAGGCTGTTCTGGTGGAATTGGCAAAGGATATTTGGAAGCCCATAGAGGGCTATGGTGAAAAAGGAAATATCTTCCGCTCAAAACTGGAAAGAAGCTTTCTGAGAAACTGCTCTGTGTTCTTTTAATTCATCTCACAGAGTTACATCTTTCCTTCAAGAATCCTTTCGCTAAGGTTGTTCTTGTGGAATTGGCAAAGGATATATGGAAGCCCATAGAGGCTATGGTGAAAAGGAAATATCTTCCGTTCAAAACCGGAAAGAAGCTTTCTGAGAAACTGCTCTGTGTTCTGTTAATTCATCTCACAGAGTTACATCTTTCCCTTCAAGAAGCCTTTCGCTAAGGGTGTTCTTGTGGAATTGGCAAAGTGATATTAGGAATCCCATAAAGGGCTATGGTGAAAAGGAAATATCTTCCGTTCAAAACTGGAAAGAAGCTTTCTGAGAAACTGCTCTGTGTTCTGTTAATTCATCTCACAGAGTTACATCTTTCCTTCAAGAAGCCTTCGCTAAGGCTGTTCTTGTGAATTGGCAAAGGATATTTGGAAGCCCATAAAGGGCTATGGTGAAAAGGAAATATCTTCCGTTGAAAACTGGAAAGAAGCTTTCTGAGAAACTGCTCTGTGTTCTGTTAATTCATCTCACAGAGTTACATCTTCACTTCAAGAATCCTTTCGCTAAGGTTGTTCTTGTGGAATTGGCAAAGGATATTTGGAAGCCCATAGAGGGCTATGGTGAAAAGGAAATATCTTCCGCTCAAAACTGGAAAGAAGCTTCTGAGAAACTGCTCTGTGTTCTTAATTCATCTCACAGAGTTACATCTTCCTTCAAGAAGCCTTCGCTAAGGCTGTTCTTGTGGAATTGGCAAAATTATATTTGGAAGCCCATAGAGGGCTATGGTGAAAAGGAAATATCTTCCGTTCAAAACTGGAAAGAAGCTTTCTGAGAAACTGCTCTGTGTTCTGTTAATTCATCTCACAGAGTTACATCTTTCCTTCAAGAAGACTTTCGCTAAGGCTGTTCTTGTGGAATTGGCAAAGTGATATTAGGAAGCCCAAAAGGGCTATGGTGAAAAGGAAATATCTTCCGCTTCAAAACTGGAAAGAAGCTTTCTTGAGAAACTGCTTTGTGTTCTGTTAATTCATCTCACAGAGTTACATCTTTCCCTTCAAGAAGCCTTCCGCTAAGGCTTGTTCTTGTGGAATTGGCAAAGGATATTTGGAAGCCCATAGAGGGCTATGGTGAAAAGGAAATATCTTCCGTTCAAAACTGGAAAGAAGCTTCCTGAGAAACTGCTCTGTGTTCTGTTAATTCATCTCACAGAGTTACATCTTTCCCTTCAAGAAGACTTTCGCTAAGGCTGTTCTTGTGGAATTGGCAAGGGTTATTTGGAAGCCCATAGAGGGCTATGGTGAAAAGGAAATATCTTCCGCTCAAAACTGGAAAGAAGCTTTCTGAGAAACTGCTGTTCTTTTAATTCATCTCACAGAGTTACATCTTTCCTTCAAGAAGCCTTTCGCTAAGGCTGCTCTTGTGGAATTGGCAAAGGATATTTGGAAACCCATAGAGGGCTATGGTGAAAAAGGAAATATCTTCCGTTCAAAACTGGAAAGAAGCTTGAGAAACTGATCTGTGTTCTGTTAATTCATCTCACAGAGTTACATCTTTCCCTTCAAGAAGCCTTTCGCTAAGGCTGTTCTGTGGAATTGGCAAGGATATTTGGAAGCCCATAGAGGGCTATGGTGAAAAAGGAAATATCTTCCGTTAAAACTGAAAGAAGCTTGAGAAACTGCTTTGTGTTCTTTTAATTCATCTCACAGAGTTACATCCTTCCTTCAAGAAGCCTTCCGGTTGTTCTTGTGGAATTGGCAAAGGATATTTGGAAGCCCATAGAGGGCTATGGTGAAAAGGAAATATCTTCCGCTCAAAACTGGAAAGAAGCTTTCTGAGAAACTGCTATCTGTTCTGTTAATTCATCTCACAGAGTTACATCTTTCCTTCAAGAAGCCTTTCGCTAAGGCTGTTCTTGTGGAATTGGCAAAGTGATATTTGGAAGCCCATAAGGGCTATGGTGAAAAGGAAATATCTTCCGTTCAAAACTGGAAAGAAGCTTTCTGAGAAACTGCTCTGTGTTCTGTTAATTCATCTCACAGAGTTACATCTTTCCTTCAAGAGGCCTTTCGCTAAGGCTGTTCTTGTGGAATTGGCAAAGGATATTGGAAGCCCATAGAGGGCTATGGTGAAAAGGAAATATCTTCCGTTCTAAACTGGAAAGAAGCTTTCTGAGAAACTGCTCTGTGTTCTGTTAATTCATCTCACAGAGTTACATCTTTCCCTTCAAGAAGCCTTCGCTAAGGCTGTTCTGTGGAATTGGCAAAGGATATTTGGAAGCCCATAGAGGGCTATGGTGAAAAGGAAATATCTTCCGCTCAAAACTGGAAAGAAGCTTTCTGAGAAACTGCTCTGTGTTCTTTTAATTCATCTCACAGAGTTACATCATTCCCTTCAAGAATCCTTTCCTAAGGTTGTTCTTGTGGAATTGGCAAGGATATATGGAAGCCCATAGAGGGCTATGGTGAAAAGGAAATATCTTCCGCTCAAAACTGGAAAGAAGCTTGAGAAACTGCTCTGTGTTCTGTTAATTCATCTCACAGAGTTACATCTCCTTCAAGAAGCCTTTCGCTAAGGCTGTTCTTGTGGAATTGGCAAAATTATATTTGGAAGCCCATAGAGGGCTATGGTGAAAAAGGAAATATCTTCCGTCAAAACTGGAAAGAAGCTTTCTGAGAAACTGCTCTGTGTTCTGTTAATTCATCTCACAGAGTTACATCTTTCCTTCAAGAAGACCTTTCGCTAAGGCTGTTCTTGTGGAATTGGCAAGTGATATTAGGAAGCCCAAAAAGGGCTATGGTGAAAAGGAAATATCTTCCGTTAAAAACTGGAAAGAAGCTTTCTGAGAAACTGCTCTGTGTTCTGTTAATTCATCTCACAGAGTTACATCTTTCCCTTCAAGAAGTTTTCGCTAAGGCTGTTCTTGTGGAATTGGCAAAGGATATTTGGAAGCCCATAAAGGGCTATGGTGAAAAAGGAAATATCTTCCGCTCAAAACTGGAAAGAAGTTTTCTGAGAAACTGCTCTGTGTTCTGTTAATTCATCTCACAGAGTTACATCTTCCCTTCAGAATCCTTTCGCTAAGGCTGTTCTTGTGGAATTGGCAAGTTATATTTGGAAGCCCATAAAGGGCTATGGTGAAAAGGAAATATCTTCCGCTCAAAACCGGAAAGAAGCTTTCTGAGAAACTGCTCTGTGTTCTGTTAATTCATCTCACAGAGTTACATTTTCCTTCAAGAAGTTTTCGCTAAGGCTGTTCTTGTGGAATTGGCAAAGGATATTTGGAAGCCCATAGAGGGCTATGGTGAAAAAGGAAATATCTTCTTCAAAACTGGAAAGAAGCTTTCTTGAGAAACTGCTCTGTGTTCTGTTAATTCATCTCACAGAGTTACATCTTTCCCTTCAAGAATCCTTCGCTAAGGTTGTTGTTGTGGAATTGGCAAAGGATATTTGGAAGCCCATAGAGGCTATGGTGAAAAGGAAATATCTTCCGCTCAAAACCGGAAAGAAGCTTTCTGAGAAACTGCTCTGTGTTCTGTTAATTCATCTCACAGAGTTACATCTTTCCTTCAAGAAGTTTTCGCTAAGGCTGTTCTTGTGGAATTGGCAAAGGATATTTGGAAGCCCATAAAGGGCTATGGTGAAAAAGGAAATATCTTCCGCTCAAAACTGGAAAGAAGCTTTCTGAGAAACTGCTCTGTGTTCTGTTAATTCATCTCACAGAGTTACATCTTTCCTTCAAGAATCTTTCGCTAAGGTTGTTCTTGTGGAATTGGCAAGGATATTTGGAAGCCCATAGAGGGCTATGGTGAAAAAGGAAATATCTTCCGTTGAAAACTGGAAAGAAGCTTTCTGAGAAACTGCTCTGTGTTCTGTTAATTCATCTCACAGAGTTACATCTTTCCTTCAAGATCCTTCGCTAAGGTTGTTCTTGTGGAATTGGCAAGGATATTTGGAAGCCCATAGAGGGCTATGGTGAAAAGGAAATATCTTCCGTTCAAAACTGGAAAGAAGCTTGAGAAACTGCTCTGTGTTCTGTTAATTCATCTCACAGAGTTACATCTTTCCTTCAAGAAGCTTCTTCGCTAAGGCTGTTCTTGTGGAATTGGCAAGGATATTTGGAAGCCCATAGAGGGCTATGGTGAAAAAGGAAATATCTTCCGCTCAAAACTGGAAAGAAGCTTGAGAAACTGCTCTGTGTTCTGTTAATTCATCTCACAGAGTTACATCTTTCCTTCAAGAAGCCTTTCGCTAAGGCTGTTCTTGTGGAATTGGCAAGGATATTTGGAAGCCCATAGAGGGCTATGGTGAAAAGGAAATATCTTCCGCTAAAAACTGGAAAGAAGCTTGAGAAACTGCTCTGTGTTCTTTTAATTCATCTCACAGAGTTACATCCTTCCTTCAAGAAGCCTTCGCTAAGGCTGTTCTTGTGGAATTGGCAAAGGATATATTTGAAGCCCATAGAGGGCTATGGTGAAAAAGGAAATAACTTCCGCTCAAAACTGGAAAGAAGCTTGAGAAACTGCTATCTGTGTTCTGTTAATTCATCTCACAGAGTTACATCTTTCCCTTCAAGAAGCCTTTCGCTAAGGCTGTTCTTGTGGAATTGGCAAGTGATATTAGGAAGCCCATAAAGGGCTATGGTGAAAAGGAAATATCTTCCGCTCAAAACCGGAAAGAAGCTTTCTGAGAAACTGCTCTGTGTTCTGTTAATTCATCTCACAGAGTTACATCTTCCCTTCAAGAAGCCTTTCGCTAAGGCTGTTCTTGTGGAATTGGCAAAGGATATTAGGAAGCCTAGAGGGCTATGGTGAAAAGGAAATATCTTCCGTTCTCAAACTGGAAAGAAGCTTTCTGAGAAACTGCTCTGTGTTCTGTTAATTCATCTCACAGAGTTACATCTTTCCCTTCAAGAAGACTTTCGCTAAGGCTGTTCTTGTGGAATTGGCAAAGTGATGTTTGGAAGCCCATAGAGGGCTATGGTGAAAAAGGAAATATCTTCCGCTCAAAACTGGAAAGAAGCTTGAGAAACTGCTCTGTGTTCTTTAATTCATCTCACAGAGTTACATCTTTCCTTCAAGAATCCTTTCGCTAAGGTTGTTCTTGTGGAATTGGCAAAGGATATATGGAAGCCCATAGGGGCTATGGTGAAAAGGAAATATCTTCCGCTCAAAACTGGAAAGAAGCTTGAGAAACTGCTCTGTGTTCTGTTAATTCATCTCACAGAGTTACATCTTCCTTCAAGAAGCCTTCGCTAAGGCTGTTCTTGTGGAATTGGCAAATTATATTTGGAAGCCCATAGAGGGCTATGGTGAAAAGGAAATATCTTCCGTTCAAAACTGGAAAGAAGCTTGAGAAACTGCTCTGTGTTCTGTTAATTCATCTCACAGAGTTACATCTTTCCCTTCAAGAATTTTCGCTAAGGCTGTTCTTGTGGAATTGGCAAAGTGATATTAGGAAGCCCAAAAAGGGCTATGGTGAAAAAGGAAATATCTTCCGTTAAAAACTGGAAAGAAGCTTTCTGAGAAACTGCTCTGTGTTCTGTTAATTCATCTCACAGAGTTACATCTTTCCTTCAAGAAGCCTTCGCTAAGGCTGTTCTTGTGGAATTGGCAAAGGATATTTGGAAGCCCATAGAGGGCTATGGTGAAAAAGGAAATATCTTCCGCTCAAAACTGGAAAGAAGCTTTCTGAGAAACTGCTCTGTGTTCTGTTAATTCATCTCACAGAGTTACATCTTTCCTTCAAGAAGCCTTCGCTAAGGCTGTTCTTGTGGAATTGGCAAAGGATATTAGGAAGCCCATAAAGGGCTATGGTGAAAAGGAAATATCTTCCGCTCAAAACTGGAAAGAAGCTTGAGAAACTGCTCTGTGTTCTGTTAATTCATCTCACAGAGTTACATCTTTCCCTTCAAGAAGCCTTTCGCTAAGGCTGTTCTTGTGGAATTGGCAAAGGATATTTGGTAGCCCATAAAGGGCTATGGTGAAAAGGAAATATCTTCCGCTGAAAACTGGAAAGAAGCTTGAGAAACTGCTCTGTGTTCTGTTAATTCATCTCACAGAGTTACATCTTTCCCTTCAAGAAGTTTCGCTAAGGTTGTTCTTGTGGAATTGGCAAAGGATATTTGGAAGCCCATAGAGGGCTATGGTGAAAAGGAAATATCTTCCTTCAAAACCGGAAAGAAGCTTGAGAAACTGCTCTGTGTTCTGTTAATTCATCTCACAGAGTTACATCTTTCCTTCAAGAAGCCTTTCGCTAAGGCTGTTCTTGTGGAATTGGCAAAGGATATTTGGAAGCCCCTAAAGGCTATGGTGAAAAAGGAAATATCTTCCGCTCAAAACTGGAAAGAAGCTTGAGAAACTGCTCTGTGTTCTGTTAATTCATCTCACAGAGTTACATCTATCCCTTCAAGAAGCCTTTCGCTAAGGTTGTTCTTGTGGAATTGGCAAAGGATATTTGAAGCCCTTAGAGGGCTATGGTGAAAAGGAAATATCTTCCGTTGAAAACTGGAAAGAAGCTTTCTTGAGAAACTGCTCTGTGTTCTGTTAATTCATCTCACAGAGTTACATCTTTCCTTCAAGAAGCCTTCGCTAAGGCTGTTCTTGTGGAATTGGCAAGTGATATTTAGCCCATAGAGGGCTATGGTGAAAAAGGAAATATCTTCCGCTCAAAACTGGAAAGAAGCTTTCTGAGAAACTGCTCTGTGTTCTTTAATTCATCTCAGAGTTACATCTTTCCTTCTAAGAAGCCTTTCGCTAAGGCTGTTCTTGTGGAATTGGCAAAGGATATTTGGAAGCCCAGAGGGCTATGGTGAAAAGGAAATATCTTCCGCTCAAAACTGGAAAGAAGCTTTCTGAGAAACTGCTCTGTGTTCTGTTAATACACCTCACAGAGTTACATCTTTCCTTCAGAAGCCTTTCGCTAAGGCTGTTCTTGTGGAATTGGCAAGGATATTTGGAAGCCCATAGGGCTATGGTGAAAAAGGAAATATCTTCCGCTCAAAACTGGAAAGAAGCTTTCTGAGAAACTGCACTGTGTTCTGTTAATTCATCTCACAGAGTTACATCTTCCCTTCAAGAAGCCTTTCGCTAAGGCTGTTCTTGTGGAATTGGCAAAGTGATATTTGGAAGCCCATAGAGGGCTATGGTGAAAAGGAAATATCTTCCGAAAACTGGAAAGAAGCTTGAGAAACTGCTCTGTGTTCTGTTAATTCATCTCACAGAGTTACATCTTTCCCTTCAAGAATCCTTCGCTAAGGCTGTGTTCTTGTGGAATTGGCAAGGATATTTGGAAGCCCATAGAGGGCTATGGTGAAAAGGAAATATCTTCCGTTCAAAACTGGAAAGAAGCTTTCTGAGAAACTGCTCTGTGTTCTGTTAATTCATCTCACAGAGTTACATCTTTCCTTCAAGAAGCCTTCGCTAAGGCTGTTCTTGTGGAATTGGCAAAGGATATTTGGAAGCCCATAGAGGGCTATGGTGAAAAGGAAATATCTTCCGCTCAAAACTGGAAAAGAAGATTTCTGAAACTGCTCTGTGTTCTGTTAATTCATCTCACAGAGTTACATCTTCCCTTCAAGAAGCCTTTCGCTAAGGCTGTTCTTGTGGAATTGGCAAAGGATATTTGGAAGCCCATAGAGGGCTATGGTGAAAAAGGAAATATCTTCCGTTGAAAACTGGAAAGAAGCTTGAGAAACTGCTCTGTGTTCTGTTAATTCATCTCAGAGTTACATCTTTCCTTCAAGAAGCTTTCTTCGCTAAGGCTGTTCTTGTGGAATTGGCAAGGATATTTGGAAGCAAACAAAGGGCTATGGTGAAAAAGGAAATATCTTCCGCTCAAAACTGGAAAGAAGCTTGAGAAACTGCTCTGTGTTCTGTTAATTCATCTCACAGAGTTACATCTTTCCCTTCAAGAAGGCTTCGCTAAGGCTGTTCTTGTGAATTGGCAAAGTGATATTTGGAACCCATAGAGGGATGGTGAAAAAGGAAATATCTTCCGTTAAAACTGGAAAGAAGCTTTCTGAGAAACTGCTCTGTGTTCTGTTAATTCATCTCACAGAGTTACATCTTCCTTCAAGAAGCCTTTCGCTAAGGCTGTTCTTGTGGAATTGGCAAAATTATATTTGGAAGCCCATAGAGGCTATGGTGAAAAAGGAAATATCTTCCGCTCAAAACTGGAAAGAAGCTTCTTAGAAACTGCTCTGTGTTCTGTTAATTCATCTCACAGAGTTACATCTTTCCTTCAAGAAGCCTTTCGCTAAGTTCTTGTGGAATTGGCAAAGGATATTTGGTAGTCCCATAGAGGGCTATGGTGAAAAAGGAAATATCTTCCGTTCAAAACTGGAAAGAAGCTTGAGAAACTGCTCTGTGTTCTGTTAATTCATCTCACAGAGTTACATCTTTCCTTCAAGAAGCCTTTCGCTAAGGCTGTTCTGTTCTTGTGGAATTGGCAAAGGATATTTGGAAGCCCATAGAGGGCTATGGTGAAAAGGAAATATCTTCCGCTTCAAAACTGGAAAGAAGCTTTCTGAGAAACTGCTCTGTGTTCTGTTAATTCATCTCACAGAGTTACATCTTTCCTTCAAGAAGCCTTTCGCTAAGGCTGTTCTTGTGGAATTGGCAAAGTGATATTTGGAAGCCCATAGAGGGCTATGGTGAAAAAGGAAATATCTTCCGCTCAAAACTGGAAAGAAGCTTGAGAAACTGCTTTGTGTTCTGTTAATTCATCTCACAGAGTTACATCTTTCCTTCAAGAAGCCTTTCGCTAAGGTTGTTCTTGTGGAATTGGCAAGGATATTTGGAAGCCCATAGAGGGCTATGGTGAAAAAGGAAATATCTTCCGCTCAAAACTGGAAAGAAGCTTGAGAAACTGCTCTGTGTTCTGTTAATTCATCTCACAGAGTTACATCTTTCCTTCAAGAAGCCTTTCGCTAAGGCTGTTCCTGTGGAATTGGCAAAGGATATTTGGAAGCCCAGAGGGCTATGGTGAAAAGGAAATATCTTCGTTCAAAACTGGAAAAGAAGATTTCTGAGAAACTGCTTTGTGTTCTGTTAATTCATCTCACAGAGTTACATCTTCCCTTCAAGAAGCCTTCCGCTAAGGTTGTTCTTGTGGAATTGGCAAAGGTATATTTGGAAGCCCATAGAGGGCTATGGTGAAAAGGAAATATCTTCCGTTCAAAACTGGAAAGAAGCTTTCTGAGAAACTGCTATCTGTTCTGTTAATTCATCTCACAGAGTTACATCTTTCCTTCAAGAAGCCTTTCGCTAAGGCTGTTCTTGTGGAATTGGCAAAGTGATATTGGAAGCCCATGAGGGCTATGGTGAAAAGGAAATATCTTCCGCTCAAAACTGGAAAGAAGCTTTCTGAGAAACTGCTGTTCTGTTAATTCATCTCACAGAGTTACATCTTTCCTTCAAGAAGCCTTTCGCTAAGGCTGTTCTTGTGGAATTGGCAAAGTGATATTTGGAAGCCCATAGAGGGCTATGGTGAAAAAGGAAATATCTTCCGCTCAAAACTGGAAAGAAGCTTTCTGAGAAACTGCTCTGTGTTCTGTTAATTCATCTCACAGAGTTACATCTTTCCTTCAAGAAGCCTTTCGCTAAGGCTGTTCTTGTGGAATTGGCAAAGGATATTTGGAAGCCCATAGAGGGCTATGGTGAAAAAGGAAATATCTTCCGCTCAAAACTGGAAAGAAGCTTTCTGAGAAACTGCTCTGTGTTCTGTTAATTCATCTCACAGAGTTACATCTTTCCTTCAAGAAGCCTTTCGCTAAGGCTGTTCTTGTGGAATTGGCAAAGGATATTTGGAAGCCCATAAAGGGCTATGGTGAAAAGGAAATATCTTCCGTTGAAAACTGGAAAGAAGCTTTCTGAGAAACTGCTCTGTGTTCTGTTAATTCATCTCACAGAGTTACATCTTTCCTTCAAGAATCCTTTCGCTAAGGTGTTCTTGTGGAATTGGCAAGTGATATTTGGAAGCCCATAGAGGGCTATGGTGAAAAGGAAATATCTTCCGTTGAAAACTGGAAAGAAGCTTTCTGAGAAACTGCTCTGTGTTCTGTTAATTCATCTCACAGAGTTACATCTTTCCTTCAAGAAGCCTTCGCTAAGGCTGTTCTTGTGGAATTGGCAAAGTGATATTTGGAAGCCCATAGAGGCTATGGTGAAAAGGAAATATCTTCCGTTCAAAACTGGAAAGAAGCTTTCTGAGAAACTGCTCTGTGTTCTGTTAATTCATCTCACAGAGTTACATCTTTCCTTCAAGAAGACTTTCGCTAAGGCTGTTCTTGTGGAATTGGCAAAGTGATATTTGGAAGCCCATAAAGGGCTATGGTGAAAAGGAAATATCTTCCGTTAAAACTGGAAAGAAGCTTGAGAAACTGCTCTGTGTTCTGTTAATTCATCTCACAGAGTTACATCTTCCTTCAAGAAGCCTTTCGCTAAGGCTGTTCTTGTGGAATTGGCAAAGGATATTTGGAAGCCCATAGAGGGCTATGGTGAAAAGGAAATATCTTCCGTTGAAAACTGGAAAGAAGCTTTCTGAGAAACTGCTCTGTGTTCTGTTAATTCATCTCACAGAGTTACATCTTTCCTTCAAGAATCCTTTCGCTAAGGTTGTTCTTGTGGAATTGGCAAAGGATATTTGGAAGCCCATAGAGGGCTATGGTGAAAAGGAAATATCTTCCGTTCAAAACTGGAAAGAAGCTTTCTGAGAAACTGCTCTGTGTTCTGTTAATTCATCTCACAGAGTTACATCTTCCCTTCAAGAAGCCTTTCGCTAAGGCTGTTCTTGTGGAATTGGCAAAGGATATTTGGAAGCCCATAGAGGCTATGGTGAAAAGGAAATATCTTCCGTTCAAAACTGGAAAGAAGCTTGAGAAACTGCTCTGTGTTCTGTTAATTCATCTCACAGAGTTACATCTTTCCTTCAAGAAGCCTTCGCTAAGGCTGTTCTTGTGGAATTGGCAAAGGATATTTGGAAGCCCATAAAGGGCTATGGTGAAAAAGGAAATATCTTCCGCTCAAAACTGGAAAGAAGCTTTCTGAGAAACTGCTCTGTGTTCTGTTAATTCATCTCACAGAGTTACATCTTTCCTTCAAGAAGCCTTTCGCTAAGGCTGTTCTTGTGGAATTGGCAAAGGATATTTGGTAAGCCCATACAGGGCTATGGTGAAAAGGAAATATCTTCCGCTGAAAACTGGAAAGAAGCTTTCTGAGAAACTGCTCTGTGTTCTGTTAATTCATCTCACAGAGTTACATCTTTCCTTCAAGAAGCCTTTCGCTAAGGTTGTTCTTGTGGAATTGGCAAAGGATATTTGGAAGCCCATAGAGGGCTATGGTGAAAAGGAAATATCTTCCGCTCAAAACTGGAAAGAAGCTTGAGAAACTGCTCTGTGTTCTGTTAATTCATCTACAGAGTTCCATCTTTCCTTCAAGAAGCCTTCGCTAAGGCTGTTCTTGTGTAATTGGCAAAGTGATATTTGAACCCATAGGGCTATGGTGAAAAGGAAATATCTTCCGCTCAAAACTGGAAAGAAGCTTTCTGAGAAACTGCTCTGTGTTCTGTTAATTCATCTCACAGAGTTACATCTTTCCTTCAAGAAGCCTTTCGCTAAGGCTGTTCTTGTGGAATTGGCAAGGATATTTGGAAGCCCATAGAGGCTATGGTGAAAAGGAAATATCTTCCGCTCAAAACTGGAAAGAAGCTTTCTGAGAAACTGCTCTGTGTTCTTTTTAATTCATCTCACAGAGTTACATCTTCCTTCAAGAAGTTTTCCGCTAAGGTTGTTCTTGTGGAATTGGCAAGGATATTTGGAAGCCCATAGAGGGCTATGGTGAAAAGGAAATATCTTCCGCTCAAAACTGGAAAGAAGCTTTCTGAGAAACTGCTCTGTTCTGTTAATTCATCTCACAGAGTTACATCTTTCCTTCAAGAAGCCTTTCGCTAAGGCTGTTCTTGTGAATTGGCAAAGGTTATTTGGAAGCCCATAGAGGGCTATGGTGAAAAGGAAATATCTTCCGCTCAAAACTGGAAAGAAGCTTGAGAAACTGCTCTGTGTTCTTTTAATTCATCTCACAGAGTTACATCTTTCCTTCAAGAAGCCTTCCGCTAAGGTTGTTCTTGTGAATTGGCAAAGGATATTTGGAAGCCCATAGAGGGCTATGGTGAAAAAGGAAATATCTTCCGTTGAAAACTGGAAAGAAACTTTCTGAGAAACTGCTCTGTGTTCTGTTAATTCATCTCACAGAGTTACATCTTTCCTTCAAGAAGCCTTCGCTAAGGCTGTTCTTGTGGAATTGGCAAGGATATTTGGAAGCCCATAGAGGCTATGGTGAAAAGGAAATATCTTCCGCTCAAAACTGGAAAGAAGCTTGAGAAACTGCTTTGTGTTCTTTAATTCATCTCACAGAGTTACATCTTCCCTTCAAGAAGCCTTCCGCTAAGGTTGTTCTTGTGGAATTGGCAAGGATATTTGGAAGCCCATAGAGGGCTATGGTGAAAAGGAAATATCTTCCGCTCAAAACTGGAAAGAAGCTTTCTGAGAAACTGCTATCTGTTCTGTTAATTCATCTCACAGAGTTACATCTTTCCTTCAAGAAGCCTTCGCTAAGGCTGTTCTTGTGGAATTGGCAAAGTGATATTTGGAAGCCCATAGGGCTATGGTGAAAAAGGAAATATCTTCCGCTCAAAACTGGAAAGAAGCTTGAGAAACTGCTCTGTGTTCTGTTAATTCATCTCACAGAGTTACATCTTTCCTTCAAGAAGCCTTTCGCTAAGGCTGTTCTTGTGGAATTGGCAAAGTGATATTAGGAAGCCCATAAGGGCTATGGTGAAAAGGAAATATCTTCCGCTCAAAACTGGAAAGAAGCTGAGAAACTGCTCTGTGTTCTGTTAATTCATCTCACAGAGTTACATCTTTCCTTCAAGAAGCCTTTCGCTAAGGCTGTTCTGTGGAATTGGCAAAGTGATGTTTGGAAGCACATAGAGGGCTATGGTGAAAAAGGAAATATCTTCCGCTCAAAACTGGAAAGAAGCTTTCTGAGAAACTGCTTTGTGTTCTTTTTAATTCATCTCACAGAGTTACATCTTTCCCTTCAAGAAGCCTTTCGCTAAGGTTGTTCTTTTGTGGAATTGGCAAAGGATATTTGGAAGCCCATAGAGGGCTATGGTGAAAAGGAAATATCTTCCGCTCAAAACAGGAAAGAAGCTTTCTGAGAAACTGCTCTGTTCTGTTAATTCATCTCACAGAGTTACATCTTTCCCTCTTCGCTAAGGCTGTTCTTGTGGAATTGGCAAAGTGATATTTGGAAGCCCATAAGGGCTATGGTGAAAAGGAAATATCTTCCTTTGAAAACCGGAAAGAAGCTTTCTGAGAAACTGCTCTGTGTTCTGTTAATTCATCTCACAGAGTTACATCTTTCCTTCAAGAAGCCTTTCGCTAAGGTTGTTCTTGTGGAATTGGCAAGGGATATTTGGAAGCCCATAGAGGGCTATGGTGAAAAGGAAATATCTTCCGTTGAAAACTGGAAAGAAGCTTGAGAAACTGCTCTGTGTTCTGTTAATTCATCTCACAGAGTTACATCTTCCTTCAAGAAGCCTTCGCTAAGGCTGTTCTTGTGGAATTGGCAAAGGATATTTGGAAGCCCATAGAGGCTATGGTGAAAAAGGAAATATCTTCCGCTCAAAACTGGAAAGAAGCTTTCTGAGAAACTGCTCTGTGTTCTGTTAATTCATCTCACAGAGTTACATCTTTCCTTCAAGAAGACTTTCGCTAAGGCTGTTCTTGTGGAATTGGCAAAGGATATTTGGAAGCCCAAAAGGACTATGGTGAAAAGGAAATATCTTCCGTTCAAAACTGGAAAGAAGCTTTCTGAGAAACTGCTTTGTGTTCTGTTAATTCATCTCACAGAGTTACATCTTTCCCTTCAAGAAGCCTTTCGCTAAGGTTGTTCTTGTGGAATTGGCAAAGGATATTTGGAAGCCCATAGAGGGCTATGGTGAAAAAGGAAATATCTTCCGTCAAAACTGGAAAGAAGCTTTCTGAGAAACTGCTCAGTGTTCTGTTAATTCATCTCACAGAGTTACATCTTTCCTTCAAGAAGCCTTTCGCTAAGGCTGTTCTTGTGGAATTGGCAAGGGAGTTATTTGGAAGCCCATAGAGGGCTATGGTGAAAAGGAAATATCTTCCGTTCAAAACTGGAAAGAAGCTCTGAGAAACTGCTCTGTGTTCTTTAATTCATCTCACAGAGTTACATCTTTCCTTCAAGAAGCCTTCCGCTAAGGTTGTTCTTGTGGAATTGGCAAAGGTATATTGGAAGCCCATAGAGGGCTATGGTGAAAAAGGAAATATCTTCCGTTCAAAACTGGAAAGAAGCTTTCTGAGAAACTGCTTTGTGTTCTGTTAATTCATCTCACAGAGTTACATATTTCCTTCAAGAAGCCTTCGCTAAGGTTGTTCTTGTGGAATTGGCAAAGGATATTTGGAAGCCCATAGAGGGCTATGGTGAAAAAGGAAATATCTTCCGTTCAAAACTGGAAAGAAGCTTGAGAAACTGCTCTGTGTTCTGTTAATTCATCTCACAGAGTTACATCTTTCCCTTCAAGAAGCCTTTCGCTAAGGCTGTTCCTGTGGAATTGGCAAAGTGATATTTGGAAGCCCATAGAGGGCTATGGTGAAAAAGGAAATATCTTCCGTTAAAACTGAAAGAAGCTTTCTGAGAAACTGCTCTGTGTTCTGTTAATTCATCTCACAGAGTTACATCTTTCCCTTCAAGAAGCCTTCGCTAAGTTGTTCTTGTGAATTGGCAAAGGATATTTGGAAGCCCATAGAGGGCTATGGTGAAAAGGAAATATCTTCCTTCAAAACTGGAAAGAAGCTTTCTGAGAAACTGCTCTGTGTTCTGTTAATTCATCTCACAGAGTTACATCTTTCCCTTCAAGAAGCCTTCGCTAAGGCTGTTCTTGTGGAATTGGCAAAGGATATTTGGAAGCCCATAGAGGGCTATGGTGAAAAGGAAATATCTTCCGTTCAAAACTGGAAAGAAGCTTTCTGAGAAACTGCTCTGTGTTCTGTTAATTCATCTCACAGAGTTACATCTTCCTTCAAGAATCCTTTCGCTAAGGTTGTTCTTGTGGAATTGGCAAAGGATATTTGGAAGCATAGAGGGCTATGGTGAAAAGGAAATCTTCCGTTGAAAACTGGAAAGAAGCTTTCTGAGAAACTGCTCTGTGTTCTGTTAATTCATCTCACAGAGTTACATCTTTCCTTCAAGAAGCCTTTCGCTAAGGCTGTTCTTGTGGAATTGGCAAAGTGATATTTGGAAGCCCATAAAGGGCTATGGTGAAAAGGAAATATCTTCCGCTCAAAACTGGAAAGAAGCTTTCTGAGAAACTGCTCTGTGTTCTGTTAATTCATCTCACAGAGTTACATCTTTCCTTCAAGAAGCCTTCGCTAAGGCTGTTCTTGTGGAATTGGCAAAGGATATTTGGAAGCCCATAGAGGCTATGGTGAAAAGGAAATATCTTCCGCTTCAAAACTGGAAAGAAGCTTTCTGAGAAACTGCTCTGTGTTCTGTTAATTCCTCACAGAGTTACATCTTCCCTTCAAGAAGCCTTTCGCTAAGGCTGTTTTTGTGGAATTGGCAAGGATATTTGGAAGCCCATAAAGGGCTATGGTGAAAAGGAAATATCTTCCGCTCAAAACTGGAAAGAAGCTTTCTGAGAAACTGCATTGTGTTCTGTTAATTCATCACACAGAGTTACATCTTTCCCTTCAAGAAGCCTTTCGCTAAGGCTGTTCTTGTGGAATTGGCAAAGTGATTTGGAAGCCCTTAGAGGGCTATGGTGAAAAAGGAAATATCTTCCGTTGAAAAACTGGAAAGAAGCTTTCTGAGAAACTGCTCTGTGTTCTGTTAATTCATCTCACAGAGTTACATCTTTCCTTCAAGAAGCCTTTCGCTAAGGTTGTTCTTGTGGAATTGGCAAGGATATCTGGAAGCCCATAGAGGGCTATGGTGAAAAGGAAATATCTTCCGTTCAAAACTGGAAAGAAGCTTTCTGAGAAACTGCTCTGTGTTCTGTTAATTCATCTCACAGAGTTACATCTTTCCTTCAAGAAGCCTTTCGCTAAGGCTGTTCTTGTGGAATTGGCAAAGTGATATTTGGAAGCCCATAGAGGGCTACGGTGAAAAAGGAAATATCTTCCGCTCAAAACTGGAAAGAAGCTTTCTGAGAAACTGCTCTGTGTTCTGTTAATTCATCTCACAGAGTTACATCTTTCCTTCAAGAAGCCTTTCGCTAAGGCTGTTCTTGTGGAATTGGCAAGTGATATTTGGAAGCCCATAGAGGGCTACGGGGAAAAGGAAATATCTACCGTTCAAAACTGGAAAGAAGCTTTCTGAGAAACTGCTCTGTGTTCTGTTAATTCACCTCACAGAGTTACATCTTTCCCTTCAAGAAGCCTTTCGCTAAGGCTGTTCTTGTGGAATTGGCAGGATATTTGGAAGCCCATAAAGGGCTATGGTGAAAAGGAAATATCTTCCGCTCAAAACTGGAAAGAAGATTTCTGAGAAACTGCTCTGTGTTCTGTTAATTCATCTCACAGAGTTACATCTTCCTTCAAGAAGGCCTTTCGCTAAGGCTGTTCTTGTGGAATTGGCAAAGTGATATTTGGAAGCCCATAGAGGGCTATGGTGAAAAGGAAATATCTTCCGTTCAAAACTGGAAAGAAGCTTTCTGAGAAACTGCTCTGTGTTCTGTTAATTCATCTCACAGAGTTACATCTTTCCCTTCAAGAAGCCTTTCGCTAAGGCTGTTCTTGTGGAATTGGCAAGGATATTTGGAAGCCCATAGAGGGCTATGGTGAAAAAGGAAATATCTTCCGCTCAAAACTGGAAAGAAGCTTTCTGAGAAACTGCTCTGTGTTCTGTTAATTCATCTCACAGAGTTACATCTTTCCTTCAAGAAGCCTTCGCTAAGGTTGTTCTTGTGGAATTGGCAAGGATATTTGGAAGCCCATAGAGGGCTATGGTGAAAAAGGAAATATCTTCCGTCAAAACTGGAAAGAAGCTTTCTGAGAAACTGCTCTGTGTTCTGAATTCATCTCACAGAGTTACATCTTTCCTTCAAGAAGCCTTCGCTAAGGCTGTTCTTGTGGAATTGGCAAAGTGATATTTGGAAGCCCATAAAGGCTATGGTGAAAAGGAAATATCTTCCGTTCAAAACTGGAAAGAAGCTTGAGAAACTGCTCTGTGTTCTGTTAATTCATCTCACAGAGTTACATCTTATCCTTCAAGAAGCCTTTCGATAAGGCTGTTCTTGTGGAATTGGCAAAGTGATATTTGGAAGCCCATAGAGGGCAATGGTGAAAAGGAAATATCTTCCGTTCAAAACTGGAAAGAAGCTTTCTGAGAAACTGCTCTGTGTTCTGTTAATTCATCTCACAGAGTTACATCTTTCCCTTCAAGAAGCCTTTCGCTAAGGCTGTTCTTGTGGAATTGGCAAGATATTTGGAAGCCCATAGAGGGCTATGGTGAAAAAGGAAATATCTTCCGTTGAAAACTGGAAAGAAGCTTTCTGAGAAACTGCTCTGTGTTCTGTTAATTCATCTCAGAGTTACATCTTTCCTTCAAGAAGCCTTTCGCTAAGGTTGTTCTTGTGGAATTGGCAAAGGATATTTGGAAGCCCATAGAGGGCTATGGTGAAAAGGAAATATCTTCCGTTCAAAACTGGAAAGAAGCTTTCTGAGAAACTGCTCTGTGTTCTTTAATTCATCTCACAGAGTTACATCTTCCCTTCAAAAGCCTTTCCTAAGGCTTGTTCTTGTGGAATTGGCAAAGGATATTTGGAAGCCCATAGAGGGCTATGGTGAAAAGGAAATATCTTCCGTTCAAAACTGGAAAGAAGCTTTCTGAGAAACTGCTCTGTGTTCTGTTAATTCATCTCACAGAGTTACATCTTTCCGTTCAAGAAGCCTTTCGCTAAGGTTATGTTCTTGTGGAATTGGCAAAGGATATTTGGAAGCCCATAGAGGGCTATGGTGAAAAAGGAAATATCTTCCGTTCAAAACTGGAAAGAAGCTTTCTGAGAAACTGCTCTGTGTTCTGTTAATTCATCTCACAGAGTTACATCTTCCCTTCAAGAAGCCTTTCGCTAAGGCTGTTCTTGTGGAATTGGCAAAATTATATTTGGAAGCCCATAGAGGGCTATGAAAAGGAAATATCTTCCGCTCAAAACTGGAAAGAAGCTTTCTGAGAAACTGCTCTGTGTTCTGTTAATTCATCTCACAGAGTTACATCTTTCCTTCAAGAAGCTTTCGCTAAGGCTGTTCTTGTGGAATTGGCAAAGTTATATTGGAAGCCCATAGAGGGCTATGGTGAAAAGGAAATATCTTCCGTTCAAAACTGGAAAGAAGCTTTCTGAGAAACTGCTCTGTGTTCTGTTAATTCATCTCACAGAGTTACATCTTTCCTTCAAGAAGCCTTTCGCTAAGGCTGTTCTTGTGGAATTGGCAAAGGATATTTGAAAGCCCATAGGGGCTATGGTGAAAAGGAAATATCTTCCGTTCAAAACTGGAAAGAAGCTTGAGAAACTGCTCTGTGTTCTGTTAATTCATCTCACAGAGTTACATCTTTCCCTTCAAGAAGCCTTTCGCTAAGGTTGTTCTTGTGGAATTGGCAAAGGATATTTGGAAGCCCATAGAGGGCTATGGTGAAAAGGAAATATCTTCCGCTCAAAACTGGAAAGAAGCTTTCTGAGAAACTGCTCTGTGTTCTGTTAATTCATCTCACAGAGTTACATCTTCCCTTCAAGAAGCCTTCGCTAAGGCTGTTCTTGTGGAATTGGCAAAGTGATATTTGGAAGCCCATAGAGGGCTATGGTGAAAAGGAAATATCTTCCGTTCAAAACTGGAAAGAAGCTTTCTGAGAAACTGCTCTGTGTTCTGTTAATTCATCTCACAGAGTTACATCTTTCCCTTCAAGAAGCCTTTCGCTAAGGCTGTTCTTGTGGAATTGGCAAAGTATATTTGGAAGCCCATAGAGGCTATGGTGAAAAGGAAATATCTTCCGTTCAAAACTGGAAAGAAGCTTGAGAAACTGCTCTGTGTTCTGTTAATTCATCTCACAGAGTTACATCTTTCCTTCAAGAAGCCTTTCGCTAAGGCTGTTCTTGTGGAATTGGCAAGGATATTTGGAAGCCCATAGAGGGCTATGGTGAAAAGGAAATATCTTCCCAAAACTGGAAAGAAGCTTTCTGAGAAACTGCTCTGTGTTCTTTAATTCATCTCACAGAGTTACATCTTTCCTTCAAGAAGCCTTTCGCTAAGGTTGTTCTTGTGGAATTGGCAAAGGATATTTGGAAGCCCATAGAGGGCTATGGTGAAAAGGAAATATCTTCCGCTCAAAACTGGAAAGAAGCTTTCTGAGAAACTGCTCTGTGTTCTGTTAATTCATCTCACAGAGTTACATCTTTCCTTCAAGAAGCCTTTCGCTAAGGCTGTTCTGTGGAATTGGCAAGGATATTTGGAAGCCCATAGAGGCTATGGTGAAAAGGAAATATCTTCCGTTCAAAACTGGAAAGAAGCTTTCTGAGAAACTGCTTTGTGTTCTTTAATTCATCTCACAGAGTTACATCTTTCCTTCAAGAAGCCTTCCACTAAGGTTGTTCTTGTGGAATTGGCAAAGGATATTTGGAAGCCCATAGAGGGCTATGGTGAAAAGGAAATATCTTCCGCTCAAAACTGGAAAGAAGCTTGAGAAACTGCTCTGTGTTCTGTTAATTCATCTCACAGAGTTACATCTTTCCTTCAAGAAGCCTTTCGCTAAGGCTGTTCTTGTGGAATTGGCAAAGGATATTTGGAAGCCCATAGAGGCTATGGTGAAAAGGAAATATCTTCCGCTCAAAACTGGAAAGAAGCTTTCTGAGAAACTGCTCTGTGTTCTGTTAATTCATCTCACAGAGTTACATCTTTCCTTCAAGAAGCCTTCGCTAAGGGTGTTCTTGTGGAATTGGCAAAGTGATATTAGGAAGCCCATAAAGGCTATGGTGAAAAGGAAATATCTTCCGCTCAAAACTGGAAAGAAGCTTGAGAAACTGCTCTGTGTTCTGTTAATTCATCTCACAGAGTTACATCTTTCCTTCAAGAAGCCTTTCGATAAGGCTGTTCTTGTGGAATTGGCAAAGGGATATTTGGAAGCCCATAGGGCTATGGTGAAAAGGAAATATCTTCCGTTCAAAACTGGAAAGAAGCTTTCTGAAAAACTGCTCTGTGTTCTGTTAATTCATCTCACAGAGTTACATCTTTCCTTCAAGAAGCCTTTCGCTAAGGTTGTTCTTGTGGAATTGGCAAAGGATATTTGGAAGCCCATAGAGGGCTATGGTGAAAAAGGAAATATCTTCCGCTCAAAACTGGAAAGAAGCTTTCTGAGAAACTGCTCTGTGTTCTGTTAATTCATCTCACAGAGTTACATCTTTCCTTCAAGAAGCCTTTCGCTAAGGCTGTTCTTGTGGAATTGGCAAAGGATATTTGGAAGCCCATAGAGGGCTATGGTGAAAAAGGAAATATCTTCCGCTCAAAACTGGAAAGAAGCTTTCTGAGAAACTGCTCTGTGTTCTGTTAATTCATCTCACAGAGTTACATCTTTCCTTCAAGAAGACTTTCGCTAAGGCTGTTCTTGTGGAATTGGCAAAGGATATTTGGAAGCCCATAAGGGCTATGGTGAAAAGGAAATATCTTCCGCTCAAAACTGGAAAGAAGCTTGAGAAACTGCTCTGTGTTCTGTTAATTCATCTCACAGAGTTACATCTTTCCTTCAAGAAGCCTTCGCTAAGGCTGTTCTTGTGGAATTGGCAAAGGATATTTGGAAGCCCATAGAGGGCTATGGTGAAAAGGAAATATCTTCCGCTTCAAAACTGGAAAGAAGCTTTCTGAGAAACTGCTCTGTGTTCTGTTAATTCATCTCACAGAGTTACATCTTTCCTTCAAGAAGCCTTTCGCTAAGGTTGTTCTGTGGAATTGGCAAAGTGATATTTGGAAGCCCATAGAGGGCTATGGTGAAAAGGAAATATCTTCCGTTCAAAACTGGAAAGAAGCTTTCTGAGAAACTGCTCTGTGTTCTGTTAATTCATCTCACAGAGTTACATCTTTCCTTCAAGAATCCTTTCGCTAAGGTTGTTCTTGTGGAATTGGCAAAGGATATTTGGAAGCCCATAGAGGGCTATGGTGAAAAGGAAATATCTTCCGTTCAAAACTGGAAAGAAGCTTTCTGAGAAACTGCTCTGTGTTCTGTTAATTCATCTCACAGAGTTACATCTTTCCTTCAAGAAGCCTTTCGCTAAGGCTGTTCTTGTGGAATTGGCAAAGGATATTTGGAAGCCCATAAAGGGCTATGGTGAAAAGGAAATATCTTCCGTTCAAAACTGGAAAGAAGCTTGAGAAACTGCTCTGTGTTCTGTTAATTCATCTCACAGAGTTACATCTTCCTTCAAGAAGCCTTTCGCTAAGGCTGTTCTTGTGAATTGGCAAAATATTTGGAAGCCCATAGAGGGCTATGGTGAAAAGGAAATATCTTCCGTTCAAAACTGGAAAGAAGCTTGAGAAACTGCTCTGTGTTCTGTTAATTCATCTCACAGAGTTACATCTTTCCTTCAAGAAGCCTTTCGCTAAGGCTGTTCTTGTGGAATTGGCAAAGTTATATTTGGAAGCCCATAAAGGGCTATGGTGAAAAAGGAAATATCTTCCGTTCAAAACTGGAAAAGAAGATTTCTGAGAAACTGCTCTGTGTTCTGTTAATTCATCTCACAGAGTTACATCTTTCCTTCAAGAACTTTTCGCTAAGGCTGTTCTTGTGGAATTGGCAAAGGATATTTGGTAAGCCCATAGAGGGCTATGGTGAAAAAGGAAATATCTTCCGTTGAAAACTGGAAAGAAGCTTTCGGAGAAACTGCTCTGTGTTCTGTTAATTCATCTCACAGAGTTACATCTTTCCTTCAAGAAGCCTTTCGCTAAGGCTGTTCTTGTGGAATTGGCAAAGTGATATTTGGAAGCCCATAAGGGCTATGGTGAAAAAGGAAATATCTTCCGCTCAAAACTGGAAAGAAGCTTTCTGAGAAACTGCTCTGTGTTCTGTTAATTCATCTCACAGAGTTACATCTTTCCTTCAAGAAGCCTTCGCTAAGGTTGTTCTTGTGGAATTGGCAAAGGATATTTGGAAGCCCATAGAGGGCTATGGTGAAAAGGAAATATCTTCCGTTCAAAACTGGAAAGAAGCTTTCTGAGAAACTGCTCTGTGTTCTGTTAATTCATCTCACAGAGTTACATCTTTCCTTCAAGAAGCCTTCGCTAAGGCTGTTCTTGTGGAATTGGCAAAGTTATATTAGGAAGCCCATAAAGGGCTATGGTGAAAAGGAAATATCTTCCGTTCAAAACCGGAAAGAAGCTTTCTGAGAAACTGCTCTGTGTTCTGTTAATTCATCTCACAGAGTTACATCTTTCCTTCAAGAAGCCTTCGCTAAGGCTGTTCTTGTGGAATTGGCAAAGGATATTTGGAAGCCCATAAAGGGCTATGGTGAAAAGGAAATATCTTCCGTTGAAAACTGGAAAGAAGCTTGAGAAACTGCTCTGTGTTCTGTTAATTCATCTCACAGAGTTACATCTTTCCTTCAAGAAGCCTTCGCTAAGGCTGTTCTTGTGGAATTGGCAAAGTGATATTTGGAAGCCCATAGAGGCTATGGTGAAAAAGGAAATATCTTCCGTTCAAAACTGGAAAGAAGCTTTCTGAGAAACTGCTCTGTGTTCTGTTAATTCATCTCACAGAGTTACATCTTTCCTTCAAGAAGCCTTCGCTAAGGCTGTTCTTGTGGAATTGGAAAAGTGATATTTGGAAGCCCATAGAGGGCTATGGTGAAAAGGAAATATCTTCCGTTCAAAACTGGAAAGAAGCTTTCTGAGAAACTGCTCTGTGTTCTTTTAATTCATCTCACTGAGTTACATCTTTCCTTCAAGAAGCCTTTCGCTAAGGTTGTTCTTGTGGAATTGGCAAAGGATATTTGGAAGCCCATAGGGGCTATGGTGAAAAGGAAATATCTTCCGCTCAAAACTGGAAAGAAGCTTGAGAAACTGCTCTGTGTTCTGTTAATTCATCTCACAGAGTTACATCTTTCCTTCAAGAAGCCTTTCGCTAAGGCTGTTCTTGTGGAATTGGCAAAGTTATATTAGGAAGCCCATAAAGGGATATGGTGAAAAATTAAATATCTTCCGTTTAAAACTGGAAAGAAGCTTTCTGAGAAACTGCTCTGTGTTCTGTTAATTCATCTCACAGAGTTACATCTTTCCCTTCAAGAAGCCTTTCGCTAAGGCTGTTCTTGTGGAATTGGCAAAGGATATTTGGAAGCCCATAGAGGCTATGGTGAAAAAGGAAATATCTTCCGTTCAAAACTGGAAAGAAGCTTTCTGAGAAACTGCTCTGTGTTCTGTTAATTCATCTCACAGAGTTACATCTTTCCTTCAAGAAGCCTTTCGCTAAGGTTGTTCTTGTGGAATTGGCAAAGGATATTTGGAAGCCCATAGAGGGCTATGGTGAAAAAGGAAATATCTTCCGCTCAAAACTGGAAAGAAGCTTTCTGAGAAACTGCTCTGTGTTCTGTTAATTCATCTGACAGAGTTACATCTTTCCTTCAAGAAGCCTTCGCTAAGGCTGTTCTTGTGGAATTGGCAAGTGATATTAGGAAGCCCTAAAGGTCTATGGTGAAAAGGAAATATCTTCCCTTCAAAACCGGAAAGAAGCTTTCTTAGAAACTGCTCTGTGTTCTGTTAATTCAGCTCACAGAGATACATCTTTCCTTCAAGAAGCCTTCGCTAAGGCTGTTCTTGTGGAATTGGCAAAGGATATTTGGAAGCCCATAGAGGCTATGGTGAAAAGGAAATATCTTCCGTTCAAAACTGGAAAGAAGCTTTCTGAGAAACTGCTCTGTGTTCTGTTAATTCATCTCACAGAGTTACATCTTTCCTTCAAGAATCCTTTCGCTAAGGCTGTTCTTGTGGAATTGGCAAAGGATATTTGGAAGCCCATAGAGGGCTATGGTGAAAAAGGAAATATCTTCCGTTGAAAACTGGAAAGAAGCTTTCTGAGAAACTGCTCTGTGTTCTTTTAATTCATCTCACAGAGTTACATCTTTCCCTTCAAGAAGCCTTTCGCTAAGGCTGTTCTTGTGGAATTGGCAAAGTGATATTTGGAAGCCCATAAAGGGCTATGGTGAAAAGGAAATATCTTCCGTTCTAAACTGGAAAGAAGCTTTCTGAGAAACTGCTCTGTGTTCTGTTAATTCATCTCACAGAGTTACATCTTTCCTTCAAGAAGCCTTCGGTAAGGCTGTTCTTGTGGAATTGGCAAAGTGATATTTGGAAGCCCTTAGAGGGCTATGGTGAAAAAGGAAATATCTTCCGTTGAAAACTGGAAAGAAGCTTTCTGAGAAACTGCTCTGTGTTCTGTTAATTCATCTCACAGAGTTACATCTTTCCCTTCAAGAAGCCTTTCGCTAAGGCTGTTCTTGTGGAATTGGCAAAGGATATTTGGAAGCCCATAAGGGCTATGGTGAAAAAGTAAATATCTTCCTTTCAAAACCGGAAAGAAGCTTTCTTAGAAACTGCTCCGTGTTCTGTTAATTCATCTCACAGAGTTACATCTTTCCCTTCAAGAAGCCTTTCGATAAGGCTGTTCTTGTGGAATTGGCAAAGGGATATTTGGAAGCAAATAGAGGGCTATGGTGAAAAAGGAAATATCTTCCGTTGAAAACTGGAAAGAAGCTTTCTGAGAAACTGCTCTGTGTTCTGCTAATTCACCTCACAGAATTACATCTTTCCTTCAAGAAGCCTTTCGCTAAGGCTGTTCTTGTGAATTGGCAAAGTGATATTAGGAAGCCCATAAAGGGCTATGGTGAAAAGGAAATATCTTCCGTTGAAAACTGGAAAGAAGCTTTCTGAGAAACTGCTCTGTGTTCTGTTAATTCATCTCACAGAGTTACATCCTTCCTTCAAGAAGCCTTTCGCTAAGGCTGTTCTTGTGGAATTGGCAAAGTGATATTGGAAGCCCATAGAGGCTATGGTGAAAAAGGAAATATCTTCCGTTCAAAACTGGAAAGAAGCTTTCTGAGAAACTGCTCTGTGTTCTGTTAATTCATCTCACAGAGTTACATCTTTCCTTCAAGAAGCCTTTCTAAGGCTGTTCTTGTGGAATTGGCAAAGGATATTTGGAAGCCCATAGAGGGCTATGGTGAAAAAGGAAATATCTTCCGTTCAAAACTGGAAAGAAGCTTTCTGAGAAACTGCTCTGTGTTCTGTTAATTCATCTCACAGAGTTACATCTTTCCCTTCAAGAAGCCTTTCGCTAAGGCTGTTCTTTTGTAATTGGCAAAGTGATATTAGGAAGCCCATAAAGGGCTATGCTGAAAAAGGAAATATCTTCCGTTGAAAACTGGAAAGAAGCTTTCTGAGAAACTGCTCTGTGTTCTGTTAATTCATCTCACAGAGTTACATCCTTCCCTTCAAGAAGCCTTTCACTAAGGCGGTTCTTGTGGAATTGGCAAAGTGATATTAGGAAGCCCATAGAGGGCTATCGTGAAAAAGGAAATATCTTCCGTTCAAAACTGGAAAGAAGCTTTCTGAGAAACTGCTCTGTGTTCTGTTAATTCATCTCACAGAGTTACATCTTTCCCTTCAACAAGACTTTCGCTAAGGCTGTTCTTGTGGAATTGGCAAAGGGATATTTGGAAGCCCGTAGAGGGCTATGGTGAAAAAGGAAATATCTTCCGTTCAAAACTGGAAAGAAGCTTTCTGAGAAACTGCTCTGTGTTCTGTTAATTCATTACACAGAGTTACATCTTTCCCTTCAAGAAGCCTTTCGCTAAGATTGTTCTTGTGGAATTGGCCAAGGGATCTTTGGAAGCCCTTAGAGGGCTATGATGAATAAGGAAATATCTTCCGTTCAAAACTGGAATGAGGTTTTCCGAGAAACTGCTCAGTGTTCTGTTAATTCATCTCACAGAGTTACATCTTTCCCTTCAAGAATCCTTTCGCTAAGGTTGTTCTTGTGGAATTGGCAAAGGGATATTTGGAAGCCCATAGAGGGCTATGGTGAAAAAGGAAATATCTTCCGTTCAAAACTGGAAAGAAGCTTTCGGAGAAACTGCTCTTTGTTCTGTTAATTCATCTCACAGAGTTACATCTTTTCCTTCAAGAAGCCTTTCACTAAGGCTGTTCTTGTGGAATTGGCAAAGGGATATTTGGAAGCCCATAGAGGGCTATGGTGAAAAAGGAAATATCTTCCGTTCAAAACTGGAAAGAAGCTTTCTGAGAAACTGCTCTGTGTTCTGTTAATTCATCTCACAGAGTTACATCTTTCCTTCAAAAGCCTTTCGCTAAGGCTGTTTTGTGGAATTGGCAAGGAGATATTTGGAAGCAAATAGAGGGCTATGGTTAAAATTAAATATCTTCCGTTCAAAACTGGAAAGAAGCTTTCTGAGAAACTGCTCTGTGGTCTGTTAATTCATCTCACAGAGTTACATCTTTCCTTCAAAAGCCTTCCGCTAAGGTTCTTCTTGTGGAATTGGCAAAGGATATTTGGAAGCCCATAGAGGGCTATGGTGAAAAAGGAAATATCTTCCGTTCAAAACTGGAAAGAAGCTTTCTGAGAAACTGCTCTGTGTTCTGTTAATTCATCTCATAGTTACATCTTTCCTTCAAGAAGCCTTTCGCTAAGGTTGTTCTTGTGGAATTGGCAGAGGATCTTTGGAAGCCCTTAGAGGGCTATGGTGAAAAGGAAATATCTTCCGTTCAAAACTGGAAAGACGCTTTCTGAGAAACTGCTCTGTGTTCTGTTAATTCATCTCACCGAGTTACATCTTTCCCTTCAAGAAGCCTTTCGCTAAGCTGTTCTTGTGGAATTGGCAAAGGGATATTTGGAAGCACTTAGAGGGCTATGGTGAAAAATATCTTCCGTTCAAAACTGGAAAGAAGCTTTCTGAGAAACTGCTCTGTGTTCTGTTAATTCACCTCACAGAGTTACATCTTCCCCTTCAGGAAGACTTTCGCTAAGGCTCTTATTGTCGAATTGGCAAAGGGATATTTGGAAGCCCATAAATGGCTATGGTGAAAAAGGAAATAACTTCCTTTCAAAACTGGAAAGAACCTTTCTGAGAAACTGCACTGTGTTCTGTTAATTCATCACACAGAGTTACATCTTTCCCTTCAAGAAGCCTTTCGCTAAGGCTGTTCTTGTGGAATTGGCAAAGTGATATTTGGAAGCCCTTAGAGGGCTATGGTGAAAAAGGAAATATCTTCCGTTCAAAACTGGAAAGAAGCTTTCTGAGAAACTGCTCTGTGTTCTGTTAATTCATCTCACAGAGTTACAACTTTCCCTTCAAGAAGACTTTCGCTAAGGCTGTTCTTGTGGAATTCTCAAAGTGATATTTGGAAGCCCATAGAGGGCTACGGTGAAAAAGGAAATCTCTTCCGTTCAAAACTGGAAAGAAGATTTCTGAGAAACTGCTCTGTGTTCTGTTAATTCATCTTACAGACTTACATCTTTAACTTCAAGAAGGCTTTCGCTAAGGCTGTTCTTGAGGAATTGGCAAAGGATATTTGGAAGCCCATAGAGGGCTACGGTGAAAAGGAAATATATTCCGTTGAAAACTGGAAAGAAGCTTTCTGAGAAACTGCTCTGTGTCCTGTTAATTCATCTCACAGAGTTACATCTTTCCCTTCAAGAAGCCTTTCGCTAAGGCTGTTCTTGTGGAATTGGCAAAGGATATTTGGAAGCACTTAGAGGGCTATGGTGAAAAAGGAAATATCTTCCGTTCAAAACTGGAAAGAAGCTTGAGAAACTGCTCTGTGTTCTGTTAATTCATCTCACAGAGTTACATCTTCCTTCAAGAAGCCTTTCGCTAAGGTTGTTCTTGTGGAATTGGCAAAGGATATTTGAAGCCCATAGAGGGCTATGGTGAAAAGGAAATATCTTCCGCTCAAAACTGGAAAGAAGCTTTCTGAGAAACTGCTCTGTGTTCTGTTAATTCATCTCACAGAGTTACATCTTTCCGTTCAAGAAGCCTTTCGCTAAGGGTGTTCTTGTGGAATTGGCAAAGTGATATTAGGAAGCCCATAAAGGGCTATGGTGAAAAAGGAAATATCTTCCGTTCAAAACTGGAAAGAAGCTTTCTGAGAAACTGCTCTGTGTTCTGTTAATTCATCTCACAGAGTTACATCTTTCCCTTCAAGAAGCCTTTCGCTAAGGCTGTTGTTGTGGAATTGGCAAAGTGATATTAGGAAGCCCATAAAGGGCAATGGTGAAAAAGGAAATATCTTCCGTTCAAAACTGGAAAGAAGCTTTCTGAGAAACTGCTCTGTGTTCTGTTAATTCATCTCACAGAGTTACATCTTTCCCTTCAAGAAGCCTTTTGCTAAGGCTGTTCTTGTGGAATTGGCAAAGGGATATTTGGAAGCCCATAGAGGGCTATGGTGAAAAAGGAAATATCTTCCGTTCAAAACTGGAAAGAAGCTTGAGAAACTGCTCTGTGTTCTGTTAATTCATCTCCCAGAGTTACATCTTTCCTTCAAGAAGCCTTCGCTAAGGTTCTTCTTGTGGAATTGGCAAAGGATATTTGGAAGCCCATAGAGGGCTATGGTGAAAAAGGAAATATCTTCCGTTCAAAACTGGAAAGAAGCTTTCTGAGAAACTGCTCTGTGTTCTGTTAATTCATCTCACAGAGTTACATCTTTCCCTTCAAGAAGCCTTTCGCTAAGGCTGTTTTTGTGGAATTGGCAAGGAGATATTTGGAAGCAAATAGAGGGCTATGGTGAAAAAATTAAATATCTTCCGTTCAAAACTGGAAAGAAGCTTTCTGAGAAACTGCTCTGTGGTCTGTTAATTCATCTCACAGAGTTACATCTTTCCCTTCAAGAAGCCTTCCGCTAAGGTTCTTCTTGTGGAATTGGCAAAGGGATATTTGGAAGCCCATAGAGGGCTATGGTGAAAAAGGAAATATCTTCCGTTCAAAACTGGAAAGAAGCTTTCTGAGAAACTGCTCTGTGTTCTGTTAATTCATCTCACAGAGTTACATCTTTCCCTTCAAGAAGCCTTCTGCTAAGGTTGTTCTTGTGGAATTGGCAAAGGATATTTGGTAACCCATAGAGGGCTATGGTGAAAAGGAAATATCTTCAGTTCAAAACTGGAAAGAAGCTTTCTGAGAAACTGCTCTGTGGTCTGTTAACTCATCTCAAGAGTTACATCTTTCTCTTCAAAAGCCTTTCGCTAAGGCTGTTCTTGTGGAATTGGCAAAGGATATTTGGAAGCCCTTAGAGGGCTATGGTGAAAAGGAAATATCTTCCGTTCAAAACTGGAAAGAAGCTTTCTGAGAAACTGCTCTGTGTTCTGTTAATTCATCTCACAGAGTTACATCTTTCCTTCAAAAGCCTTTCGCTAAGGCTGTTCTTGTGGAATTGGCAAAGGATATTTGGAAGCCCATAGAGGGCTATGGTGAAAAGGAAATATCTTCCGTTCAAAACTGGAAAGAAGCTTTCTGAGAAACTGCTCTGTGTTCTGTTAATTCATCTCACAGAGTTACATCTTTCCCTTCAAGAAGCCTTTCGCTAAGGCTGTTCTTGTGGAATTGGCAAAGTGATATTTGGAAGCCCATAGAGGGCTACGGTGAAAAGGAAATATCTTCCGCTCAAAACTGGAAAGAAGCTTTCTGAGAAACTGCTCTGTGTTCTGTTAATTCATCTCACAGAGTTACATCTTTCCCTTCAAGAAGCCTTCGCTAAGGCTGTTCTTGTGGAATTGGCAAAGTGATATTTGGAAGCCCATAGAGGGCTATGGTGAAAAGGAAATATCTTCCGTTGAAAACTGGAAAGAAGCTTTCTGAGAAACTGCTCTGTGTTCTGTTAATTCATCTCACAGAGTTACATCTTTCCCTTCAAGAAGCCTTTCGCTAAGGCTGTTCTTGTGGAATTGGCAAAGTGATATTTGGAAGCCCATAGAGGGCTATGGTGAAAAGGAAATATCTTCCGTTCAAAACCGGAAAGAAGCTTTCTGAGAAACTGCTCCGTGTTCTGTTAATTCATCTCACAGAGTTACATCTTTCCTTCAAGAAGCCTTTCGCTAAGGCTGTTCTTGTGGAATTGGCAAAGGATATTTGGAAGCAAATAGAGGGCTATGGTGAAAAAGGAAATATCTTCCGCTCAAAACTGGAAAGAAGCTTGAGAAACTGCTCTGTGTTCTGTTAATTCATCTCACAGAATTACATCTTTCCCTTCAAGAAGCCTTTCGCTAAGGCTGTTCTTGTGGAATTGGCAAAGTGATATTAGGAAGCCCATAAAGGGCTATGGTGAAAAAGGAAATATCTTCCGTTGAAAACTGGAAAGAAGCTTTCTGAGAAACTGCTCTGTGTTCTGTTAATTCATCTCACAGAGTTACATCTTTCCCTTCAAGAAGCCTTTCGCTAAGGCTGTTCTTGTGGAATTGGCAAAGTGATATTTGGAAGCCCATAGAGGGCTATGGTGAAAAAGGAAATCTCTTCCGTTCAAAACTGGAAAGAAGCTTTCTGAGAAACTGCTCTGTGTTCTGTTAATTCATCTCACAGAGTTACATCTTTCCCTTCAAGAAGCCTTTCGCTAAGGTTGTTCTTGTGGAATTGGCAAAGGATATTTGGAAGCCCATAGAGGGCTATGGTGAAAAAGGAAATATCTTCCGTTCAAAACTGGAAAGAAGCTTTCTGAGAAACTGCTCTGTGTTCTGTTAATTCATCTCACAGAGTTACATCTTCCTTCAAGAAGCCTTTCGCTAAGGCTGTTCTTGTGGAATTGGCAAAGGATATTTGGAAGCCCATAGAGGGCTATGGTGAAAAGGAAATATCTTCCGTTCAAAACTGGAAAGAAGCTTTCTGAGAAACTGCTCTGTGTTCTGTTAATTCATCTCACAGAGTTACATCTTTCCCTTCAACAAGACTTTCGCTAAGGCTGTTCTTGTGGAATTGGCAAAGGATATTTGGAAGCAAATAGAGGGCTATGGTGAAAAGGAAATATCTTCCGTTCAAAACTGGAAAGAAGCTTTCTGAGAAACTGCTCTGTGTTCTGTTAATTCATCTCACAGAGTTACATCTTTCCTTCAAGAAGCCTTTCGCTAAGGTTGTTCTTGTGGAATTGGCAAGGGATATTTGGAAGCCCATAGAGGGCTATGGTGAAAAAGGAAATATCTTCCGCTCAAAACTGGAAAGAAGCTTGAGAAACTGCTCAGTGTTCTGTTAATTCATCTCACAGAGTTACATCTTTCCTTCAAGAAGCCTTTCGCTAAGGTTGTTCTTGTGGAATTGGCAAAGGATATTTGGAAGCCCATAGAGGGCTATGGTGAAAAGGAAATATCTTCCGCTCAAAACTGGAAAGAAGCTTTCTGAGAAACTGCTCTGTGTTCTGTTAATTCATCTCACAGAGTTACATCTTTCCTTCAAGAAGCCTTTCACTAAGGCTGTTCTTGTGGAATTGGCAAAGGATATTTGGAAGCCCATAGAGGGCTATGGTGAAAAGGAAATATCTTCCGTTCAAAACTGGAAAGAAGCTTTCTGAGAAACTGCTCTGTGTTCTGTTAATTCATCTCACAGAGTTACATCTTTCCTTCAAGAAGCCTTTCGCTAAGGCTGTTCTTGTGGAATTGGCAAGGATATTTGGAAGCAAATAGAGGGCTATGGTGAAAAGTAAATATCTTCCGCTCAAAACTGGAAAGAAGCTTTCTGAGAAACTGCTCTGTGGTCTGTTAATTCATCTCACAGAGTTACATCTTTCCTTCAAGAAGCCTTTCGCTAAGGTTGTTCTTGTGGAATTGGCAAAGGATATTTGGAAGCCCATAGAGGGCTATGGTGAAAAGGAAATATCTTCCGTTCAAAACTGGAAAGAAGCTTTCTGAGAAACTGCTCTGTGTTCTGTTAATTCATCTCACAGAGTTACATCTTTCCTTCAAGAAGCCTTTCGCTAAGGTTGTTCTTGTGGAATTGGCAGAGGATCTTTGGAAGCCCTTAGAGGGCTATGGTGAAAAAGGAAATATCTTCCGTTCAAAACTGGAAAGACGCTTTCTGAGAAACTGCTCTGTGTTCTGTTAATTCATCTCACAGAGTTACATCTTTCCTTCAAGAAGCCTTTCGCTAAGCTGTTCTTGTGGAATTGGCAAAGGATATTTGGAAGCACTTAGAGGGCTATGGTGAAAAGGAAATATCTTCCGCTCAAAACTGGAAAGAAGCTTTCTGAGAAACTGCTCTGTGTTCTGTTAATTCACCTCACAGAGTTACATCTTCCCTTCAAGAAGCCTTTCGCTAAGGCTGTTCTTGTGGAATTGGCAAAGGATATTTGGAAGCCCATAGAGGCTATGGTGAAAAGGAAATATCTTCCGTTCAAAACTGGAAAGAAGCTTTCTGAGAAACTGCACTGTGTTCTGTTAATTCATCTCACAGAGTTACATCTTTCCTTCAAGAAGCCTTTCGCTAAGGCTGTTCTTGTGGAATTGGCAAAGTGATATTTGGAAGCCCATAGAGGGCTATGGTGAAAAAGGAAATATCTTCCGTTCAAAACTGGAAAGAAGCTTTCTGAGAAACTGCTCTGTGTTCTGTTAATTCATCTTACAGAGTTACATCTTTCCTTCAAGAAGACTTTCGCTAAGGCTGTTCTTGTGGAATTGGCAAAGTGATATTTGGAAGCCCATAGAGGGCTACGGTGAAAAAGGAAATATCTTCCGTTCAAAACTGGAAAGAAGCTTTCTGAGAAACTGCTCTGTGTTCTGTTAATTCATCTTACAGACTTACATCTTTAACTTCAAGAAGGCTTTCGCTAAGGCTGTTCTTGTGGAATTGGCAAAGTGATATTTGGAACCCATAGAGGGCTACGGTCAAAAAGGAAATATCTTCCGTTCAAAACTGGAAAGAAGCTTTCTGAGAAACTGCTCTGTGTTCTGTTAATTCATCTCACAGAGTTACATCTTTCCTTCAAGAAGCCTTTCGCTAAGGCTGTTCTTGTGGAATTGGCAAAGTGATGTTTGGAAGCCCATAGAGGGCTACGGTGAAAAGGAAATATCTTCCGTTCAAAACTGGAAAGAAGCTTTCTGAGAAACTGCTCTGTGTTCTTTTAATTCATCTCACAGAGTTACATCTTCCTTCAAGAAGCCTTTCGCTAAGGTTGTTCTTGTGGAATTGGCAAAGGATATTTGGAAGCCCATAGGGCTATGGTGAAAAGGAAATATCTTCCGTTCAAAACTGGAAAGAAGCTTTCTGAGAAACTGCTCTGTGTTCTCTTAATTCATCTCACAGAGTTACATCTTTCCTTCAAGAAGCCTTTCGCTAAGGCTGTTCTTGTGGAATTGGCAAAGTGATATTAGGAAGCCCATAAAGGGCAATGGTGAAAAGGAAATATCTTCCGCTTCAAAACTGGAAAGAAGCTTTCTGAGAAACTGCTCTGTGTTCTGTTAATTCATCTCACAGAGTTACATCTTTCCTTCAAGAAGCCTTTCGCTAAGGCTGTTCTTGTGGAATTGGCAAAGGATATTTGGAAGCCCATAGAGGGCTATGGTGAAAAAGGAAATATCTTCCGTTCAAAACTGGAAAGAAGCTTTCTGAGAAACTGCTCTGTGTTCTGTTAATTCATCTCACAGAGTTACATCTTTCCCTTCAAGAAGCCTTTCGCTAAGGCTGTTCTTGTGGAATTGGCAAGGAGATATTTGGAAGCAAATAGAGGGCTATGGTGAAAAAGGAAATATCTTCCGCTCAAAACTGGAAAGAAGCTTTCTGAGAAACTGCTCTGTGGTCTGTTAATTCATCTCACAGAGTTACATCTTTCCTTCAAGAAGCCTTCGCTAAGGTTCTTCTTCTTGTGGAATTGGCAAAGGATATTTGGAAGCCCATAGAGGGCTATGGTGAAAAAGGAAATATCTTCCGCTCAAAACTGGAAAGAAGCTTTCTGAGAAACTGCTCTGTGTTCTGTTAATTCATCTCACAGAGTTACATCTTTCCCTTCAAGAAGCCTTCTGCTAAGGTTGTTCTTGTGGAATTGGCAAAGTGATATTTGGTAACCAATAGAGGGCTACGGTGAAAAAGGAAATATCTTCAGTTCAAAACTGGAAAGAAGCTTTCTGAGAAACTGCTCTGTGGTCTGTTAACTCATCTCAAAGAGTTACATCTTTCCCTTCAAAAAGCCTTTCGCTAAGGCTGTTCTTGTGGAATTGGCAAAGGATATTTGGAAGCCCTTAGAGGGCTATGGTGAAAAGGAAATATCTTCCGTTCAAAACTGGAAGAAGCTTTCTGAGAAACTGCTCTGTGTTCTGTTAATTCATCTCACAGAGTTACATCTTTCCCTTCAAGAAGCCTTTCCTAAGGCTGTTCTTGTGGAATTGGCAAAGGATATTTGGAAGCCCATAGAGGGCTATGGTGAAAAAGGAAATATCTTCCGTTCAAAACCGGAAAGAAGCTTTCTGAGAAACTGCTCTGTGGTCTGTTAATTCATCTCACAGAGTTACATCTTTCCCTTCAAGAAGCCTTTCGCTAAGGCTGTTCTTGTGGAATTGGCAAAGTGATATTTGGAAGCCCATAGAGGGCTATGGTGAAAAAGGAAATATCTTCCGTTCAAAACTGGAAAGAACCTTTCTGAGAAACTGCTCTGTGTTCTGTTAATTCATCTCACAGAGTTACATCTTTCACTTCAAGAAGCCTTTCGCTAAGGCTGTTCTTGTGGAATTGGCAAAGTGATATTTGGAAGCCCTTAGAGGGCTATGGTGAAAAAGGAAATATCTTCCGTTGAAAACTGGAAAGAAGCTTTCTGAGAAACTGCTCTGTGTTCTGTTAATTCATATCACAGTGTTACATCTTTCCCTTCAAGAAGCCTTTCGCTAAGGCTGTTCTTGTGGAATTGGCAAAGTTATATTAGGAAGCCCATAAAGGGCTATGGTGAAAAAGTAAATATCTTCCTTTCAAAACCGGAAAGAAGCTTTCTTAGAAACTGCTCCGTGTTCTGTTAATTCATCTCACAGAGTTACATCTTTCCCTTCAAGAAGCCTTTCGCTAAGGCTGTTCTTGTGGAATTGGCAAAGGGATATTTGGAAGCAAATAGAGGGCTATGGTGAAAAAGGAAATATCTTCCGTTGAAAACTGGAAAGAAGCTTTCTGAGAAACTGCTCTGTGTTCTGCTAATTCACCTCACAGAATTACATCTTTCCCTTCAAGAAGCCTTTCGCTAAGGCTGTTCTTTTGTAATTGGCAAAGTGATATTAGGAAGCCCATAAAGGGCTATGCTGAAAAAGGAAATATCTTCCGTTGAAAACGGGAAAGAAGCTTTCTGACAAACTGCTCTGTGTTCTGTTAATTCATCTCACAGAGTTACATCTTTCCCTTCAAGAAGCCTTTCGCTAAGGCTGTTCTTGTGGAATTGGCAAAGTGATATTTGGAAGCCCAGGGAGGGCTATGGTGAAAAGGAAATATCTTCCGCTCAAAACTGGAAAGAAGCTTTCTGAGAAACTGCTCTGTGTTCTGTTAATTCATATCACAGAGTTACATCTTTCCTTCAAGAAGCCTTCGCTAAGGTTGTTCTTGTGGAATTGGCAAAGGATATTTGGAAGCCCGTAGAGGGCTATGGTGAAAAGGAAATATCTTCCGCTCAAAACTGGAAAGAAGCTTTCTGAGAAACTGCTCTGTGTTCTGTTAATTCATCTCACAGAGTTACATCTTTCCTTCAAGAAGCCTTTCGCTAAGGCTGTTCTTGTGGAATTGGCAAAGTGATATTAGGAAGCCCATAGAGGGCTATGGTGAAAAGGAAATATCTTCCGTTCAAAACTGGAAAGAAGCTTTCTGAGAAACTGCTCTGTGTTCTGTTAATTCATCTCACAGAGTTACATCTTTCCTTCAAGAAGACTTTCGCTAAGGCTGTTCTTGTGGAATTGGCAAAGGATATTTGGAAGCAAATAGAGGGCTATGGTGAAAAGGAAATATCTTCCGTTGAAAACTGGAAAGAAGCTTTCTGAGAAACTGCTCTGTGTTCTGTTAATTCATATCACAGTGTTACATCTTTCCCTTCAAGAAGCCTTTCGCTAAGATTGTTCTTGTGGAAATGGCAAAGTGATATTTGGAAGCCCTTAGAGGGCTATGGTGAAAAAGGAAATATCTTCCGTTCAAAACTGGAAGAAGCTTTCTGAGAAACTGCTCTGTGTTCTGTTAATTCATCTCACAGAGTTACATCTTTCCTTCAAGAATCCTTTCGCTAAGGTTGTTCTTGTGGAATTGGCAAAGGATATTTGGAAGCCCATAGAGGGCTATGGTGAAAAAGGAAATATCTTCCGCTCAAAACTGGAAAGAAGCTTGAGAAACTGCTCTGTGTTCTGTTAATTCATCTCACAGAGTTACATCTTTCCTTCAAGAAGCCTTTCACTAAGGCTGTTCTTGTGGAATTGGCAAAGGATATTTGGAAGCCCATAGAGGGCTATGGTGAAAAGGAAATATCTTCCGCTTCAAAACTGGAAAGAAGCTTGAGAAACTGCTCTGTGTTCTGTTAATTCATCTCACAGAGTTACATCTTTCCTTCAAGAAGCCTTTCGCTAAGGCTGTTCTTGTGGAATTGGCAAGGAGATATTTGGAAGCAAATAGAGGGCTATGGTTAAAAATTAAATATCTTCCGCTCAAAACTGGAAAGAAGCTTTCTGAGAAACTGCTCTGTGGTCTGTTAATTCATCTCACAGAGTTACATCTTTCCTTCAAGAAGCCTTCCGCTAAGGTTGTTCTTGTGGAATTGGCAAAGGATATTTGGAAGCCCATAGAGGGCTATGGTGAAAAAGGAAATATCTTCCGCTTCAAAACTGGAAAGAAGCTTTCTGAGAAACTGCTCTGTGTTCTGTTAATTCATCTCTCAGAGTTACATCTTTCCTTCAAGAAGCCTTCTGCTAAGGTTGTTCTTGTGGAATTGGCAAAGTGATATTTGGTAACCAATAGAGGGCTACGGTGAAAAAGGAAATATCTTCAGTTCAAAACTGGAAAGAAGCTTTCTGAGAAACTGCTCTGTGGTCTGTTAACTCATCTCAAAGAGTTACATCTTTCCTTCAAAAGCCTTCGCTAAGGCTGTTCTTGTGGAATTGGCAAAGGATATTTGGAAGCCCTTAGAGGGCTATGGTGAAAAGGAAATATCTTCCGTTCAAAACTGGAAGGAAGCTTTCTGAGAAACTGCTCTGTGTTCTGTTAATTCATCTCACAGAGTTACATCTTTCCCTTCAAGAAGCCTTTCCCTAAGGCTGTTCTTGTGGAATTGGCAAAGGATATTTGGAAGCCCATAGAGGGCTATGGTGAAAAAGGAAATATCTTCCGTTCAAAACCGGAAAGAAGCTTTCTGAGAAACTGCTCTGTGGTCTGTTAATTCATCTCACAGAGTTACATCTTTCCCTTCAAGAAGCCTTTCGCTAAGGCTGTTCTTGTGGAATTGGCAAAGTGATATTTGGAAGCCCATAGAGGGCTATGGTGAAAAGGAAATATCTTCCGTTCAAAACTGGAAAGAACCTTTCTGAGAAACTGCTCTGTGTTCTGTTAATTCATCTCACAGAGTTACATCTTTCCCTTCAAGAAGCCTTTCGCTAAGGCTGTTCTTGTGGAATTGGCAAAGTGATATTTGGAAGCCCATAGAGGGCTATGGTGAAAAGGAAATATCTTCCGTTGAAAATTGGAAAGAAGCTTTCTGAGAAACTGCTCTGTGTTCTGTTAATTCATCTCACAGAGTTACATCTTTCCTTCAAGAAGCCTTCGCTAAGGCTGTTCTTGTGGAATTGGCAAAGTGATATTTGGAAGCCCATAAAGGGCTATGGTGAAAAGTAAATATCTTCCTTTCAAAACCGGAAAGAAGCTTTCTGAGAAACTGCTCTGTGTTCTGTTAATTCATCTCACAGAGTTACATCTTTCCCTTCAAGAAGCCTTCGCTAAGGCTGTTCTTGTGGAATTGGCAAAGGATATTTGGAAGCAAATAGAGGGCTATGGTGAAAAGGAAATATCTTCCGTTGAAAACTGGAAAGAAGCTTTCTGAGAAACTGCTCTGTGTTCTGCTAATTCATCTCACAGAGTTACATCTTTCCCTTCAAGAAGCCTTTCGCTAAGGCTGTTCTTTTGGAATTGGCAAAGTGATATTAGGAAGCCCATAAAGGGCTATGGTGAAAAGGAAATATCTTCCGTTCAAAACTGGAAAGAAGCTTTCTGAGAAACTGCTCTGTGTTCTGTTAATTCATCTCACAGAGTTACATCTTTCCCTTCAAGAAGCCTTTCGCTAAGGCTGTTCTTGTGGAATTGGCAAAGTGATATTTGGAAGCCCATAGAGGGCTACGGTGAAAAAGGAAATATCTTCCGTTCAAAACTGGAAAGAAGCTTTCTGAGAAACTGTTCTCTGTTCTGTTAATTCATCTCAGAGTTACATCTTTCCCTTCAAGAAGCCTTCGCTAAGGTTGCTCTTGTGGAATTGGCAAAGGATATTTGGAAGCCCTAGAGGGCTATGGTGAAAAAAATATCTTCCGTTCAAAACTGGAAAGAAGCTTTCTGAGAAACTGCTCTGTGTTCTGTTAATTCATCTCACAGAGTTACATCTTTCCCTTCAAGAAGCCTTTCGCTAAGGCTGTTCTTGTGGAATTGGCAAAGTTATATTAGGAAGCCCATAAAGGGCTATGGTGAAAAAGTAAATATCTTCCTTTCAAAACCGGAAAGAAGCTTTCTTAGAAACTGCTCCGTGTTCTGTTAATTCATCTCACAGAGTTACATCTTTCCCTTCAAGAAGCCTTTCGATAAGGCTGTTCTTGTGGAATTGGCAAAGGGATATTTGGAAGCCCAAATAGAGGGCTATGGTGAAAAAGGAAATATCTTCCGTTGAAAACTGGAAAGAAGCTTTCTGAGAAACTGCTCTGTGTTCTGTTAATTCACCTCACAGAATTACATCTTTCCTTCAAGAAGCCTTTCGCTAAGGCTGTTCTTTGTAATTGGCAAAGTGATATTAGGAAGCCCATAAAGGGCTATGCTGAAAAGGAAATATCTTCCGTTGAAAACTGGAAAGAAGCTTTCTGAGAAACTGCTCTGTGTTCTGTTAATTCATCTCACAGAGTTACATCTTTCCTTCAAGAAGCCTTTCGCTAAGGCTGTTCTTGTGGAATTGGCAAAGTGATATTTTGAAGCCCATAAAGGGCTATGGTGAAAAGGAAATCTCTTCCGTTCAAAACTGGAAAGAAGCTTTCTGAGAAACTGCTCTGTGTTCTGTTAATTCATGTCACAGAGTTACATCTTTCCTTCAAGAAGCCTTCGCTAAGGTTGTTCTTGTGGAATTGGCAAAGGATATTTGGAAGCCCGTAGAGGGCTATGGTGAAAAAGGAAATATCTTCCGTTCAAAACTGGAAAGAAGCTTTCTGAGAAACTGCTCTGTGTTCTGTTAATTCATCTCACAGAGTTACATCCTTCCCTTCAAGAAGCCTTTCGCTAAGGCGGTTCTTGTGGAATTGGCAAAGTGATATTAGGAAGCCCATAGAGGGCTATCGTGAAAAAGGAAATATCTTCCGTTCAAAACTGGAAAGAAGCTTTCTGAGAAACTGCTCTGTGTTCTGTTAATTCATCTCACAGAGTTACATCTTTCCCTTCAACAAGACTTTCGCTAAGGCTGTTCTTGTGGAATTGGCAAAAGGATATTTGGAAGCAAATAGAGGGCTATGGTGAAAAAGGAAATATCTTCCGTTGAAAACTGGAAAGAAGCTTTCTGAGAAACTGCTCTGTGTTCTGTTAATTCATTACACAGAGTTACATCTTTCCCTTCAAGAAGCCTTTCGCTAAGATTGTTCTTGTGGAATTGGCCAAGGGATCTTTGGAAGCCCTTAGAGGGCTATGATGAATAAGGAAATATCTTCCGTTCAAAACTGGAAGAAGCTTTCTGAGAAACTGCTCAGTGTTCTGTTAATTCATCTCACAGAGTTACATCTTTCCTTCAAGAATCCTTTCGCTAAGGTTGTTCTTGTGGAATTGGCAAAGGATATTTGGAAGCCCATAGAGGGCTATGGTGAAAAGGAAATATCTTCCGTTCAAAACTGGAAAGAAGCTTGAGAAACTGCTCTTTGTTCTGTTAATTCATCTCACAGAGTTACATCTTTCCTTCAAGAAGCCTTTCACTAAGGCTGTTCTTGTGGAATTGGCAAAGGATATTTGGAAGCCCATAGAGGGCTATGGTGAAAAGGAAATATCTTCCGTTCAAAACTGGAAAGAAGCTTTCTGAGAAACTGCTCTGTGTTCTGTTAATTCATCTCACAGAGTTACATCTTTCCCTTCAAAGCCTTTCGCTAAGGCTGTTTTTGTGGAATTGGCAAGTGATATTTGGAAGCAAATAGAGGGCTATGGTTAAAAATTAAATATCTTCCGTTCAAAACTGGAAAGAAGCTTTCTGAGAAACTGCTCTGTGGTCTGTTAATTCATCTCACAGAGTTACCTCTTTCCCTTCAAGAAGCCTTCCGCTAAGGTTCTTCTTGTGGAATTGGCAAAGTGATATTTGGAAGCCCATAGAGGCTATGGTGAAAAGGAAATATCTTCCGTTCAAAACTGGAAAGAAGCTTTCTGAGAAACTGCTCTGTGTTCTGTTAATTCATCTCTCATAGTTACATCTTTCCCTTCAAGAAGCCTTCTGCTAAGGTTGTTCTTGTGGAATTGGCAAAGTGATATTTGGAAACCAATAGAGGGCTACGGTGAAAAAGGAAATATCTTCAGTTCAAAACTGGAAAGAAGCTTTCTGAGAAACTGCTCTGTGGTCTGTTAACTCATCTCAAAGAGTTACATCTTTCTCTTCAAAACGCCTTTCGCTAAGGCTGTTCTTGTGGAATTGGCAAAGGGATATTTGGAAGCCCTTAGAGGGCTATGGTGAAAAAGGAAATATCTTCCGTTCAAAACTGGAAGGAAGCTTTCTGAGAAACTGCTCTGTGTTCTGTTAATTCATCTCACAGAGTTACATCTTTCCCTTCAAGAAGCCTTTCCCTAAGGCTGTTCTTGTGGAATTGGCAAAGGGATATTTAGAAGCCCATCGAGGGCTATGGTGAAAAAGGAAATATCTTCCGTTCAAAACCGGAAAGAAGCTTTCTGAGAAACGGCTCTGTGGTCTGTTAATTCATCTCACAGAGTTACATCTTTCCCTTCAAGAAGCCTTTCGCTAAGGCTGTTCTTGTGGAATTGGCAAAGTGATATTTGGAAGCCCATAGAGGGCTACGGTGAAAAACGAATTATCTTCCGTTCAAAACTGGAAAGAACCTTTCTGAGAAACTGCTCTGTGTTCTGTTAATTCATCTCACAGAGTTACATCTTTCACTTCAAGAAGCCTTTCGGTAAGGCTGTTCTTGTGGAATTGGCAAAGTGATATTTGGAAGCCCTTAGAGGGCTATGGTGAAAAAAATATCTTCCGTTCAAAACTGGAAAGAAGCTTTCTGAAACTGCTCTGTGTTCTGTTAATTCATATCACAGTGTTACATCTTTCCTTCAAAAGCCTTTTCGCTGAGGCTGTTCTTGTGGAATTGGCAAAGTTATATTAGGAAGCCCATAAAGGGCTATGGTGAAAAAGTAAATATCTTCCTTTCAAAACCGGAAAGAAGCTTTCTTAGAAACTGCTCCGTGTTCTGTTAATTCATCTCACAGAGTTACATCTTTCCCTTCAAGAAGCCTTTCGCTAAGGCTGTTCTTGTGGAATTGGCAAAGGGATATTTGCAAGCAAATAGAGGGCTATGGTGAAAAAGGAAATATCTTCCGTTGAAAACTGGAAAGAAGCTTTCTGAGAAACTGCTCTGTGTTCTGCTAATTCACCTCACAGAATTACATCTTTCCCTTCAAAGCCTTCGCTAAGGCTGTTCTTTTGTAATTGGCAAAGTGATATTAGGAAGCCCATAAAGGGCTATGCTGAAAAAGGAAATATCTTCCGTTGAAAACGGGAAAGAAGCTTTCTGACAAACTGCTCTGTGTTCTGTTAATTCATCTCACAGAGTTACATCTTTCCCTTCAAGAAGCCTTTCGCTAAGGCTGTTCTTGTGGAATTGGCAAAGTGATATTTTGAAGCCCAGGGAGGGCTATGGTGAAAAAGGAAATCTCTTCCGTTCAAAAATGGAAAGAAGCTTTCTGAGAAACTGTTCTCTGTTCTGTTAATTCATGTCGCAGAGTTACATCTTTCCTTCAAGAAGCCTTCGCTAAGGTTGTTCTTGTGGAATTGGCAAAGGATATTTGGAAGCCCGTAGAGGGCTATGGTGAAAAGGAAATATCTTCCGCTCAAAACTGGAAAGAAGCTTCTGAGAAACTGCTCTGTGTTCTGTTAATTCATCTCACAGAGTTACATCCTTCCTTCAAGAAGCCTTCGCTAAGGCGGTTCTTGTGGAATTGGCAAAGGATATTAGGAAGCCCATAAGGGCTATGGTGAAAAGTAAATATCTTCCTTTCAAAACCGGAAAGAAGCTTTAGAAACTGCTCTGTGTTCTGTTAATTCATCTCACAGAGTTACATCTTCCCTTCAAGAAGCCTTTCGATAAGGCTGTTCTTGTGGAATTGGCAAAGGATATTTGGAAGCAAATAGAGGGCTATGGTGAAAAGGAAATATCTTCCGTTGAAAACTGGAAAGAAGCTTTCTGAGAAACTGCTCTGTGTTCTGTTAATTCACCTCACAGAATTACATCTTTCCTTCAAGAAGCCTTTCGCTAAGGCTGTTCTTGTAATTGGCAAAGTGATATTAGGAAGCCCATAGAGGGCTATGCTGAAAAAGGAAATATCTTCCGTTGAAAACTGGAAAGAAGCTTGAGAAACTGCTCTGTGTTCTGTTAATTCATCTCACAGAGTTACATCTTTCCTTCAAGAAGCCTTTCGCTAAGGCTGTTCTTGTGGAATTGGCAAAGGATATTTTGAAGCCCAGAGGGCTATGGTGAAAAAGGAAATCTCTTCCGCTCAAAATGGAAAGAAGCTTTCTGAGAAACTGCTCTGTGTTCTGTTAATTCATCTCACAGAGTTACATCTTTCCTTCAAGAATCCTTTCGCTAAGGTTGTTCTTGTGGAATTGGCAAAGGATATTTGGAAGCCCATAGAGGGCTATGGTGAAAAAGGAAATATCTTCCGCTCAAAACTGGAAAGAAGCTTTCTGAGAAACTGCTCTGTTCTGTTAATTCATCTCACAGAGTTACATCTTCCCTTCAAGAAGCCTTTCGCTAAGGCTGTTCTTGTGGAATTGGCAAGGATATTTGGAAGCCCATAGAGGGCTATGGTGAAAAGGAAATATCTTCCGCTCAAAACTGGAAAGAAGCTTGAGAAACTGCTCTGTGTTCTGTTAATTCATCTCACAGAGTTACATCTTTCCCTTCAAAAGCCTTTCGCTAAGGCTGTTCTTGTGGAATTGGCAAAGGATATTTGGAAGCAAATAGAGGGCTATGGTGAAAAGGAAATATCTTCCGTTGAAAACTGGAAAGAAGCTTTCTGAGAAACTGCTCTGTGTTCTGTTAATTCATTACACAGAGTTACATCTTTCCTTCAAGTTTTCGCTAAGATTGTTCTTGTGGAATTGGCCAAGGATCTTTGGAAGCCCATAGAGGGCTATGATGAATAAGGAAATATCTTCCGCTCAAAACTGGAAAGAAGCTTTCTGAGAAACTGCTCAGTGTTCTGTTAATTCATCTCACAGAGTTACATCTTTCCTTCAAGAATGCTTTCGCTAAGGTTGTTCTTGTGGAATTGGCAAGGATATTTGGAAGCCCATAGAGGGCTATGGTGAAAAGGAAATATCTTCCGCTCAAAACTGGAAAGAAGCTTTCTGAGAAACTGCTCTTTGTTCTGTTAATTCATCTCACAGAGTTACATCTTTCCTTCAAGAAGCCTTTCGCTAAGGCTGTTCTTGTGGAATTGGCAAAGGATATTTGGAAGCCCATAGAGGGCTATGGTGAAAAGGAAATATCTTCCGCTCAAAACTGGAAAGAAGCTTGAGAAACTGCTCTGTGTTCTGTTAATTCATCTCACAGAGTTACATCTTTCCCTTCAAGAAGCCTTTCGCTAAGGCTGTTTTGTGGAATTGGCAAGGAGATATTTGGAAGCAAATAGAGGGCTATGGTTAAAAGGAAATATCTTCCGCTCAAAACTGGAAAGAAGCTTTCTGAGAAACTGCTCTGTGGTCTGTTAATTCATCTCACAGAGTTACATCTTTCCCTTCAAGAAGCCTTTCGCTAAGGTTCTTCTTGTGGAATTGGCAAAGGATATTTGGAAGCCCATAGAGGGCTATGGTGAAAAGGAAATATCTTCCGCTCAAAACTGGAAAGAAGCTTGAGAAACTGCTCTGTGTTCTGTTAATTCATCTCACAGAGTTACATCTTTCCCTTCAAGAAGCCTTCTGCTAAGGTTGTTCTTGTGGAATTGGCAAAGTGATATTTGGTAACCAATAGAGGGCTACGGTGAAAAGGAAATATCTTCAGTTCAAAACTGGAAAGAAGCTTTCTGAGAAACTGCTCTGTGGTCTGTTAACTCATCTCACAGAGTTACATCTTTCCTTCAAAGCCTTTCGCTAAGGCTGTTCTTGTGGAATTGGCAAAGGATATTTGGAAGCCCTTAGAGGGCTATGGTGAAAAGGAAATATCTTCCGCTCAAAACTGGAAGAAGCTTTCTGAGAAACTGCTCTGTGTTCTGTTAATTCATCTCACAGAGTTACATCTTTCCTTCAAGAAGCCTTTCCCTAAGGCTGTTCTTGTGGAATTGGCAAAGGATATTTAGAAGCCCATCGAGGGCTATGGTGAAAAGGAAATATCTTCCGCTCAAAACCGGAAAGAAGCTTTCTGAGAAACTGCTCTGTTCTGTTAATTCATCTCACAGAGTTACATCTTTCCCTTCAAGAAGCCTTTCGCTAAGGCTGTTCTTGTGGAATTGGCAAAGTGATATTTGGAAGCCCATAGAGGGCTATGGTGAAAAGGAAATATCTTCCGCTCAAAACTGGAAAGAACCTTTCTGAGAAACTGCTCTGTGTTCTGTTAATTCATCTCACAGAGTTACATCTTTCACTTCAAGAAGCCTTTCGCTAAGGCTGTTCTTGTGGAATTGGCAAAGTGATATTTGGAAGCCCATAGAGGGCTATGGTGAAAAGGAAATATCTTCCGTTCAAAACTGGAAAGAAGCTTTCTGAGAAACTGCTCTGTGTTCTGTTAATTCATATCACAGTGTTACATCTTTCCTTCAAGAAGCCTTTTCGCTGAGGCTGTTCTTGTGGAATTGGCAAAGTTATATTAGGAAGCCCATAAAGGGCTATGGTGAAAAGTAAATATCTTCCTTTCAAAACCGGAAAGAAGCTTGAGAAACTGCTCAGTGTTCTGTTAATTCATCTCACAGAGTTACATCTTTCCCTTCAAGAAGCCTTTCGCTAAGGCTGTTCTTGTGGAATTGGCAAAGGATATTTGGAAGCAAATAGAGGGCTATGGTGAAAAAGGAAATATCTTCGTTGAAAACTGGAAAGAAGCTTTCTGAGAAACTGCTCTGTGTTCTGTTAATTCACCTCACAGAATTACATCTTTCCCTTCAAGAAGCCTTCGCTAAGGCTGTTCTTGTAATTGGCAAAGTGATATTAGGAAGCCCATAAGGGCTATGCTGAAAAGGAAATATCTTCCGTTGAAAACGGGAAAGAAGCTTTCTGACAAACTGCTCTGTGTTCTGTTAATTCATCTCACAGAGTTACATCTTTCCCTTCAAGAAGCCTTTCGCTAAGGCTGTTCTTGTGGAATTGGCAAAGTGATATTTTGAAGCCCAGGGAGGGCTATGGTGAAAAAGGAAATCTCTTCCGTTCAAAAATGGAAAGAAGCTTTCTGAGAAACTGTTCTCTGTTCTGTTAATTCATGTCGCAGAGTTACATCTTTCCCTTCAAGAAGCCTTTCGCTAAGGTTGCTCTTGTGGAATTGGCAAAGGGATATTTGGAAGCCCGTAGAGGGCTATGGTGAAAAAGGAAATATCTTCCGTTCAAAACTGGAAAGAAGCTTTCTGAGAAACTGCTCTGTGTTCTGTTAATTCATCTCACAGAGTTACATCCTTCCCTTCAAGAAGCCTTTCGCTAAGGCTGTTCTTGTGGAATTGGCAAAGTTATATTAGGAAGCCCATAAAGGGCTATGGTGAAAAAGGAAATATCTTCCGTTCAAAACCGGAAAGAAGCCTTCTTAGAAACTGCTCTGTGTTCTGTTAATTCATCTCACGGAGTTACATCTTTCCCTTCAAGAAGCCTTTCGCTAAGGCTGTTCTTGTGCAATTGGCAAAGGGATATTTGAAAGCCCATAAATGGCTATGGTGAAAAAGGAAATATCTTCCGTTGAAAACTGGAAAGAAGCTTTCTGAGAAACTGCTCTGTGTTCTGTTAATTCATCTCACAGAGTTACATCTTTCCCTTCAAGAAGCCTTTCCCTAAGGCTGTTGTTGTGGAATTGGCAAAGTGATATTAGGAAGCCCCTAAAGGGCTATGGTGAAAAAGGAAATTTCTTCATTCAAAACTGGAAAGAAGCTTTCTGAGAATCTGCTCCGTGTTCTTTGAATTCATCTCACACAATTACATCTTTCCTTCAAGAAGCCTTCGCTAAGGCTGTTCTTGTGGAATTGGCAAAGGATATTTGGAAGCCCATAAAGGGCTATGGTGAAAAAGGAAATATCTTCCGTTCAAAGCTGGAAAGAAGCTTTCTGAGAAACTGCTCTGTGTTCTGTTAATTCATCTCACAGAGTTACATCTTTCCCTTCAAGAAGCCTTTCGCTAAGGGTGTTCTTGTGGAATTGGCAAAAGGATATTTGGAAGCAAATAGAGGGCTATGGTGAAAAAGGAAATATCTTCCGTTGAAAACTGGAAAGAAGCTTTCTGAGAAACTGCTCTGTGTTCTGTTAATTCATTACACAGAGTTACATCTTTCCCTTCAAGAAGCCTTTCGCTAAGATTGTTCCTGTGGAATTGGCAAAGGATATTTGAAGCCCATAGAGGCTATGATGAATAAGGAAATATCTTCCGTTCAAAACTTGAATGAGGTTTTCCGAGAAACTGCTCAGTGTTCTGTTAATTCATCTCACAGAGTTACATCTTTCCCTTCCAGAATCCTTTCGCTAAGGTTGTTCTTGTGGAATTGGCAAAGGGATATTTGGAAGCCCATAGAGGGCTATGGTGAAAAAGGATATATCTTCCGTTCAAAACTGGAAAGAAGCTTTCGGAGAAACTGCTCTTTGTTCTGTTAATTCATCTCACAGAGTTACATCTTTTCCTTCAAGAAGCCTTTCGCTAAGGCTGTTCTTGTGGAATTGGCAAAGGGATATTTGGAAGCCCATAGAGGGCTACGGTGAAAGAGGAAATATCTTCCGTTCAAAACTGGAAAGAAGCTTTCTGAGAAACTACTCTGTGTTCTTTTAATTCATGTCACAGAGTTACATCTTTCCCTTCAAGAAGCCTTTGGCTAAGGCTGTTGTTGTGGAATTGGCAAAGTGATATTAGGAAGCCCATAAAGGGCTATGGTGAAAAAGGAAATATCTTCCGTTGAAAATTGGAAAGAAGCTTTCTGAGAAACTGCTCTGTGTTCTGTTAATTCATCTCACAGACTTACATCTTTCCCTTCAAGAAGCCTTTCGCTAAGGCTGTTCTTGTGGAATTGGCAAAGTGATATTTGGTAACCCATAGAGGGCTACGGTGAAAAAGGAAATATCTTCCGTTCAAAACTGGAAAGAAGCTTTCTGAGAAACTGCTCTGTGTTCTGTTAATTCATCTCACAGAGTTACATCTTTCCCTTCAAGAAGCCTTTCGCTAATCTGTTCTTGTGGAATTGGCAAAGTTATATTAGGAAGCCCATAAAGGGCTATGGTGAAAAAGGAAATATCTTCCGTTCAAAACTGGAAAGAAGCTTTCTGAGAAACTGCTCTGTGTTCTGTTAATTCATCTCACAGAGTTACATCTTTCCCTTCAAGAAGCCTTTCGCTAAGGCTGTTCTTGTGGAATTGGCAAAGGGATATTAGGAAGCCCATAGAGGGCTATGGTGAAAAAGGAAATTATCTTCCGTTCAAAACTGGAAAGAAGCTTTCTGAGAAACTGCTCTGTGTTCTGTTAATTCATCTCACAGAGTTACATCTTTCCCTTCAAGAAGCCTTTCGCTAAGATTGTTCTTGTGGAATTGGCAAAGTGATATTTGGAAGCCCATAGAGGGCTATGGTGAAAAAGGAAATATCTTCCGTTCAAAACCGGAAAGAAGCTTTCTGAGAAACTGCTCTGTGTTCTGTTAATTCATCTCACAGAGTTACATCTTTCCCTTCAAGAAGCCTTTCGCTAAGGCTGTTGTTGTGGAATTGGCAAAGTGATATTAGGAAGCCCATAAAGGGCTATGGTGAAAAAGGAAATATCTTCCGTTCAAAACTGGAAAGAAGCTTTCTGAGAAACTGCTCTGTGTTCTGTTAATTCATCTCACAGAGTTACATCTTTCCCTTCAAGAAGCCTTTCGCTAAGGCTGTTCTTGTGGAATTGGAAAGTGATATTTGGTAACCCATAGAGGGCTACGGTGAAAAAGGAAATATCTTCCGTTCAAAACTGGAAAGAAGCTTTCTAAGAAACTGCTCTGTGTTCTGTTAATTCATCTCACAGAGTTACATCTTTCCCTTCAAGAAGCTTTTCGCTAAGGCTGTTCTTGTGGAATTGGCAAAGGGATATTTGGAAGCCCATAAAGGGCTATGGTGAAAAAGGAAATATCTTCCGTTGAAAACTGGGAAGAAGCTTTCTGAGAAACTGCACTGTGTTCTGTTAATTCATCTCACAGAGTTACATCTTTCCTTCAAGAAGCCTTTCGCTAAGGTTGTTCTTGTGGAATTGGCAAAGGATATTTGGAAGCCCATAGAGGGTATGGTGAAAAAGGAAATATCTTCCGTTCAAAACTGGAAAGAATCTTTCTGAGAAACTGCTCTGTGTTCTGTTAATTCATCTCACAGAGTTACACCTTTCCTTCAAGAAGCCTTCGCTAAGGCTGTTGTTGTGGAATTGGCAAGGATATTTGGAAGCCCATAAAGGGCTGTGGTGAAAAAGGAAATGTCTTCCGTTCAAAACTGGAAAGAAGCTTTCTGAGAAACTGCTCTGTGTTCTGTTAATTCATCTCACAGAGTTACATCTTTCCTTCAAGAAGCCTTCGCTAAGGTTGTTCTTGTGGAATTGGCAAAGGATATTTGGAAGCCCATAGAGGTCTATGGTGAAAAAGGAAATATCTTCCGTTGAAAACTAGAAAGAAGCTTTCTGAGAAACTGCTCTGTGTTCTGTTAATTCATCTCACAGAGTTACATCTTTCCTTCAAGAAGCCTTTCGCTAAGGCTGTTCTTGTGGAATTGGCAAATTGATATTAGGAAGCCCATAAGGGCTATGGTGAAAAAGGAAATATCTTCCGTTGAAAACTGGGAAGAAGCTTTCTGAGAAACTGCACTGTGTTCTGTTAATTCATCTCACAGAGTTACATCTTTCCCTTCAAGAAGCCTTTCGCTAAGGTTGTTCTTGTGGAATTGGCAAAGGGATATTTGGAAGCCCATAGAGGGGTATGGTGAAAAAGGAAATATCTTCCGTTCAAAACTGGAAAGAATCTTTCTGAGAAACTGCTCTGTGTTCTGTTAATTCATCTCACAGAGTTACACCTTTCCCTTCAAGAAGCCTTTCGCTGAGGCTGTTGTTGTCGAATTGGCAAGGGGATATTTGGAAGCCCATAAAGGGCTGTGGTGAAAAAGGAAATGTCTTCCGTTCAAAACTGGAAAGAAGCTTTCTGAGAAACTGCTCTGTGTTCTGTTAATTCATCTCACAGAGTTACATCTTTCCCTTCAAGAAGCCTTGCGCTAAGGTTGTTCTTGTGGAATTGGCAAAGGGATATTTGGAAGCCCATAGAGGTCTATGGTGAAAAAGGAAATATCTTCCGTTGAAAACTAGAAAGAAGCTTTCTGAGAAACTGCTCTGTGTTCTGTTAATTCATCTCACAGAGTTACATCTTTCCCTTCAATAAGCCTTTCGCTAAGGCTGTTCTTGTGGAATTGGCAAATTGATATTAGGAAGCCCATAAAGGGCTATGGTGAAAAAGGAAATATCTTCCGTTCAAAACTGGAAAGAAGCTTTCTGAGAAACTGCTCTGTGTTCTGTTAATTCATCTCACAGTGTTACATCTTTCCCTTGAAGAAGCCTTTCCCTAAGGCTGTTGTTGTGGAATTGGCAAAGTGATATTAGGAAGCCCATAAAGCGCTATGGTCGAAAAGGAAATTTCTTCCGTTCAAAACTGGAAAGAAGCTTTCTGAGAAACTGCTCTATGTTCTGTTAATTCATCTCACAGAGTTACATCTTTCCCTTGAGGAAGCCTTTCGCTATGGCTGTTCTTGTGGAATTGGCAAATTGATATTAGGAAGCCCATAAAGGGCTATGGTGAAAAAGGAAATATCTTCCGTTCAAAACTGGAAAGAAGCTTTCTGAGAAACTGCTCTGTGTTCTGTTAATTCATCTCACAGTGTTACATCTTTCCCTTGAAGAAGCCTTTCCCTAAGGCTGTTGTTGTGGAATTGGCAAAGTGATATTAGGAAGCCCATAAAGCGCTATGGTCGAAAAGGAAATTTCTTCCGTTCAAAACTGGAAAGAAGCTTTCTGAGAAACTGCTCTATGTTCTGTTAATTCATCTCACAGAGTTACATCTTTCCCTTGAGGAAGCCTTTCGCTATGGCTGTTCTTGTGGAATTGGCAAAGTGATATTTGGAAGCCCATAGAGGGCTACGGTGGACAATGAAATATCTTCCGTTGAAAACTGGGAAGAAGCTTTCTGAGAAACTGCACTGTGTTCTGTTAATTCATCTCACAGAGTTACATCTTTCCCTTCAAGAAGCCTTTCGCTAAGGCTGTGCTTGTGGAATTGACAAAGGGATATTTGGAAGCCCATAGAGGGCTATGGTGAAAAAGGAAATATCTTCCGTTCAAAACTGGAAAGAAGTTTTCTGAGAAACTGCTCTGTGTTTTGTTAATACATCTCACAGAGTTACATCTTTCCCTTCAAGAAGCCTTTCGCTACGGCTGTTCTTGTGGAATTGGCAAAGTTATATTAGGAAACCCTTAAAGGGCTATGGTGAAAAAGGCAATATCTTCCGTTCAAAACCGGAAAGAAGCTTTCTGAGAAACTGCTCTGTGTTCTGTTAATTCATCTCACAGAGTTACATCTTTCCCTACAATAAGCCTTTCGCTAAGGCTGTTGTTGTGGAATTGGCAAAGGGATATTATGAAGCTCATAGAGGGCTATGGTGAAAAAGGAAATATCTTCCGTTCAAAACTGGAAAGAAGCTTTCTGAGAAACTGCTCTGTGTTCTGTTAATTCATCTCACAGAGTTACATCTTTCCCTTCAAGAAGCCTTTCGCTAAGATTGTTCTTGTGGAACTGGCAAAGGGATATTTGGAAGCCCATAGAGGGCTATGATGAAAAAGGAAATATCTTCCGTTCAAAACTGGAAAGAAGTTTTCTCAGAAACTGCTCTGTATTCTGTTAATTCATCTCACAGAGTTACATCTTTCCCTTCAAGAAGCCTTTCGCTAAGGCTGTTCTTGTGGAATTGGCAAAGTTATATTAGGAAGCCCTTAAAGGGCTATGGTGAAAAAGGAAATATCTTCCGTTCAAAACCGGAAAGAAGCTTTCTGAGAAACTGCTCTGTGTTCTGTTAATTCATCTCACAGAGTTACATCTTTCCCTTCAAGAAGCCTTTCGCTAAGGCTGTTGTTGTGGAATTGGCAAAGTTATATTAGGAAGCCCATAAAGGGCTATGGTGAAAAAGGACATATCTTCCGTTCAAAACTGGAAAGAAGCTTTCTGAGAAACTGCTCTGTGTTCTGTTAATTCATCTCACAGAGTTACATCTTTCCGTTCAAGGATACTTTCGCTAAGGTTATTCTTGTGGAATTGGCAAAGGGATATTTGGAAGCCCATAGTGGGCTATGGTGAAAAAGGAAATATCTTCCGTTCAAAACTGGAAAGAAGCTTTCTGAGAAACTGCTCTGTGTTCTGTTAATTCATCTTACAGAGTTACATCTTTCCTTTCAAGAAGCCTTTCGCTAAGTCTGTTCTTGTGGAATTGGCAAAGTGATATTTGGTAACCCATAGAGGCCTACGGTGAAAAAGGAAATATCTTCCGTTCAAAACTGGAAAGAAGCTTTCTGAGAAACTGCTCTGTGTTCTGTTAATTCATCTCACAGAGTTACATCTTTCCCTTCAAGTAGCCTTTCGCTAAGGCTGTTCTTGTGGAATTGGCAAATTGATATTAGGAAGCCCATAAAGGGCTATGGTGAAAAAGGAAATATCTTTCGTTCAAAACTGGAAAGTAGCTTTCTGAGAAACTGCTCTGTGTTCTGTTAATTTATCTCACAGAGTTACATCTTTCCCTTCAAGAAGCCTTTCCCTAAGGCTGTTGTTGTGGAATTGGCAAAGTGATATTAGGAAGCCCATAAAAGGCTATGGTGAAAAAGGAAATTTCTTCCGTTCAAAACTGGAAAGAAGCTTTCTGAGAAACTGCTCTATGTTCTGTTAATTCATCTCACAGAGTTACATCTTTCCCTTGAAGAAGCCTTTCGCTATGGCTGTTCTTGTGGAATTGGCAAAGGGATATTTGGAAGCCCATAGAGGGCTACGGTGGAAAATGAAATATCTTCCGTTCAAAACTGGAAAGAAGCTTTCTGAGAAACTGCTCTGTGTTCTGTTAATTCATCTCACAGAGTTACATCTTTCCTTCAAGAAGCCTTTCCTAAGGCTGTTGTTGTGGAATTGGCAAAGTGATATTAGGAAGCCCATAAAAGGCTATGGTGAAAAGGAAATTTCTTCCGTTCAAAACTGGAAAGAAGCTTTCTGAGAAACTGCTCTATGTTCTGTTAATTCATCTCACAGAGTTACATCTTTCCTTGAAGAAGCCTTTCGCTAAGGCTGTTCTTGTGGAATTGGCAAAGGATATTTGGAAGCCCATAGAGGGCTATGGTGAAAAAGGAAATATCTTCCGTTCAAAACTGGAAAGAAGCTTTCTGAGAAACTGCTCTGTGTTCTGTTAATTCATCTCACAGAGTTACATCTTTCCTTCAAGAAGCCTTTCGGTAAGGCTGTGCTTGTGCAATTGGCAAAGGATATTTGGAAGCCCATAGAGGCTATGGTGAAAAAGTAAATATCTTCCTTTCAAAACTGGAAAGAAACTTTCTGAGAAACTGCTCTGTGTTCTTTTAATTCATCTCACACAATTACATCTTTCCTTCAAGAATCCTTTCGCTAAGGTTGTTCTTGTGTAATTGGCAAAGGATATTTGGAAGCCCATAGGGGCTATGGTGAAAAAGGAAATATCTTCCGTTCAAAACTGGAAAGAAGCTTTCTGAGAAACTGCTCTGTGTTCTGTTAATTCATCTCACAGAGTTACATCTTTCCCTTCAAGAAGCCTTTCGCTAAGGCTGTTCTTGTGGAATTGGCAAAGTGATGTTAGGAACCCCATAAAGGGCTATGGTGAAAAGGAAATATCTTCCGTTGAAAACCGGAAAGAAGCTTTCTGAGAAACTACTCTGTGTTCTCTTAATTCATCTCACAGAGTTACACCTTTCCTTCAAGAAGCCTTTCGCTAAGGCTGTTCTTGTGGAATTGGCAAAGTGATATTTGAAAGCCCATAGAGGGCTACGGTGAAAAAGGAAATATCTTCCGTTCAAAACTGGAAAGAAGCTTTCTGAGAAACTGCTCTGTGTTCTGTTAATTCATCTTACAGACTTACATCTTTCCCTTCAAGAAGCCTTTCGCTAAGGCTGTTCTTGTGGAATTGGCAAAGTGATATTTGGTAACCCTTAGAGGGCTACGGTGAAAAAGTAAATATCTTCCGTTCAAAACTGGAAAGAAGCTTTCTGAGAAACTGCTCTGTGTTCTGTTAATTCATCTCCAGTGTTACATATTTCCTTCAAGAAGCCTTTCGCTAAGGCTGTTCTTGTGGAATTGGCAAAGGATATTAGGAAGCCCATAAAGGGCTATGGTGAAAAGGAAATATCTTCCGTTCAAAACTGGAAGGAAGCTTTCTGAGAAACTGCTCTGTGTTCTGTTAATTCATCTTACAGACTTACATCTTTCCCTTCAAGAAGCCTTTCGCTAAGGCTGTTCTTGTGGAATTGGCAAAGGGATATTTGGTAACCCATAGAGGGCTACGGTGAAAAAGGAAATATCTTCCGTTCAAAACCGGAAAGAAGCTTTCTTAGAAACTGCTCTGTGTTCTGTTAATTCATCTCACAGAGTTACATGTTTCCCTTCAAGAAGCCTTTCGCTAAGGCTGTTCTTGTGGAATTGGCAAAGTGATATTTGAAAGCCCATAGAGGGCTATGGTGAAAAAGGAAATATCTTCCGTTCAAAACTGGAAAGAAGCTTTCTGAGAAACTGCTCTGTGTTCTGTTAATTCATCTCACAGAGTTACATCTTTCCCTTCAAGAAGCCTTTCGCTAAGGCTGTTGTTGTGGAATTGGCAAAGTGATATTAGGAAGCCCATAAAGGGCTATGGTGAAAAAGGAAATATCTTCCGTTGAAAACTGGAAAGAAGCTTTCTGAGAAACTGCTCTGTGTTCTGTTAATTCATCTCACAGAGTTACATCTTTCCCTTCAAGGATCCTTTCGCTAAGGTTATTCTTGTGGAATTGGCAAAGGGATATTTGGAAGCCCATAGGGGGCTATGGTGAAAAAGGAAATATCTTCCGTTCAAAACTGGAAAGAAGTTTTCTGAGAAACTGCTCTGTGTTCTGTTAATTCATCTTACAGAGTTACATCTTTCCCTTCAAGAAGCCTTTCGCTAAGGCTGTTCTTGTGGAATTGGCAAAGTTATATTAGGAAGCCCATAAAGGGCTATGGTGAAAAAGGAAATATCTTCCGTTCAAAACTGGAAAGAAGCTTTTTGAGAAACTGCTCTGTGTTCTGTTAATTCATCTTACAGACTTACATCTTTCCCTTCAAGAAGCCTTTCGCTAAGGCTGTTCTTGTGGAATTGGCAAAGGATATTTGGAAGCCCATAGAGGGCTACGGTGAAAAGGAAATATCTTCCGTTCAAAACCGGAAAGAAGCTTTCTGAGAAACTGCTCTGTGTTCTGTTAATTCATCTCACAGAGTTACATCTTTCCCTTCAAAAGCCTTTCGCTAAGGCTGTTCTTGTGGAATTGGCAAAGGATATTTGGAAGCCCATAAAGGGCTATGGTGAAAAGGAAATATCTTCCGTTGAAAACTGGAAGAAGCTTTCTGAGAAACTGCACTGTGTTCTGTTAATTCATCTCACAGAGTTACATCTTTCCCTTCAAGAATCCTTTCGCAAAGTTGTTCTTGTGGAATTGGCAAAGGGATATTAGGAAGCCCATAGAGGGCTATGGTGAAAAAGGAAATATCTTCTGTTCAAAACTGGAAAGAAGCTTTCTGAGAAACTGCTCTGTGTTCTGTTAATTCATCTCACAGAGTTACATCTTTCCCTTCAAGAAGCCTTTCGCTAAGGGTGTTCTTGTGGAATTGGCAAAGTGATGTTAGTAAGCCCATAAAGGGCTATGGTGAAAAAGGAAATATCTTCCATTTAAAACTGGAAAGAAGCTTTCTGAGAAACTACTCTGTGTTCTCTTAATTCATCTCACAGAGTTACACCTTTCCCTTCAAGAAGCCTTTCGCTAAGGCTGTTCTTGTGTTATTGGCAAACTGATATTTGAAAGCCCATAGAGGGCTTCGTGAAAGGAAATATCTTCCGTTCAAAACTGGAAAGAAGCTTTCTGAGAAACTGCTCTGTGTTCTGTTAATTCATCTTACAGAGTTACATCTTTCCTTCAAGAAGCCTTTCGCTAAGGCTGTTCTTGTGGAATTGGCAAAGTGATATTTGGTAACCCATAGAGGGCTACGGTGAAAAAGGAAATATCTTCCGTTCAAAACTGGAAAGAAGCTTTCTGAGAAACTTCTGTGTTCTGTTAATTCATCTTACAGACTTACATCTTTCCTTCAAGAAGCCTTTCGCTAAGGCTGTTCTTGTGGAATTGGCAAAGTGATATTTTGTAACCCATAGAGGGCTACGGTGAAAAGGAAATATCTTCCGTTCAAAACCGGAAGAAGCTTTCTTAGAAACTGCTCTGTGTTCTGTTAATTCATCTCACAGAGTTACATCTTTCCTTCAAAAGCCTTTCGCTAAGGCTGTTGTTGTGGAATTGGCAAGTTATATTAGGAAGCCCATAAAGGGCTATGGTGAAAAGGAAATATCTTCCGTTCAAAACTGGAAAGAAGCTTTCTGAGAAACTGCTCTGTGTTCTGTTAATTCATCTCACAGAGTTACATCTTTCCGTTCAAGGATACTTTCGCTAAGGTTATTCTTGTGGAATTGGCAAGGATATTTGGAAGCCCATAGTGGGCTATGGTGAAAAGGAAATATCTTCCGTTCAAAACTGGAAAGAAGCTTTCTGAGAAACTGCTCTGTGTTCTGTTAATTCATCTTACAGAGTTACATCTTTCCTTTCAAGAAGCCTTTCGCTAAGGCTGTTCTTGTGGAATTGGCAAAGTGATATTTGGTAACCCATAGAGGCTACGGTGAAAAGGAAATATCTTCCGTTCAAAACTGGAAAGAAGCTTTCTGAGAAACTGCTCTGTGTTCTGTTAATTCATCTCACAGAGTTACATCTTTCCCTTCAAGTAGCCTTTCGCTAAGGCTGTTCTTGTGGAATTGGCAAATTGATATTAGGAAGCCCATAAAGGGCTATGGTGAAAAAGGAAATATCTTTCGTTCAAAACTGGAAAGAAGCTTTCTGAGAAACTGCTCTGTGTTCTGTTAATTTATCTCACAGAGTTACATCTTTCCCTTCAAGAAGCCTTTCCCTAAGGCTGTTGTTGTGGAATTGGCAAAGTGATATTAGGAAGCCCATAAAAGGCTATGGTGAAAAAGGAAATTTCTTCCGTTCAAAACTGGAAAGAAGCTTTCTGAGAAACTGCTCTATGTTCTGTTAATTCATCTCACAGAGTTACATCTTTCCCTTGAAGAAGCCTTTCGCTATGGCTGTTCTTGTGGAATTGGCAAGGATATTTGGAAGCCCATAGAGGCTACGGTGAAAAAGGAAATATCTTCCGTTCAAAACTGGAAAGAAGCTTTCTGAGAAACTGCTCTGTGTTCTGTTAATTCATCTCACAGAGTTACATCTTTCCCTTCAAGAAGCCTTTCGGTAAGGCTGTGCTTGTGCAATTAGCAAAGGATATTTGGAAGCCCATAGAGGGCTACGGTGGAAAATGAAATATCTTCCGTTCAAAACTGGAAAGAAGCTTTCTGAGAAACTGCTCTGTGTTCTGTTAATTCATCTCACAGAGTTACATCTTTCCCTTCAAGAAGCCTTTCGGTAAGGCTGTGCTTGTGCAATTGGCAAAGGGATATTTGGAAGCCCATAGAGGGCTATGGTGAAAAAGTAAATATCTTCCTTTCAAAACTGGAAAGAAGCTTTCTGAGAAACTGCTCCGTGTTCTTTTAATTCATCTCACACAATTACATCTTTCCCTTCAAGAATCCTTTCGCTAAGGTTGTTCTTGTGTAATTGGCAAAGGGATATTTGGAAGCCCATAGGGGGCTATGGTGAAAAAGGAAATATCTTCCGTTCAAAACTGGAAAGAAGCTTTCTGAGAAACTGCTCTGTGTTCTGTTAATTCATCTCACAGAGTTACATCTTTCCCTTCAAGAAGCCTTTCGCTAAGGCTGTTCTTGTGGAATTGGCAAAGTGATGTTAGGAACCCCATAAAGGGCTATGGTGAAAAAGGAAATATCTTCCGTTGAAAACCGGAAAGAAGCTTTCTGAGAAACTACTCTGTGTTCTCTTAATTCATCTCACAGAGTTACACCTTTCCCTTCAAGAAGCCTTTCGCTAAGGCTGTTCTTGTGGAATTGGCAAAGTGATATTTGAAAGCCCATAGAGGGCTCCGGTGAAAAAGGAAATATCTTCCGTTCAAAACTGGAAAGAAGCTTTCTGAGAAACTGCTCTGTGTTCTGTTAATTCATCTTACAGACTTACATCTTTCCCTTCAACAAGCCTTTCGCTAAGGCTGTTCTTGTGGAATTGGCAAAGTGATATTTGGTAACCCTTAGAGGGCTACGGTGAAAAAGTAAATATCTTCCGTTCAAAACTGGAAAGAAGCTTTCTGAGAAACTGCTCTGTGTTCTGTTAATTCATCTCCAGTGTTACATATTTCCCTTCAAGAAGCCTTTCGCTAAGGCTGTTCTTGTGGAATTGGCAAAGTTATATTAGGAAGCCCATAAAGGGCTATGGTGAAAAAAAATATCTTCCGTTCAAAACTGGAAGGAAGCTTTCTGAGAAACTGCTCTGTGTTCTGTTAATTCATCTTACAGACTTACATCTTTCCCTTCAAGAAGCCTTTCGCTAAGGCTGTTCTTGTGGAATTGGCAAAGGGATATTTGGTAACCCATAGAGGGCTACGGTGAAAAAGGAAATATCTTCCGTTCAAAACCGGAAAGAAGCTTTCTTAGAAACTGCTCTGTGTTCTGTTAATTCATCTCACAGAGTTACATCTTTCCCTTCAAGAAGCCTTTCGCTAAGGCTGTTCTTGTGGAATTGGCAAAGTGATATTTGAAAGCCCATAGAGGGCTATGGTGAAAAAGGAAATATCTTCCGTTCAAAACTGGAAAGAAGCTTTCTGAGAAACTGCTCTGTGTTCTGTTAATTCATCTCACAGAGTTACATCTTTCCTTCAAGAAGCCTTTCGCTAAGGCTGTTGTTGTGGAATTGGCAAAGTGATATTAGGAAGCCCATAAAGGGCTATGGTGAAAAGGAAATATCTTCCGTTGAAAACTGGAAAGAAGCTTTCTGAGAAACTGCTCTGTGTTCTGTTAATTCATCTCACAGAGTTACATCTTTCCTTCAAGGATACTTTCGCTAAGGTTATTCTTGTGGAATTGGCAAAGGATATTTGGAAGCCCATAGGGGCTATGGTGAAAAGGAAATATCTTCCGTTCAAAACTGGAAAGAAGCTTTCTGAGAAACTGCTCTGTGTTCTGTTAATTCATCTTACAGAGTTACATCTTTCCTTCAAAAGCCTTTCGCTAAGGCTGTTCTTGTGGAATTAGCAAAGTTATATTAGGAAGCCCATAAAGGCTATGGTGAAAAGGAAATATCTTCCGTTCAAAACTGGAAAGAAGCTTTCTGAGAAACTGCTCTGTGTTCTGTTAATTCATCTTACAGACTTACATCTTTCCTTCAAGAAGCCTTTCGCTAAGGCTGTTCTTGTGGAATTGGCAAAGGATATTTGGAAGCCCATAAAGGGCTATGGTGAAAAAAATATCTTCCGTTGAAAACTGGAAGAAGCTTTCTGAGAAACTGCACTGTGTTCTGTTAATTCATCTCACAGAGTTACATCTTTCCTTCAAGAATCCTTTCGCTAAGGTGTTCTTGTGGAATTGGCAAAGGATATTAGGAAGCCCATAGAGGGCTATGGTGAAAAGGAAATATCTTCTGTTCAAAACTGGAAGAAGCTTTCTGAGAAACTGCTCTGTGTTCTGTTAATTCATCTCACAGAGTTACATCTTTCCCTTCAAGAAACCTTTCGCTAAGGTGTTCTTGTGGAATTGGCAAAGTGATGTTAGGAAGCCCATAAAGGGCTATGGTGAAAAAGGAAATATCTTCCATTTAAAACTGGAAAGAAGCTTTCTGAGAAACTACTCTGTGTTCTCTTAATTCATCTCACAGAGTTACACCTTTCCCTTCAAAGCCTTTCGCTAAGGCTGTTCTTGTGTTATTGGCAAACTGATATTTGAAAGCCCATAGAGGGCTACGGTGAAAAAAATATCTTCCGTTCAAAACTGGAAAGAAGCTTTCTGAGAAACTGCTCTGTGTTCTGTTAATTCATCTTACAGAGTTACATCTTTCCCTTCAAGAAGCCTTTCGCTAAGGGTGTTCTTGTGGAATTGGCAAAGTGATGTTAGGAAGCCCATAAAGGGCTATGGTGAAAAAGGAAATATCTTCCATTTAAAACTGGAAAGAAGCTTTCTGAGAAACTACTCTGTGTTCTCTTAATTCATCTCACAGAGTTACACCTTTCCCTTCAAGAAGCCTTTCGCTAAGGCTGTTCTTGTGTTATTGGCAAACTGATATTTGAAAGCCCATAGAGGGCTACGGTGAAAAAGGAAATATCTTCCGTTCAAAACTGGAAAGAAGCTTTCTGAGAAACTGCTCTGTGTTCTGTTAATTCATCTTACAGAGTTACATCTTTCCCTTCAAGAAGCCTTTCGCTAAGGCTGTTCTTGTGGAATTGGCAAAGTGATATTTGGTAACCCATAGAGGGCTACGGTGAAAAAGGAAATATCTTCCGTTCAAAACTGGAAAGAAGCTTTCTGAGAAACTTCTGTGTTCTGTTAATTCATCTTACAGACTTACATCTTTCCCTTCAAGAAGCCTTTCGCTATGGCTGTTCTTGTGGAATTGGCAAAGTGATATTTTGTAACCCATAGAGGGCTACGGTGAAAAAGGAAATATCTTCCGTTCAAAACCGGAAAGAAGCTTTCTGAGAAACTGCTCTGTGTTCTGTTAATTCATCTCACAGAGTTACATCTTTCCCTTCAAGAAGCCTTTCGCTAAGGCTGTGCTTGTGCAATTGGCAAAGGGATATTTGGAAGCCCATAGAGGGCTATGGTGAAAAAGTAAATATCTTCCTTTCAAAACTGGAAAGAAGCTTTATGAGAAACTGCTCTGTGTTCTTTTAATTCATCTCACACAATTACATCTTTCCCTTCAAGAATCCTTTCGCTAAGGTTGTTCTTGTGGAATTGGCAAAGGGATATTTGGAAGCCCATAGGGGGCTATGGTGAAAAAATATCTTCCGTTCAAAACTGGAAAAAGCTTTCTGAGAAACTGCTCTGTGTTCTGTTAATTCATCTTACAGACTTACATCTTTCCTTCAAGAAGCCTTTCGCTAAGGCTGTTTTGTGGAATTGGCAAGTGATATTTGGTAACCCATAGAGGGCTACGGTGAAAAGGAAATATCTTCCGTTCAAAACTGGAAAGAAGCTTTCTGAGAAACTGCTCTGTGTTCTGTTAATTCATCTCACAGAGTTACATCTTTCCCTTCAAGAAGCCTTTCGCTAAGGCTGTTCTTGTGGAATTGGCAAGGGGATATTTGGAAGCCCCTAGAGGGCTATGGTGAAAAAGGAAATATCTTCCGTTCAAAACTGGAAAGAAGCTTTCTGAGAAACTGCTTTGTGTTCTTTTAATTCATCTCACAGAGTTACATCTTTGCCTTCAAGAAGCCTTTCGCTAAGGTTGTTCTTGTGGAATTGGCAAAGGGATATTTGGAAGCCCTCAGAGGGCTATGGTGAAAAAGGAAATATCTTCCGTTCAAAACTGGAAAGAAGCTTTCTGAGAAACTGCTTTGTGTTCTGTTAATTCATCTCACAGAGTTACATCTTTCCCTTCAGGAAGCCTTTCGCTAAGGCTGTTCTTGTGGAATTGGCAAAGTGATATTTGGAAGCCCATAAAGGGCTATGGTGAAAAAGGAAATTTCTTCCGTTCAAAACTGGAAAGAAGCTTTCTGAGAAACTGCTCTATGTTCTGTTAATTCATCTCACAGAGTTACATCTTTCCCTTCAAGAAGCCTTTCGCTATGGCTGTTCTTGTGGAATTGGCAAAGTGATATTTGGAAGCCCATAGAGGGCTATGGTGAAAAAGGAAATATCTTCCGTTCAAAACTGGAAAGAAGCTTTCTGAGAAACTGCTCTGTGTTCTGTTAATTCATCTCACAGAGTTACATCTTTCCCTTCAAGAAGCCTTTCGCTAAGGCTGTGCTTGTGCAATTGGCAAAGGGATATTTGGAAGCCCATAGAGGGCTATGGTGAAAAAGTAAATATCTTCCTTTCAAAACTGGAAAGAAGCTTTCTGAGAAACTGCTCCGTGTTCTTTTAATTCATCTCACACAATTACATCTTTCCCTTCAAGAATCCTTTCGCTAAGGTTGTTCTTGTGTAATTGGCAAAGGATATTTGAAGCCCATAGAGGGCTATGGTGAAAAAGGAAATATCTTCCGCTCAAAACTGGAAAGAAGCTTGAGAAACTGCTCTGTGTTCTGTTAATTCATCTCAGAGTTACATCTTTCCCTTCAAGAAGCCTTCGCTAAGGCTGTTCTTGTGGAATTGGCAAAGTTATATTAGGAAGCCCATAGAGGGCTATGGTGAAAAAGGAAATATCTTCCGTTCAAAACCGGAAAGAAGCTTGAGAAACTGCTCTGTGTTCTGTTAATTCATCTCACAGAGTTACATCTTTCCTTCAAGAAGCCTTTCGCTAAGGTTGTTCTTGTGGAATTGGCAAAGGATATTTGGAAGCCCATAGAGCTCTATGGTGAAAAAGGAAATATCTTCCGTTGAAAACTGGAAAGAAGCTTTCTGAGAAACTGCTCTGTGTTCTGTTAATTCATCTCACAGAGTTACATCTTTCCTTCAATAAGCCTTTCGCTAAGGCTGTTCTTGTGGAATTGGCAAATTGATATTAGGAAGCCCATAAGGGCTATGGTGAAAAAGAAATATCTTCCGTTCAAAACTGGAAAGAAGCTTTCTGAGAAACTGCTCTGTGTTCTGTTAATTCATCTCACAGAGTTACATCTTTCCTTCAAGAAGCCTTCGCTAAGGCTGTTCTTGTGGAATTGGCAAAGTGATATTTGGAAGCCCATAGAGGGCTACGGTGAAAAAGGAAATATCTTCCGTTGAAAACTGGAAGAAGCTTTCTGAGAAACTGCACTGTGTTCTGTTAATTCATCTCACAGAGTTACATCTTTCCTTCAAGAAGCCTTTCGCTAAGGCTGTTCTTGTGGAATTGGCAAAGGATATTTGGAAGCCCATAAAGGGCTATGGTGAAAAAGGAAATATCTTCCGATCAAAACCGGAAAGAAGCTTTCTGAGAAACTGCTCTGTGTTCTGTTAATTCATCTCACAGAGTTACATCTTTCCCTTCAAAGCCTTTCGCTAAGGCTGTTGTTGTGGAATTGGCAAAGGATATTAGGAAGCCCATAGAGGGCTATGGTGAAAAAGGAAATATCTTCCGCTCAAAACTGGAAAGAAGTTTTCTGAGAAACTGCTCTGTGTTCTGTTAATTCATCTCACAGAGTTACATCTTTCCCTTCAAGAAGCCTTTCGCTAAGGCTGTTCTTGTAGAATTGGCAAAGGGTTATTTGGAAGCCCATAGAGGGCTACGGTGAAAAGGGAAATATCTTCCGCTCAAAACTGGAAAGAAGCTTTCTGAGAAACTGCTCTGTTCTGTTAATTCATCTCACAGAGTTACATCTTTCCTTCAAGAAGCCTTCGCTAAGGCTGTTCTTGTGGAATTGGCAAATTGATATTAGGAAGCCCATAAAGGGCTATGGTGAAAAAGGAAATATCTTCCGCTCAAAACTGGAAAGAAGCTTTCTGAGAAACTGCTCTGTGTTCTGTTAATTCATCTCACAGAGTTACATCTTTCCCTTCAAGAAGCCTTCGCTAAGATTGTTCTTGTGGAATTGGCAAAGGATATTAGGAAGCCCATAGAGGCTATGGTGAAAAAGGAAATATCTTCCGCTCAAAACTGGAAAGAAGTTTTCTGAGAAACTGCTCTGTGTTCTGTTAATTCATCTCACAGAGTTACATCTTTCCCTTCAAGAAGCCTTTCGCTAAGGCTGTTCTTGTGGAATTGGCAAAGTTATATTAGGAAGCCCATAAGGGCTATGGTGAAAAAAATATCTTCCGTTCAAAACTGGAAAGAAGCTTTCTGAGAAACTGCTCTGTGTTCTGTTAATTCATCTCACAGAGTTACATCTTTCCTTCAAGAAGCCTTTCGCTAAGGCTGTTCTTGTGGAATTGGCAAAGGATATTTGGAAGCCCATAGAGGGCTATGGTGAAAAAATATCTTCCGTTCAAAACTGGAAAGAAGCTTTCTGAGAAACTGCTCTGTGTTCTGTTAATTCATCTCACAGAGTTACATCTTTCCCTTCAAAAGCCTTTCGCTAAGGCTGTTCTTGTGGAATTGGCAAAGGATATTTGGAAGCCCATAGAGGGCTATGGTGAAAAAAATATCTTCCGTTCAAAACTGGAAAAAGCTTTCTGAGAAACTGCTCTGTGTTCTGTTAATTCATCTCACAGAGTTACATCTTTCCCTTCAAGAAGCCTTTCGCTAAGGCTGTTCTTGTGGAATTGGCAAAGATATTTGGAAGCCCATAGAGGCTATGGTGAAAAAGGAAATATCTTCCGTTCAAAACTGGAAAGAAGCTTTCTGAGAAACTGCTCTGTGTTCTGTTAATTCATCTCACAGAGTTACATCTTTCCTTCAAGAAGCCTTTCGCTAAGGCTGTTGTTGTGGAATTGGCAAGGATATTTGGAAGCCCATAAAGGGCTATGGTGAAAAAGGAAATATCTTCCGTTCAAAACTGGAAAGAAGCTTTCTGAGAAACTGCTCTATGTTCTGTTAATTCATCTCACAGAGTTACATCTTTCCCTTCAAGAAGCCTTTCGCTATGGCTGTTCTTGTGGAATTGGCAAAGGATATTTGGAAGCCCATAGAGGGCTACGGTGAAAAAGGAAATATCTTCCGCTTCAAAACTGGAAAGAAGCTTTCTGAGAAACTGCTCTGTGTTCTGTTAATTCATCTCACAGAGTTACATCTTTCCCTTCAAAGCCTTTCGCTAAGGCTGTTCTTGTGGAATTGGCAAAGGATATTTGGAAGCCCATAGAGGGCTATGGTGAAAAAGGAAATATCTTCCTTTCAAAACTGGAAAGAAGCTTTCTGAGAAACTGCTCTGTGTTCTTTTAATTCATCTCACAGAGTTACATCTTTCCTTCAAGAATCCTTTCGCTAAGGTTGTTCTTGTGGAATTGGCAAAGGATATTTGGAAGCCCATAGGGCTATGGTGAAAAAGGAAATATCTTCCGCTCAAAACTGGAAAGAAGCTTTCTGAGAAACTGCTCTGTGTTCTGTTAATTCATCTCACAGAGTTACATCTTTCCTTCAAGAAGCCTTTCGCTAAGGCTGTTCTTGTGGAATTGGCAAAGTGATGTTAGGAAGCCCATAAAGGGCTATGGTGAAAAAGGAAATATCTTCCGTTGAAAACTGGAAAGAAGCTTTCTGAGAAACTACTCTGTGTTCTCTTAATTCATCTCACAGAGTTACACCTTTCCTTCAAGAAGCCTTCGCTAAGGCTGTTCTTGTGGAATTGGCAAAGTGATATTTGAAGCCCATAGAGGCTATGGTGAAAAAGGAAATATCTTCCGCTTCAAAACTGGAAAGAAGCTTTCTGAGAAACTGCTCTGTGTTCTGTTAATTCATCTCACAGAGTTACATCTTTCCCTTCAAGAATCCTTTCGCTAAGGTTATTCTTGTGGAATTGGCAAAGGATATTTGGAAGCCCATAGGGCTATGGTGAAAAAGGAAATATCTTCCGCTCAAAACTGGAAAGAAGCTTTCTGAGAAACTGCTCTGTGTTCTGTTAATTCATCTTACAGAGTTACATCTTTCCTTCAAGAAGCCTTCGCTAAGGCTGTTCTTGTGGAATTGGCAAAGTTATATTAGGAAGCCCATAAAGGGCTATGGTGAAAAAGGAAATATCTTCCGTTCAAAACTGGAAAGAAGCTTTCTGAGAAACTGCTCTGTGTTCTGTTAATTCATCTTACAGACTTACATCTTTCCTTCAAGAAGCCTTTCGCTAAGGCTGTTCTTGTGGAATTGGCAAGTGATATTTGGTAACCCATAGAGGGCTACGGTGAAAAAGGAAATATCTTCCGTTCAAAACTGGAAAGAAGCTTTCTGAGAAACTGCTCTGTGTTCTGTTAATTCATCTCACAGAGTTACATCTTTCCCTTCAAGAAGCCTTTCGCTAAGGCTGTTCTTGTGGAATTGGCAAAGGGATATTTGGAAGCCCATAAAGGGCTATGGTGAAAAAGGAAATATCTTCCGTTGAAAACTGGAAAGAAGCTTTCTGAGAAACTGCTCTGTGTTCTGTTAATTCATCTCACAGAGTTACATCTTTCCCTTCAAGAATCCTTTCGCTAAGGTTGTTCTTGTGGAATTGGCAAAGGGATATTTGGAAGCCCATAGAGGGCTATGGTGAAAAAGGAAATATCTTCCGTTCAAAACTGGAAAGAAGCTTTCTGAGAAACTGCTCTGTGTTCTGTTAATTCATCTCACAGAGTTACATCTTTCCCTTCAAGAAGCCTTTCGCTAAGGGTGTTCTTGTGGAATTGGCAAAGTGATGTTAGGAAGCCCATAAAGGGCTATGGTGAAAAAGGAAATATCTTCCGTTCAAAACTGGAAAGAAGCTTGAGAAACTGCTCTGTGTTCTCTTAATTCATCTCACAGAGTTACACCTTTCCTTCAAGAAGCCTTCGCTAAGGCTGTTCTTGTGGAATTGGCAAAGTGATATTTGAAAGCCCATAGAGGGCTACGGTGAAAAAGGAAATATCTTCCGCTTCAAAACTGGAAAGAAGCTTGAGAAACTGCTCTGTGTTCTGTTAATTCATCTTACAGAGTTACATCTTTCCCTTCAAGAAGCCTTTCGCTAAGGCTGTTCTTGTGGAATTGGCAAAGTGATATTTGGTAACCCATAGAGGGCTACGGTGAAAAAGGAAATATCTTCCGTTCAAAACTGGAAAGAAGCTTTCTGAGAAACTACTCTGTGTTCTCTTAATTCATCTCACAGACTTACATCTTTCCTTCAAGAAGCCTTTCGCTAAGGCTGTTCTTGTGGAATTGGCAAAGTTATATTAGGAAGCCCATAAAGGGCTATGGTGAAAAAGGAAATATCTTCCTTCAAAACTGGAAAGAAGCTTTCTTAGAAACTGCTCTGTGTTCTGTTAATTCATCTCACAGAGTTACATCTTTCCTTCAAGAAGCCTTTCGCTAAGGCTGTTCTTGTGGAATTGGCAAAGGATATTTGGAAGCCCATAAAGGGCTATGGTGAAAAAGGAAATATCTTCCGTTGAAAACTGGAAAGAAGCTTGAGAAACTGCTCTGTGTTCTGTTAATTCATCTCACAGAGTTACATCTTTCCTTCAAGAATCCTTTCGCTAAGGTTGTTCTTGTGGAATTGGCAAAGGATATTTGGAAGCCCATAGAGGGCTATGGTGAAAAAGGAAATATCTTCCGCTCAAAACTGGAAAGAAGCTTTCTGAGAAACTGCTCTGTGTTCTGTTAATTCATCTCACAGAGTTACATCTTTCCTTCAAGAAGCCTTCGCTAAGGCTGTTCTTGTGGAATTGGCAAAGGATATTTGGAAGCCCATAGAGGGCTATGGTGAAAAAGGAAATATCTTCCGTTCAAAACTGGAAAGAAGCTTTCTGAGAAACTGCTCTGTGTTCTTTTAATTCATCTCACAGAGTTACACCTTTCCTTCAAGAAGCCTTTTCGCTGAGGCTGTTCTTGTGGAATTGGCAAGGATATTTGGAAGCCCATAAAGGGCTGTGGTGAAAAAGGAAATATCTTCCGTTCAAAACTGGAAAGAAGCTTGAGAAACTGCTCTGTGTTCTGTTAATTCATGTCACAGAGTTACATCTTTCCTTCAAGAAGCCTTTCGCTAAGATTGTTCTTGTGGAATTGGTAAAGGGATATTTGGAAGCCCATAGAGGGCTATGATGAAAAGGAAATATCTTCCGCTCAAAACTGGAAAGAAGTTTTCTGAGAAACTGCTCTGTGTTCTTTTAATTCATCTCACAGAGTTACATCTTTCCTTCAAGAAGCCTTCGCTAAGGCTGTTCTTGTGGAATTGGCAAAGTTATATTAGGAAGCCCATAAAGGGCTATGGTGAAAAAGGCAATATCTTCCGCTCAAAACTGGAAAGAAGCTTGAGAAACTGCTCTGTGTTCTGTTAATTCATCTCACAGAGTTACATCTTTCCTTCAAGCCTTTCGCTAAGGCTGTTGTTGTGGAATTGGCAAAGTGATATTAGGAAGCCCATAAAGGGCTATGGTGAAAAAGGAAATATCTTCCGCTCAAAACTGGAAAGAAGCTTGAGAAACTGCTCTGTGTTCTGTTAATTCATCTCACAGAGTTACATCTTTCCTTCAAGAAGCCTTTCGCTAAGGCTGTTCTTGTGGAATTGGCAAGGATATTTGGAAGCCCATAGGGCTATGGTGAAAAAGGAAATATCTTCCGTTCAAAACTGGAAAGAAGCTTTCTGAGAAACTGCTTTGTGTTCTTTTAATTCATCTCACAGAGTTACATCTTTCCTTCAAGAAGCCTTTCGCTAAGGTTGTTCTTGTGGAATTGGCAAGGATATTTGGAAGCCCCTAGAGGGCTATGGTGAAAAAGGAAATATCTTCCGTTCAAAACTGGAAAGAAGCTTGAGAAACTGCTTTGTGTTCTTTTAATTCATCTCACAGAGTTACATCTTTCCTTCAAGAAGCCTTTCGCTAAGGTTGTTCTTGTGGAATTGGCAAAGGATATTTGGAAGCCCATAGAGGGCTATGGTGAAAAAGGAAATATCTTCCGCTCAAAACTGGAAAGAAGCTTTCTGAGAAACTGCTCTGTGTTCTGTTAATTCATCTCACAGAGTTACATCTTTCCTTCAAGAAGCCTTCGCTAAGGCTGTTCTTGTGGAATTGGCAAAGTGATATTTGGAAGCCCATAGAGGGCTATGGTGAAAAAGGAAATATCTTCCGTTGAAAACTGGAAAGAAGCTTGAGAAACTGCTCTGTGTTCTGTTAATTCATCTCACAGAGTTACATCTTTCCTTCAAGAAGCCTTCGCTAAGGCTGTTCTTGTGGAATTGGCAAAGTGATATTAGGAAGCCCATAAAGGGCTATGGTGAAAAAGGAAATATCTTCCGCTCAAAACTGGAAAGAAGCTTTCTGAGAAACTGCTCTGTGTTCTGTTAATTCATCTCACAGAGTTACATCTTTCCTTCAAGAAGCCTTTCGCTAAGGCTGTTGTTGTGGAATTGGCAAAGTGATATTAGGAAGCCCATAAAGGGCTATGGTGAAAAAGGAAATATCTTCCGCTCAAAACTGGAAAGAAGCTTTCTGAGAAACTGCTCTATGTTCTGTTAATTCATCTCACAGAGTTACACCTTTCCCTTCAAGAAGCCTTTCGCTGAGGCTGTTCTTGTGGAATTGGTAAGGGGATATTTGGAAGCCCATAAAGGGCTGTGGTGAAAAAGGAAATATCTTCCGTTCAAAACTGGAAAGAAGCTTTCTGAGAAACTGCTCTGTGTTCTGTTAATTCATCTTACAGACTTACATCTTTCCTTCAAGAAGCCTTCGCTAAGGCTGTTTTTGTGGAATTGGCAAAGGATATTTGGAAGCCCATAGAGGGCTACGGTGAAAAAGGAAATATCTTCCGCTCAAAACTGGAAAGAAGCTTGAGAAACTGCTCTGTGTTCTGTTAATTCATCTTACAGACTTACATCTTTCCTTCAAGAAGCCTTTCGCTAAGGCTGTTCTTGTGGAATTGGCAAAGTGATATTTGGTAACCCATAGAGGGCTACGGTGAAAAAGGAAATATCTTCCGTTCAAAACCGGAAAGAAGCTTTCTTAGAAACTGCTCTATGTTCTGTTAATTCATCTCACAGAGTTACATCTTTCCCTTCAAGAATCCTTTCGCTAAGGCTGTTCTTGTGGAATTGGCAAAGGGATATTTGGAAGCCCATAAAGGGCTATGGTGAAAAAGGAAATATCTTCCGTTGAAAACTGGAAAGAAGCTTTCTGAGAAACTGCTCTGTGTTCTGTTAATTCATCTCACAGAGTTACATCTTTCCCTTCAAGAATCCTTTCGCTAAGGTTGTTCTTGTGGAATTGGCAAAGTGATATTTGGAAGCCCATAGAGGGCTATGGTGAAAAAGGAAATATCTTCCGTTCAAAACTGGAAAGAAGCTTTCTGAGAAACTGCTCTGTGTTCTGTTAATTCATCTCACAGAGTTACATCTTTCCCTTCAAGAAGCCTTTCGCTAAGGCTGTTCTTGTGGAATTGGCAAAGGATATTTGGAAGCCCATAAGGGCTATGGTGAAAAAGGAAATATCTTCCGCTCAAAACTGGAAAGAAGCTTTCTGAGAAACTGCTCTGTGTTCTTTTAATTCATCTCACACAATTACATCTTTCCTTCAAGAAGCCTTTTCGCTGAGGCTGTTCTTGTGGAATTGGCAAGGATATTTGGAAGCCCATAAAGGGCTGTGGTGAAAAAGGAAATATCTTCCGTTCAAAACTGGAAAGAAGCTTTCTGAGAAACTGCTCTGTGTTCTGTTAATTCATGTCACAGAGTTACATCTTTCCTTCAAGAAGCCTTCGCTAAGATTGTTCTTGTGGAATTGGCAAAGGATATTTGGAAGCCCATAGAGGGCTATGATGAAAAAGGAAATATCTTCCGTTCAAAACTGGAAAGAAGTTTTCTGAGAAACTGCTCTGTGTTCTGTTAATTCATCTCACAGAGTTACACCTTTCCCTTCAAGAAGCCTTTCGCTAAGGCTGTTCTTGTGGAATTGGCAAAGGATATTTGGAAGCCCATAAAGGGCTATGGTGAAAAAGGAAATATCTTCCGTTCAAAACCGGAAAGAAGCTTGAGAAACTGCTCTGTGTTCTGTTAATTCATCTCACAGAGTTACATCTTTCCTTCAAGAAGCCTTTCGCTAAGGCTGTTCTTGTGGAATTGGCAAAGGATATTTGAAGCCCATAGAGGGCTATGGTGAAAAAGGAAATATCTTCCGTTCAAAACTGGAAAGAAGCTTTCTGAGAAACTGCTCTGTGTTCTGTTAATTCATCTCACAGAGTTACATCTTTCCCTTCAAGAAGCCTTTCGCTAAGATTGTTCTTGTGGAATTGGCAAAGGATATTTGAAGCCCATAGGGGCTATGGTGAAAAAGGAAATATCTTCCGTTCAAAACTGGAAAGAAGCTTTCTGAGAAACTGCTCTGTGTTCTGTTAATTCATCTCACAGAGTTACATCTTTCCCTTCAAGAAGCCTTCGCTAAGGTTGTTCTTGTGGAATTGGCAAAGGATATTTGGAAGCCCATAAGGGCTATGGTGAAAAAGGAAATATCTTCCGTTCAAAACTGGAAAGAAGCTTTCTGAGAAACTGCTCTGTGTTCTGTTAATTCATCTCACAGAGTTACATCTTTCCCTTCAAGAAGCCTTTCGCTAAGGCTGTTCTTGTGGAATTGGCAAAGTGATATTAGGAAGCCCTTAAAGGGCTATGGTGAAAAAGGAAATATCTTCCGTTCAAAACCGGAAAGAAGCTTTCTGAGAAACTGCTCTGTGTTCTGTTAATTCATCTCACAGAGTTACATCTTTCCCTTCAAGAAGCCTTTCGCTAAGGCTGTTGTTGTGGAATTGGCAAGGATATTTGGAAGCCCATAAAGGGCTATGTTGAAAAAGGAAATATCTTCCGTTCAAAACTGGAAAGAAGCTTTCTGAGAAACTGCTCTGTGTTCTGTTAATTCATCTCACAGAGTTACATCTTTCCCTTCAAGAATCCTTTCGCTAAGGTTGTTCTTGTGGAATTGGCAAAGGGATATTTGGAAGCCCATAGGGGCTATGGTGAAAAAGGAAATATCTTCCGTTCAAAACTGGAAAGAAGCTTTCTGAGAAACTGCTCTGTGTTCTGTTAATTCATCTCACAGAGTTACATCTTTCCCTTCAAGAAGCCTTTCGCTAAGGCTGTTCTTGTGGAATTGGCAAAGTGATATTAGGAAGCCCATAAAGGGCTATGGTGAAAAAGGAAATATCTTCCGTTTAAAACTGGAAAGAAGCTTTCTGAGAAACTACTCTGTGTTCTCTTAATTCATCTCACACAGTTACACCTTTCCTTCAAGAAGCCTTCGCTAAGGCTGTTCTTGTGGAATTGGCAAAGTGATATTTGAAGCCCATAGAGGGCTACGGTGAAAAAGGAAATATCTTCCGTTCAAAACTGGAAAGAAGCTTTCTGAGAAACTGCTCTGTGTTCTGTTAATTCATCTTACAGACTTACATCTTTCCCTTCAAGAAGCCTTTCGCTAAGGCTGTTCTTGTGGAATTGGCAAAGTGATATTTGGTAACCCATAGAGGGCTACGGTGAAAAAGGAAATATCTTCCGTTCAAAACTGGAAAGAAGCTTTCTGAGAAACTGCTCTGTGTTCTGTTAATTCATCTCACAGAGTTACATCTTTCCCTTCAAGAAGCCTTCGCTAAGGCTGTTCTTGTGGAATTGGCAAAGGATATTTGGAAGCCCATAAAGGGCTATGGTGAAAAGGAAATATCTTCCGCTTCAAAACTGGAAAGAAGCTTTCTGAGAAACTGCTCTGTGTTCTGTTAATTCATCTCACAGAGTTACATCTTTCCCTTCAAGAAGCCTTTCGCTAAGGCTGTTCTTGTGGAATTGGCAAAGTGATATTTGGTAACCCATAGAGGGCTACGGTGAAAAAGGAAATATCTTCCGTTCAAAACCGGAAAGAAGCTTTCTGAGAAACTGCTCTGTGTTCTGTTAATTCATCTCACAGAGTTACATCTTTCCCTTCAAGAAGCCTTCGCTAAGGCTGTTCTTGTGGAATTGGCAAAGGATATTTGGAAGCCCATAAAGGGCTATGGTGAAAAGGAAATATCTTCCGTTCAAAACTGGAAAGAAGCTTTCTGAGAAACTGCTCTGTGTTCTGTTAATTCATCTCACAGAGTTACATCTTTCCCTTCAAGAAGCCTTTCGCTAAGGCTGTTGTTGTGGAATTGGCAAAGTGATATTAGGAAGCCCATAAAGGGCTATGGTGAAAAAGGAAATATCTTCCTTTCAAAACTGGAAAGAAGCTTTCTGAGAAACTGCTCTGTGTTCTTTTAATTCATCTCACACAATTACATCTTTCCTTCAAGAATCCTTTCGCTAAGGTTGTTCTTGTGGAATTGGCAAGGATATTTGGAAGCCCATAGGGGCTATGGTGAAAAAGGAAATATCTTCCGTTCAAAACTGGAAAGAAGCTTTCTGAGAAACTGCTCTGTGTTCTGTTAATTCATCTCACAGAGTTACATCGTTCCCTTCAAGAAGCCTTCGCTAAGGCTGTGCTTGTGCAATTGGCAAAGGGATATTTGGAAGCCCATAGAGGGCTATGGTGAAAAAGTAAATATCTTCCTTTCAAAACTGGAAAGAAGCTTTCTGAGAAACTGCTCTGTGTTCTTTTAATTCATCTCACACAATTACATCTTTCCCTTCAAGAATCCTTTCGCTAAGGTTGTTCTTGTGGAATTGGCAAAGGGATATTTGGAAGCCCATAGGGAGCTATGGTGGAAAGGAAATATCTTCCGTTCAAAACTGGAAAGAAGCTTTCTGAGAAACTGCTCTGTGTTCTGTTAATTCATCTTACAGACTTACATCTTTCCCTTCAAGAAGCCTTTCGCTAAGGCTGTTTTTGTGGAATTGGCAAAGTGATATTTGGTAACCCATAGAGGGCTACGGTGAAAAGGAAATATCTTCCGTTCAAAACTGGAAAGAAGCTTGAGAAACTGCTCTGTGTTCTGTTAATTCATCTCACAGAGTTACATCTTTCCTTCAAGAAGCCTTTCGCTAAGGCTGTTCTTGTGGAATTGGCAAGGATATTTGGAAGCCCATAGAGGGCTATGGTGAAAAGGAAATATCTTCCGTTCAAAACTGGAAAGAAGCTTTCTGAGAAACTGCTCTGTGTTCTTTTAATTCATCTCACAGAGTTACATCTTTCCTTCAAGAAGCCTTTCGCTAAGGTTGTTCTTGTGGAATTGGCAAAGGATATTTGGAAGCCCATAGAGGGCTATGGTGAAAAGGAAATATCTTCCGTTCAAAACTGGAAAGAAGCTTTCTGAGAAACTGCTCTGTGTTCTGTTAATTCATCTCACAGAGTTACATCTTTCCCTTCAAGAAGCCTTTCGCTAAGGCTGTTCTTGTGGAATTGGCAAAGTGATATTTGGAAGCCCATAGAGGGCTATGGTGAAAAGGAAATATCTTCCGTTGAAAACTGGAAAGAAGCTTTCTGAGAAACTGCTCTGTGTTCTGTTAATTCATCTCACAGAGTTACATCTTTCCTTCAAGAAGCCTTTCGCTAAGGCTGTTCTTGTGGAATTGGCAAAGTGATATTTGGAAGCCCATAGAGGCTATGGTGAAAAGGAAATATCTTCCGTTGAAAACTGGAAAGAAGCTTTCTGAGAAACTGCTCTGTTCTGTTAATTCATCTCACAGAGTTACATCTTTCCCTTCAAGAAGCCTTCGCTAAGGCTGTTCTTGTGGAATTGGCAAAGTGATATTAGGAAGCCCATAAAGGGCTATGGTGAAAAGGAAATATCTTCCGTTCAAAACTGGAAAGAAGCTTTCTGAGAAACTGCTCTGTGTTCTGTTAATTCATCTCACAGAGTTACATCTTTCCTTCAAGAAGCCTTTCGCTAAGGCTGTTCTTGTGGAATTGGCAAGTGATATTTGGAAGCCCATAAAGGGCTATGGTGAAAAGGAAATATCTTCCGTTCAAAACTGGAAGAAGCTTTCTGAGAAACTGCTCTATGTTCTGTTAATTCATCTCACAGAGTTACATCTTTCCTTCAAGAAGCCTTTCGCTAAGGTTGTTCTTGTGGAATTGGCAAAGGATATTTGGAAGCCCATAGAGGGCTATGGTGAAAAGGAAATATCTTCCGTTCAAAACTGGAAAGAAGCTTGAGAAACTGCTCTGTGTTCTGTTAATTCATCTCACAGAGTTACATCTTTCCCTTCAAGAAGCCTTTCGCTAAGGCTGTTCTTGTGGAATTGGCAAAGGATATTTGGAAGCCCATAAAGGGCTATGGTGAAAAGGAAATATCTTCCGTTGAAAACTGGAAAGAAGCTTTCTGAGAAACTGCTCTGTGTTCTGTTAATTCATCTCACAGAGTTACATCTTTCCCTTCAAGAAGCCTTTCGCTAAGGTTGTTCTTGTGGAATTGGCAAAGGGATATTTGGAAGCCCATAGAGGGCTATGGTGAAAAAGGAAATATCTTCCGTTCAAAACTGGAAAGAAGCTTTCTGAGAAACTGCTCTGTGTTCTGTTAATTCATCTCACAGAGTTACATCTTTCCCTTCAAGAAGCCTTTCGCTAAGGCTGTTCTTGTGGAATTGGCAAAGTGATATTTGGTAACCCATAGAGGGCTACGGTGAAAAAGGAAATATCTTCCGTTCAAAACTGGAAAGAAGCTTTCTGAGAAACTGCTCTGTGTTCTGTTAATTCATCTTACAGACTTACATCTTTACCTTCAAGAAGCCTTTCGCTAAGGCTGTTCTTGTGGAATTGGCAAAGTGATATTTGGTAACCCATAGAGGGCTACGGTGAAAAAGGAAATATCTTCCGTTCAAAACCGGAAAGAAGCTTTCTGAGAAACTGCTCTGTGTTCTGTTAATTCATCTCACAGAGTTACATCTTTCCCTTCAAGAAGCCTTTCGCTAAGGTTGTTCTTGTGGAATTGGCAAAGGGATATTTGGAAGCCCATAGAGGGCTATGGTGAAAAAGGAAATATCTTCCGTTCAAAACTGGAAAGAAGCTTTCTGAGAAACTGCTCTGTGTTCTTTTAATTCATCTCACAGAGTTACACCTTTCCCTTCAAGAAGCCTTTCGCTGAGGCTGTTCTTGTGGAATTGGCAAGGGGATATTTGGAAGCCCATAAAGGGCTGTGGTGAAAAAGGAAATATCTTCCGTTCAAAACTGGAAAGAAGCTTTCTGAGAAACTGCTCTGTGTTCTGTTAATTCATGTCACAGAGTTACATCTTTCCCTTCAAGAAGCCTTTCGCTAAGATTGTTCTTGTGGAATTGGTAAAGGGATATTTGGAAGCCCATAGAGGGCTATGATGAAAAAGGAAATATCTTCCGTTCAAAACTGGAAAGAAGTTTTCTGAGAAACTGCTCTGTGTTCTGTTAATTCATCTCACAGAGTTACATCTTTCCCTTCAAGAAGCCTTTCGCTAAGGCTGTTCTTGTGGAATTGGCAAAGGATATTTGAAAGCCCATAGAGGGCTATGGTGAAAAAGGAAATATCTTCCGTTCAAAACTGGAAAGAAGCTTTCTGAGAAACTGCTCTGTGTTCTGTTAATTCATCTCACAGAGTTACATCTTTCCCTTCAAGAAGCCTTTCGCTAAGATTGTTCTTGTGGAATTGGCGAAGGGATATTTGGAAGCCCATAGAGGGCTATGATGAAAAAGGAAATATCTTCCGTTCAAAACTGGAAAGAAGTTTTCTGAGAAACTGCTCTGTGTTCTGTTAATTCATCTCACAGAGTTACATCTTTCCCTTCAAGAAGCCTTTCGCTAAGGCTGTTCTTGTGGAATTGGCAAAGTTATATTAGGAAGCCCATAAAGGGCTATGGTGAAAAAGGAAATATCTTCCGGTTCAAAACTGGAAAGAAGCTTTCTGAGAAACTGCTCTGTGTTCTGTTAATTCATCTCACAGAGTTACATCTTTCCTTCAAGAAGCCTTCGCTAAGGCTGTTGTTGTGGAATTGGCAAAGTTATATTAGGAAGCCCATAAAGGGCTATGGTGAAAAGGAAATATCTTCCGTTGAAAACTGGAAAGAAGCTTTCTGAGAAACTGCTCTGTGTTCTGTTAATTCATCTCACAGAGTTACATCTTTCCCTTCAAGAATCCTTTCGCTAAGGTTATTCTTGTGGAATTGGCAAAGGATATTTGGAAGCCCATAGGGGCTATGGTGAAAAGGAAATATCTTCCGTTCAAAACTGGAAAGAAGCTTTCTGAGAAACTGCTCTGTGTTCTGTTAATTCATCTTACAGACTTACATCTTTCCTTCAAGAAGCCTTTCGCTAAGGCTGTTCTTGTGGAATTGGCAAAGGATATTTGGAAGCCCATAGAGGGCTACGGTGAAAAGGAAATATCTTCCGTTCAAAACTGGAAAGAAGCTTTCTGAGAAACTGCTCTATGTTCTGTTAATTCATATCACAGAGTTACACCTTTCCTTCAAGAAGCCTTTCGCTAAGGCTGTTCTTGTGGAATTGGCAAAGTGATATTTGGAAGCCCATAGAGGGCTACGGTGAAAAGGAAATATCTTCCGCTCAAAACTGGAAAGAAGCTTGAGAAACTGCTCTGTGTTCTGTTAATTCATCTCACAGAGTTACATCTTTCCTTCAAGAAGCCTTTCGCTAAGGCTGTTCTTGTGGAATTGGCAAAGGATATTTGGAAGCCCATAGAGGCTATGGTGAAAAGGAAATATCTTCCTTTCAAAACTGGAAAGAAGCTTTCTGAGAAACTGCTCTGTGTTCTTTTAATTCATCTCACACAATTACATCTTTCCTTCAAGAAGCCTTTCGCTAAGGTTGTTCTTGTGGAATTGGCAAAGGATATTTGGAAGCCCATAGGGGCTATGGTGAAAAGGAAATATCTTCCGTTCAAAACTGGAAAGAAGCTTGAGAAACTGCTCTGTGTTCTGTTAATTCATCTCACAGAGTTACATCTTTCCTTCAAGAAGCCTTTCGCTAAGGTTATTCTTGTGGAATTGGCAAAGGATATTTGGAAGCCCATAGGGGCTATGGTGAAAAGGAAATATCTTCCGTTCAAAACTGGAAAGAAGCTTTCTGAGAAACTGCTCTGTGTTCTGTTAATTCATCTCACACAATTACATCTTTCCTTCAAGAAGCCTTTCGCTAAGGCTGTTCTTGTGGAATTGGCAAAGTGATATTTGGTAACCCATAGAGGGCTATGGTGAAAAGGAAATATCTTCCGCTCAAAACTGGAAAGAAGCTTTCTGAGAAACTGCTCTGTGTTCTGTTAATTCATCTCACAGAGTTACATCTTTCCCTTCAAGAAGCCTTTCGCTAAGGCTGTTCTTGTGGAATTGGCAAGGATATTTGGAAGCCCATAGAGGGCTATGGTGAAAAGGAAATATCTTCCGTTCAAAACTGGAAAGAAGCTTTCTGAGAAACTGCTCTGTGTTCTTTTAATTCATCTCACAGAGTTACATCTTTCCCTTCAAGAAGCCTTCGCTAAGGTTGTTCTTGTGGAATTGGCAAAGGATATTTGGAAGCCCATAGAGGCTATGGTGAAAAAGGAAATATCTTCCGCTCAAAACTGGAAAGAAGCTTTCTGAGAAACTGCTCTGTGTTCTGTTAATTCATCTCACAGAGTTACATCTTTCCCTTCAAGAAGCCTTCGCTAAGGTTGTTCTTGTGGAATTGGCAAAGTGATATTTGGAAGCCCATAAAGGGCTATGGTGAAAAAGGAAATATCTTCCGCTCAAAACTGGAAAGAAGCTTTCTGAGAAACTGCTCTGTGTTCTGTTAATTCATCTCACAGAGTTACCTCTTTCCCTTCAAGAAGCCTTTCGCTAAGGCTGTTCTTGTGGAATTGGCAAAGGATATTTGGAAGCCCATAGAGGGCTATGGTGAAAAAGGAAATATCTTCCGTTCAAAACTGGAAAGAAGCTTTCTGAGAAACTGCTCTGTGTTCTGTTAATTCATCTCCCAGAGTTACATCTTTCCCTTCAAGAAGCCTTTCGCTAAGGCTGTTCTTGTGGAATTGGCAAAGGATATTTGGAAGCCCATAGAGGGCTATGGTGAAAAAGGAAATATCTTCCTTCAAAACTGGAAAGAAGCTTTCTGAGAAACTGCTCTGTGTTCTTTTAATTCATCTCACAGAGTTACATCTTTCCCTTCAAGAAGCCTTTCGCTAAGGTTGTTCTTGTGGAATTGGCAAAGGATATTTGGAAGCCCATAGGGCTATGGTGAAAAAGGAAATATCTTCCTTCAAAACTGGAAAGAAGCTTTCTGAGAAACTGCTCTGTGTTCTGTTAATTCATCTCACAGAGTTACATCTTTCCCTTCAAGAAGCCTTTCGCTAAGGGTGTTCTTGTGGAATTGGCAAAGTGATGTTAGGAAGCCCATAAGGGCTATGGTGAAAAAGGAAATATCTTCCGCTTCAAAACTGGAAAGAAGCTTTCTGAGAAACTGCTCTGTGTTCTGTTAATTCATCTCACAGAGTTACATCTTTCCTTCAAGAAGCCTTTCGCTAAGGCTGTTCTTGTGGAATTGGCAAAGGATATTTGGAAGCCCATAGAGGGCTATGGTGAAAAAGGAAATATCTTCCTTCAAAACTGGAAAGAAGCTTTCTGAGAAACTGCTCTGTGTTCTTTTAATTCATCTCACACAATTACATCTTTCCTTCAAGAAGCCTTTCGCTAAGGTTGTTCTTGTGGAATTGGCAAAGGATATTTGGAAGCCCATAGGGGCTATGGTGAAAAAGGAAATATCTTCCGCTCAAAACTGGAAAGAAGCTTGAGAAACTGCTCTGTGTTCTGTTAATTCATCTCACAGAGTTACATCTTTCCCTTCAAGAAGCCTTTCGCTAAGGCTGTTCTTGTGGAATTGGCAAAGTGATATTTGGAAGCCCATAGAGGGCTATGGTGAAAAAGGAAATATCTTCCGTTCAAAACTGGAAAGAAGCTTTCTGAGAAACTGCTCTGTGTTCTTTTAATTCATCTCACAGAGTTACATCTTTCCCTTCAAGAAGCCTTTCGCTAAGGCTGTTCTTGTGGAATTGGCAAGGGGATATTTGGAAGCCCATAAAGGGCTATGGTGAAAAAGGAAATATCTTCCGTTCAAAACTGGAAAGAAGCTTTCTGAGAAACTGCTCTGTGTTCTGTTAATTCATCTCACAGAGTTACATCTTTCCCTTCAAGAAGCCTTTCGCTAAGATTGTTCTTGTGGAATTGGCAAAGGATATTTGGAAGCCCATAGAGGGCTATGGTGAAAAGGAAATATCTTCCGCTCAAAACTGGAAAGAAGTTTTCTGAGAAACTGCTCTGTGTTCTGTTAATTCATCTCACAGAGTTACATCTTTCCTTCAAGAAGCCTTTCGCTAAGGCTGTTCTTGTGGAATTGGCAAAGGATATTTGGAAGCCCATAAAGGGCTATGGTGAAAAGGAAATATCTTCCGCTCAAAACCGGAAAGAAGCTTGAGAAACTGCTCTGTGTTCTGTTAATTCATCTCACAGAGTTACATCTTTCCTTCAAGAAGCCTTTCGCTAAGGCTGTTCTTGTGGAATTGGCAAAGGATATTTGGAAGCCCATAGAGGGCTATGGTGAAAAGGAAATATCTTCCGTTCAAAACTGGAAAGAAGCTTGAGAAACTGCTCTGTGTTCTGTTAATTCATCTCACAGAGTTACATCTTTCCTTCAAGAAGCCTTTCCCTAAGGCTGTTCTTGTGGAATTGGCAAAGTGATATTTGGAAGCCCATAAAGGGCTATGGTGAAAAGGAAATATCTTCCGCTCAAAACTGGAAAGAAGCTTTCTGAGAAACTGCTCTGTGTTCTGTTAATTCATCTCAGAGTTACATCTTTCCCTTCAAGAAGCCTTTCGCTAAGGCTGTTCTTGTGGAATTGGCAAAGTGATATTTGGAAGCCCATAGAGGGCTACGGTGAAAAGGAAATATCTTCCGCTCAAAACTGGAAAGAAGCTTTCTGAGAAACTGCTCTGTGTTCTGTTAATTCATCTCACAGAGTTACATCTTTCCTTCAAGAAGCCTTTCGCTAAGGCTGTTCTTGTGGAATTGGCAAAGGATATTTGGAAGCCCATAGAGGGCTATGGTGAAAAGGAAATATCTTCCGTTCAAAACTGGAAAGAAGCTTGAGAAACTGCTCTGTGTTCTGTTAATTCATCTCACAGAGTTACATCTTTCCTTCAAGAAGCCTTTCGCTAAGGTTGTTCTTGTGGAATTGGCAAAGGATATTTGGAAGCCCATAGAGGGCTATGGTGAAAAGGAAATATCTTCCGCTCAAAACTGGAAAGAAGCTTTCTGAGAAACTGCTCTGTGTTCTGTTAATTCATCTTACAGACTTACATCTTTCCTTCAAGAAGCCTTTCGCTAAGGCTGTTCTTGTGGAATTGGCAAGTGATATTTGGTAACCCATAGAGGGCTATGGTGAAAAGGAAATATCTTCCGCTCAAAACTGGAAAGAAGCTTTCTGAGAAACTGCTCTGTGTTCTGTTAATTCATCTCAGAGTTACATCTTTCCCTTCAAGAAGCCTTTCGCTAAGGCTGTTCTTGTGGAATTGGCAAGGATATTTGGAAGCCCATAGAGGGCTATGGTGAAAAGGAAATATCTTCCGCTCAAAACTGGAAAGAAGCTTTCTGAGAAACTGCTCTGTGTTCTGTTAATTCATCTCACAGAGTTACATCTTTCCTTCAAGAAGCCTTTCGCTAAGGCTTGTTCTTGTGGAATTGGCAAAGGATATTTGGAAGCCCATAGAGGGCTATGGTGAAAAGGAAATATCTTCCGCTCAAAACTGGAAAGAAGCTTTCTGAGAAACTGCTCTGTGTTCTGTTAATTCATCTCACAGAGTTACATCTTTCCTTCAAGAAGCCTTTCGCTAAGGCTGTTCTTGTGGAATTGGCAAAGTGATATTTGGAAGCCCATAGAGGGCTATGGTGAAAAGGAAATATCTTCCGTTCAAAACTGGAAAGAAGCTTTCTGAGAAACTGCTCTGTGTTCTGTTAATTCATCTCACAGAGTTACATCTTTCCTTCAAGAAGCCTTTCGCTAAGGTTGTTCTTGTGGAATTGGCAAAGGATATTTGGAAGCCCATAGGGCTATGGTGAAAAGGAAATATCTTCCGCTCAAAACTGGAAAGAAGCTTTCTGAGAAACTGCTCTGTGTTCTGTTAATTCATCTCACAGAGTTACATCTTTCCCTTCAAGAAGCCTTTCGCTAAGGCTGTTCTTGTGGAATTGGCAAAGGATATTTGGAAGCCCATAGAGGGCTACGGTGAAAAGGAAATATCTTCCGCTCAAAACTGGAAAGAAGCTTTCTGAGAAACTGCTCTGTGTTCTGTTAATTCATCTCACAGAGTTACATCTTTCCCTTCAAGAAGCCTTTCGCTAAGGCTGTTCTTGTGGAATTGGCAAGGATATTTGGAAGCCCATAGAGGGCTATGGTGAAAAGGAAATATCTTCCGCTCAAAACTGGAAAGAAGCTTTCTGAGAAACTGCTCTGTGTTCTGTTAATTCATCTCACAGAGTTACATCTTTCCCTTCAAGAAGCCTTCGCTAAGGCTTGTTCTTGTGGAATTGGCAAGGGATATTTGGAAGCCCATAGAGGGCTATGGTGAAAAGGAAATATCTTCCGCTCAAAACTGGAAAGAAGCTTTCTGAGAAACTGCTCTGTGTTCTGTTAATTCATCTCACAGAGTTACATCTTTCCCTTCAAGAAGCCTTCGCTAAGGCTGTTCTTGTGGAATTGGCAAAGGATATTTGGAAGCCCATAGAGGGCTATGGTGAAAAGGAAATATCTTCCGTTCAAAACTGGAAAGAAGCTTTCTGAGAAACTGCTTTGTGTTCTGTTAATTCATCTCACAGAGTTACATCTTTCCCTTCAAGAAGCCTTTCGCTAAGGTTGTTCTTGTGGAATTGGCAAAGGATATTTGGAAGCCCATAGAGGGCTATGGTGAAAAGGAAATATCTTCCGCTCAAAACTGGAAAGAAGCTTTCTGAGAAACTGCTCTGTGTTCTGTTAATTCATCTCACAGAGTTACATCTTTCCTTCAAGAAGCCTTCGCTAAGGCTGTTCTTGTGGAATTGGCAAAGTGATATTTGGAAGCCCATAGAGGGCTATGGTGAAAAAGGAAATATCTTCCGTTCAAAACTGGAAAGAAGCTTTCTGAGAAACTGCTCTGTGTTCTGTTAATTCATCTCACAGAGTTACATCTTTCCCTTCAAGAAGCCTTTCGCTAAGGCTGTTCTTGTGGAATTGGCAAAGGATATTTGGAAGCCCATAGGGGGCTATGGTGAAAAAGGAAATATCTTCCGCTCAAAACTGGAAAGAATCTTTCTGAGAAACTGCTCTGTGTTCTGTTAATTCATCTCACAGAGTTACATCTTTCCCTTCAAGAAGCCTTTCGCTAATGCTGTTCTTGTGGAATTGGCAAAGGATATTAGGAAGCCCATAAAGGGCTATGGTGAAAAAGGAAATATCTTCCGCTTAAAACTGGAAAGAAGCTTTCTGAGAAACTGCTCTGTGTTCTGTTAATTCATATCACAGAGTTACATCTTTCCTTCAAGAAGCCTTCGCTAAGGCTGTTCTTGTGGAATTGGCAAAGTGATATTTGAAGCCCATAGAGGGCTATGGTGAAAAAGGAAATATCTTCCGCTCAAAACTGGAAAGAAGCTTTCTGAGAAACTGCTCTGTGTTCTGTTAATTCATCTCACAGAGTTACATCTTTCCCTTCAAGAAGCCTTTCGCTAAGGCTGTTCTTGTGGAATTGGCAAAGTGATATTTGGAAGCCCATAGAGGGCTATGGTGAAAAGGAAATATCTTCCGCTCAAAACTGGAAAGAAGCTTGAGAGAAACTGCTCTGTGTTCTGTTAATTCATCTCACAGAGTTACATCTTTCCTTCAAGAAGCCTTTCGCTAAGGCTGTTCTTGTGGAATTGGCAAAGGATATTTGGAGAAGCCCATAAAGGGCTATGGTGAAAAGGAAATATCTTCCTTCAAAACTGGAAAGAAGCTTTGAGAAACTGCTCTGTGTTCTGTTAATTCATCTCACAGAGTTACATCTTTCCTTCAAGAAGCCTTTCGCTAAGGCTGTTCTTGTGGAATTGGCAAGGAGATATTTGGAAGCCCATAAAGGGCTATGGTGAAAAGGAAATATCTTCCGCTCAAAACTGGAAAGAAGCTTTCTGAGAAACTGCTCTGTGTTCTGTTAATTCATCTCACAGAGTTACATCTTTCCCTTCAAGAAGCCTTTCGCTAAGATTGTTCTTGTGGAATTGGCAAGGATATTTGGAAGCCCATAGAGGGCTATGGTGAAAAAGGAAATATCTTCCGCTCAAAACTGGAAAGAAGTTTCTGAGAAACTGCTCTGTGTTCTGTTAATTCATCTCACAGAGTTACATCTTTCCTTCAAGAAGCCTTTCGCTAAGGCTGTTCTTGTGGAATTGGCAAAGGATATTTGGAAGCCCATAGAGGGCTATGGTGAAAAGGAAATATCTTCCGCTCAAAACTGGAAAGAAGCTTTCTGAGAAACTGCTCTGTGTTCTGTTAATTCATCTCACAGAGTTACATCTTTCCCTTCAAGAAGCCTTTCGCTAAGGCTGTTCTTGTGGAATTGGCAAAGGATATTTGGAAGCCCATAAAGGGCTATGGTGAAAAGGAAATATCTTCCGCTCAAAACTGAAAGAAGCTTTCTGAGAAACTGCTCTGTGTTCTGTTAATTCATCTCACAGAGTTACATCTTTCCTTCAAGAAGCCTTTCGCTAAGGCTGTTGTTGTGGAATTGGCAAAGTGATATTAGGAAGCCCATAAAGGGCTATGGTGAAAAGGAAATATCTTCCGCTCAAAACTGGAAAGAAGCTTTCTGAGAAACTGCTCTGTGTTCTGTTAATTCATCTCACAGAGTTACATCTTTCCTTCAAGAAGCCTTTCGCTAAGGCTGTTCTTGTGGAATTGGCAAAGGATATTTGGAAGCCCATAGAGGCTATGGTGAAAAGGAAATATCTTCCGCTCAAAACTGGAAAGAAGCTTGAGAAACTGCTCTGTGTTCTGTTAATTCATCTCACAGAGTTACATCTTTCCTTCAAGAATCCTTTCGCTAAGGTTGTTCTTGTGGAATTGGCAAGGATATTTGGAAGCCCATAGAGGGCTATGGTGAAAAGGAAATATCTTCCGCTCAAAACTGGAAAGAAGCTTTCTGAGAAACTGCTCTGTGTTCTGTTAATTCATCTCACAGAGTTACATCTTTCCTTCAAGAAGCCTTTCGCTAAGGCTGTTCTTGTGGAATTGGCAAAGTGATATTTGGAAGCCCATAGAGGGCTACGGTGAAAAGGAAATATCTTCCGCTCAAAACTGGAAAGAAGCTTTCTGAGAAACTGCTCTGTGTTCTGTTAATTCATCTCACAGAGTTACATCTTTCCCTTCAAGAAGCCTTTCGCTAAGGCTGTTCTTGTGGAATTGGCAAGGATATTTGGAAGCCCATAGAGGGCTATGGTGAAAAGGGAAATATCTTCCGCTCAAAACTGGAAAGAAGCTTCTGAGAAACTGCTCTGTGTTCTTTAATTCATCTCACAGAGTTACATCTTTCCTTCAAGAAGCCTTTCGCTAAGGTTGTTCTTGTGGAATTGGCAAAGGATATTTGGAAGCCCATAGAGGGCTATGGTGAAAAGGAAATATCTTCCGCTCAAAACTGGAAAGAAGCTTTCTGAGAAACTGCTCTGTGTTCTGTTAATTCATCTCACAGAGTTACATCTTTCCCTTCAAGAAGCCTTCGCTAAGGCTGTTCTTGTGGAATTGGCAAAGGATATTTGGAAGCCCATAGAGGGCTATGGTGAAAAAGGAAATATCTTCCGCTCAAAACTGGAAAGAAGCTTTCTGAGAAACTGCTCTGTGTTCTGTTAATTCATATCACAGAGTTACATCTTTCCTTCAAGAAGCCTTCGCTAAGGCTGTTCTTGTGGAATTGGCAAAGTGATATTTGGAAGCCCATAGAGGGCTATGGTGAAAAGGAAATATCTTCCGCTCAAAACTGGAAAGAAGCTTTCTGAGAAACTGCTCTGTGTTCTGTTAATTCATCTCACAGAGTTACATCTTTCCTTCAAGAAGCCTTTCGCTAAGGCTGTTCTTGTGGAATTGGCAAAGGATATTTGGAAGCCCATAGAGGGCTATGGTGAAAAAGGAAATATCTTCCGCTTCAAAACTGGAAAGAAGCTTGAGAAACTGCTCTGTGTTCTGTTAATTCATCTCACAGAGTTACATCTTTCCTTCAAGAAGCCTTTCGCTAAGGCTGTTCTTGTGGAATTGGCAAGGATATTTGGAAGCCCATAAAGGGCTATGGTGAAAAGGAAATATCTTCCGCTCAAAACTGGAAAGAAGCTTTCTGAGAAACTGCTCTGTGTTCTGTTAATTCATCTCACAGAGTTACATCTTCCCTTCAAGAAGCCTTCGCTAAGGCTGTTCTTGTGGAATTGGCAAAGGATATTTGGAAGCCCATAGAGGGCTATGGTGAAAAGGAAATATCTTCCGCTCAAAACTGGAAAGAAGTTTTCTGAGAAACTGCTCTGTGTTCTGTTAATTCATCTCACAGAGTTACATCTTTCCTTCAAGAAGCCTTTCGCTAAGGCTGTTCTTGTGGAATTGGCAAAGGGATATTTGGAAGCCCATAGAGGGCTATGGTGAAAAAGGAAATATCTTCCGCTTCAAAACCGGAAAGAAGCTTTCTGAGAAACTGCTCTGTGTTCTGTTAATTCATCTCACAGAGTTACATCTTTCCCTTCAAGAAGCCTTTCGCTAAGGCTGTTCTTGTGGAATTGGCAAAGGATATTTGGAAGCCCATAGAGGGCTATGGTGAAAAAGGAAATATCTTCCGCTCAAAACTGGAAAGAAGCTTTCTGAGAAACTGCTCTGTGTTCTGTTAATTCATCTCACAGAGTTACATCTTTCCTTCAAGAAGCTTTCGCTAAGGCTGTTCTTGTGGAATTGGCAAAGGATATTTGGAAGCCCATAGAGGGCTACGGTGAAAAGGAAATATCTTCCGCTCAAAACTGGAAAGAAGCTTTCTGAGAAACTGCTCTGTGTTCTGTTAATTCATCTCACAGAGTTACATCTTTCCTTCAAGAAGTTTTCGCTAAGGCTGTTCTTGTGGAATTGGCAAAGTGATATTTGGAAGCCCATAGAGGGCTATGGTGAAAAGGAAATATCTTCCGCTCAAAACTGGAAAGAAGCTTTCTGAGAAACTGCTCTGTGTTCTGTTAATTCATCTCACAGAGTTACATCTTTCCTTCAAGAAGCCTTCGCTAAGGCTGTTCTTGTGGAATTGGCAAAGGATATTAGGAAGCCCATAAAGGGCTATGGTGAAAAAGGAAATATCTTCCGCTCAAAACCGGAAAGAAGCTTTCTGAGAAACTGCTCTGTGTTCTGTTAATTCATCTCACAGAGTTACATCTTTCCTTCAAGAAGCCTTTCGCTAAGGCTGTTCTTGTGGAATTGGCAAAGTGATATTAGGAAGCCCATAGAGGGCTATGGTGAAAAAGGAAATATCTTCCGCTCAAAACTGGAAAGAAGCTTTCTGAGAAACTGCTCTGTGTTCTGTTAATTCATCTCACAGAGTTACATCTTTCCTTCAAGAAGCCTTTCGCTAAGGCTGTTCTTGTGGAATTGGCAAAGTGATATTTGGAAGCCCATAGAGGGCTATGGTGAAAAGGAAATATCTTCCGCTCAAAACTGGAAAGAAGCTTTCTGAGAAACTGCTCTGTGTTCTGTTAATTCATCTCACAGAGTTACATCTTTCCTTCAAGAAGCCTTCGCTAAGGCTGTTCTTGTGGAATTGGCAAAGGATATTTGGAAGCCCATAGAGGGCTATGGTGAAAAGGAAATATCTTCCGCTCAAAACTGGAAAGAAGCTTTCTGAGAAACTGCTCTGTGTTCTGTTAATTCATCTCACAGAGTTACATCTTTCCCTTCAAGAAGCCTTCGCTAAGGCTGTTCTTGTGGAATTGGCAAAGGATATTTGGAAGCCCATAGAGGGCTATGGTGAAAAAGGAAATATCTTCCGCTCAAAACTGGAAAGAAGCTTTCTGAGAAACTGCTCTGTGTTCTGTTAATTCATCTCACAGAGTTACATCTTTCCTTCAAGAAGCTCGCTAAGGCTGTTCTTGTGGAATTGGCAAAGGATATTTGGAAGCCCATAAAGGGCTATGGTGAAAAGGAAATATCTTCCGCTCAAAACTGGAAAGAAGCTTTCTGAGAAACTGCTCTGTGTTCTGTTAATTCATCTCACAGAGTTACATCTTTCCTTCAAGAAGCCTTTCGCTAAGGCTGTTCTTGTGGAATTGGCAAAGGATATTTGGAAGCCCATAGAGGCTATGGTGAAAAGGAAATATCTTCCGCTCAAAACTGGAAAGAAGCTTTCTGAGAAACTGCTCTGTGTTCTGTTAATTCATCTCACAGAGTTACATCTTTCCCTTCAAGAAGCCTTTCGCTAAGGTTGTTCTTGTGGAATTGGCAAAGGATATTTGGAAGCCCATAGGGGCTATGGTGAAAAGGAAATATCTTCCGCTCAAAACTGGAAAGAAGCTTTCTGAGAAACTGCTCTGTGTTCTGTTAATTCATCTCACAGAGTTACATCTTTCCTTCAAGAAGCCTTTCGCTAAGGCTGTTCTTGTGGAATTGGCAAAGGATATTTGGAAGCCCATAGAGGGCTATGGTGAAAAGGAAATATCTTCCGCTTAAAACTGGAAAGAAGCTTTCTGAGAAACTGCTCTGTGTTCTGTTAATTCATCTCACAGAGTTACATCTTTCCCTTCAAGAAGCCTTTCGCTAAGGCTGTTCTTGTGGAATTGGCAAAGTGATATTTGAAGCCCATAGAGGGCTATGGTGAAAAGGAAATATCTTCCGCTCAAAACTGGAAAGAAGCTTGAGAAACTGCTCTGTGTTCTGTTAATTCATCTCACAGAGTTACATCTTTCCTTCAAGAAGCCTTTCGCTAAGGCTGTTCTTGTGGAATTGGCAAAGTGATATTTGGAAGCCCATAGAGGGCTATGGTGAAAAGGAAATATCTTCCGCTCAAAACTGGAAAGAAGCTTTCTGAGAAACTGCTCTGTGTTCTGTTAATTCATCTCACAGAGTTACATCTTTCCTTTCAAGAAGCCTTTCGCTAAGACTGTTCTTGTGGAATTGGCAAAGTGACATTTGGAAGCCCATAGAGGGCTATGGTGAAAAGGAAATATCTTCCGTTCAAAACTGGAAAGAAGCTTTCTGAGAAACTGCTCTGTGTTCTGTTAATTCATCTCACAGAGTTACATCTTTCCCTTCAAGAAGCCTTTCGCTAAGGCTGTGTTTGTGGAATTGGCAAAGGGATATTTGGAAGCCCATAGAGGGCTATGGTGAAAAGGAAATATCTTCCGCTCAAAACTGGAAAGAAGCTTTCTGAGAAACTGCTCTGTGTTCTGTTAATTCATCTCACAGAGTTACATCTTTCCTTCAAGAAGCCTTTCGCTAAGGCTGTTCTTGTGGAATTGGCAAAGGATATTTGGAAGCCCATAAAGGGCTATGGTGAAAAGGAAATATCTTCCGCTCAAAACTGGAAAGAAGCTTTCTGAGAAACTGCTCTGTGTTCTGTTAATTCATCTCACAGAGTTACATCTTTCCCTTCAAGAAGCCTTCGCTAAGGCTGTTCTTGTGGAATTGGCAAAGGATATTTGGAAGCCCATAGAGGGCTATGGTGAAAAGGAAATATCTTCCGTTCAAAACTGGAAAGAAGCTTGAGAAACTGCTCTGTGTTCTGTTAATTCATCTCACAGAGTTACATCTTTCCCTTCAAGAAGCCTTTCGCTAAGGCTGTTCTTGTGGAATTGGCAAAGGATATTTGGAAGCCCATAGAGGCTATGGTGAAAAAGGAAATATCTTCCGCTCAAAACTGGAAAGAAGCTTTCTGAGAAACTGCTCTGTGTTCTGTTAATTCATCTCACAGAGTTACATCTTTCCTTCAAGAAGCCTTCGCTAAGGCTGTTCTTGTGGAATTGGCAAAGGATATTTGGAAGCCCATAGAGGGCTATGGTGAAAAGGAAATATCTTCCGCTCAAAACTGGAAAGAAGCTTTCTGAGAAACTGCTCTGTGTTCTGTTAATTCATCTCACAGAGTTACATCTTTCCCTTCAAGAAGCCTTTCGCTAAGGCTGTTCTTGTGGAATTGGCAAAGGATATTTGGAAGCCCATAGAGGGCTATGGTGAAAAGGAAATATCTTCCGCTCAAAACTGGAAAGAAGCTTTCTGAGAAACTGCTCTGTGTTCTGTTAATTCATCTCACAGAGTTACATCTTTCCTTCAAGAAGCCTTTCGCTAAGGCTGTTCTTGTGGAATTGGCAAAGGATATTTGGAAGCCCATAAAGGGCTATGGTGAAAAAGGAAATATCTTCCGCTCAAAACTGGAAAGAAGCTTTCTGAGAAACTGCTCTGTGTTCTGTTAATTCATCTCACAGAGTTACATCTTTCCTTCAAGAAGCCTTTCGCTAAGGCTGTTCTTGTGGAATTGGCAAAGTGATATTTGGAAGCCCATAGAGGGCTATGGTGAAAAGGAAATATCTTCCTCAAAACTGGAAAGAAGCTTTCTGAGAAACTGCTCTGTGTTCTGTTAATTCATCTCACAGAGTTACATCTTTCCCTTCAAGAAGCCTTTCGCTAAGGCTGTTCTTGTGGAATTGGCAAGGATATTTGGAAGCCCATAGAGGGCTATGGTGAAAAGGAAATATCTTCCTTCAAAACTGGAAAGAAGCTTTCTGAGAAACTGCTCTGTGTTCTGTTAATTCATCTCACAGAGTTACATCTTTCCTTCAAGAAGCCTTTCGCTAAGGTTGTTCTTGTGGAATTGGCAAAGGATATTTGGAAGCCCATAGAGGGCTATGGTGAAAAGGAAATATCTTCCGCTCAAAACTGGAAAGAAGCTTTCTGAGAAACTGCTCTGTGTTCTGTTAATTCATCTCACAGAGTTACATCTTTCCTTCAAGAAGTTTTCGCTAAGGCTGTTCTTGTGGAATTGGCAAAGTGATATTTGGAAGCCCATAGAGGGCTATGGTGAAAAGGAAATATCTTCCGCTCAAAACTGGAAAGAAGCTTTCTGAGAAACTGCTCTGTGTTCTGTTAATTCATCTCACAGAGTTACATCTTTCCTTCAAGAAGCCTTTCGCTAAGGCTGTTCTTGTGGAATTGGCAAGGATATTTGGAAGCCCATAGAGGGCTATGGTGAAAAAGGAAATATCTTCCGCTCAAAACTGGAAAGAAGCTTTCTGAGAAACTGCTCTGTGTTCTGTTAATTCATCTCACAGAGTTACATCTTTCCCTTCAAGAAGCCTTTCGCTAAGGCTGTTCTTGTGGAATTGGCAAAGGATATTTGGAAGCCCATAGAGGGCTATGGTGAAAAAGGAAATATCTTCCGCTCAAAACTGGAAAGAAGCTTTCTGAGAAACTGCTCTGTGTTCTGTTAATTCATCTCACAGAGTTACATCTTTCCTTCAAGAAGCCTTTCGCTAAGGCTGTTCTTGTGGAATTGGCAAAGGATATTTGGAAGCCCATAGGGCTATGGTGAAAAAGGAAATATCTTCCGCTCAAAACTGGAAAGAAGCTTTCTGAGAAACTGCTCTGTGTTCTGTTAATTCATCTCACAGAGTTACATCTTTCCTTCAAGAAGCCTTTCGCTAAGGCTGTTCTTGTGGAATTGGCAAAGGATATTTGGAAGCCCATAGAGGGCTATGGTGAAAAAGGAAATATCTTCCGCTCAAAACTGGAAAGAAGCTTTCTGAGAAACTGCTCTGTGTTCTGTTAATTCATCTCACAGAGTTACATCTTTCCTTCAAGAAGCCTTTCGCTAAGGCTGTTCTTGTGGAATTGGCAAAGGATATTTGGAAGCCCATAGAGGGCTATGGTGAAAAGGAAATATCTTCCGCTCAAAACTGGAAAGAAGCTTGAGAAACTGCTCTGTGTTCTGTTAATTCATCTCACAGAGTTACATCTTTCCTTCAAGAAGCCTTCGCTAAGGCTGTTCTTGTGGAATTGGCAAAGGATATGGAAGCCCATAGAGGGCTATGGTGAAAAAGGAAATATCTTCCGCTCAAAACTGGAAAGAAGCTTTCTGAGAAACTGCTCTGTGTTCTGTTAATTCATCTCACAGAGTTACATCTTTCCTTCAAGAAGCCTTTCGCTAAGGCTGTTCTTGTGGAATTGGCAAAGGATATTTGGAAGCCCATAGGGCTATGGTGAAAAAGGAAATATCTTCCGCTCAAAACTGGAAAGAAGCTTTCTGAGAAACTGCTCTGTGTTCTGTTAATTCATATCACAGAGTTACATCTTTCCTTCAAGAAGCCTTTCGCTAAGGCTGTTCTTGTGGAATTGGCAAAGTGATATTTGGAAGCCCATAGAGGGCTATGGTGAAAAGGAAATATCTTCCGCTTCAAAACTGGAAAGAAGCTTTCTGAGAAACTGCTCTGTGTTCTGTTAATTCATCTCACAGAGTTACATCTTTCCCTTCAAGAAGCCTTTCGCTAAGGCTGTTCTTGTGGAATTGGCAAAGGATATTTGGAAGCCCATAGAGGGCTATGGTGAAAAGGAAATATCTTCCGCTCAAAACTGGAAAGAAGCTTTCTGAGAAACTGCTCTGTGTTCTGTTAATTCATCTCACAGAGTTACATCTTTCCCTTCAAGAAGCCTTCGCTAAGGCTGTTCTTGTGGAATTGGCAAAGGATATTTGGAAGCCCATAGAGGGCTATGGTGGTGAAAAGGAAATATCTTCCGCTCAAAACTGGAAAGAAGCTTGAGAAACTGCTCTGTGTTCTGTTAATTCATCTCACAGAGTTACATCTTTCCTTCAAGAAGCCTTTCGCTAAGGCTGTTCTTGTGGAATTGGCAAAGGGATATTTGGAAGCCCATAGAGGGCTATGGTGAAAAGGAAATATCTTCCGTCAAAACTGGAAAGAAGCTTTCTGAGAAACTGCTCTGTGTTCTGTTAATTCATCTCACAGAGTTACATCTTTCCTTCAAGAAGCCTTTCGCTAAGGTTGTTCTTGTGGAATTGGCAAAGGATATTTGGAAGCCCATAGAGGGCTATGGTGAAAAGGAAATATCTTCCGCTCAAAACTGGAAAGAAGCTTTCTGAGAAACTGCTCTGTGTTCTGTTAATTCATCTCACAGAGTTACATCTTTCCTTCAAGAAGCCTTTCGCTAAGGCTGTTCTTGTGGAATTGGCAAAGGGATATTTGGAAGCCCATAGAGGGCTATGGTGAAAAGGAAATATCTTCCGCTCAAAACTGGAAAGAAGCTTTCTGAGAAACTGCTCTGTGTTCTGTTAATTCATCTCACAGAGTTACATCTTTCCTTCAAGAAGCCTTTCGCTAAGGCTGTTCTTGTGGAATTGGCAAGGGATATTTGGAAGCCCATAAAGGGCTATGGTGAAAAGGAAATATCTTCCGCTCAAAACTGGAAAGAAGCTTTCTGAGAAACTGCTCTGTGTTCTGTTAATTCATCTCACAGAGTTACATCTTTCCCTTCAAGAAGCCTTTCGCTAAGGTTGTTCTTGTGGGAATTGGCAAAGGGATATTTGGAAGCCCATAGAGGGCTATGGTGAAAAAGGAAATATCTTCCGCTCAAAACTGGAAAGAAGCTTTTCTGAGAAACTGCTCTGTGTTCTGTTAATTCATCTCACAGAGTTACATCTTTTCCCTTCAAGAAGCCTTCGCTAAGGCTGTTCTTGTGGAATTGGCAAAGGATATTTGGAAGCCCATAGAGGGCTATGGTGAAAAGGAAATATCTTCCGTTCAAAACTGGAAAGAAGCTTGAGAAACTGCTCTGTGTTCTGTTAATTCATCTCACAGAGTTACATCTTTCCCTTCAAGAAGCCTTTCGCTAAGGCTGTTCTTGTGGAATTGGCAAAGGATATTTGGAAGCCCATAGAGGGCTATGGTGAAAAAGGAAATATCTTCCGTTCAAAACTGGAAAGAAGCTTTCTGAGAAACTGCTCTGTGTTCTGTTAATTCATCTCACAGAGTTACATCTTTCCTTCAAGAAGCCTTTCGCTAAGGCTGTTCTTGTGGAATTGGCAAAGGATATTTGGAAGCCCATAGAGGGCTATGGTGAAAAGGAAATATCTTCCGCTCAAAACTGGAAAGAAGTTTTCTGAGAAACTGCTCTGTGTTCTGTTAATTCATCTCACAGAGTTACATCTTTCCCTTCAAGAAGCCTTTCGCTAAGGCTGTTCTTGTGGAATTGGCAAAGGATATTTGGAAGCCCATAGAGGGCTATGGTGAAAAGGAAATATCTTCCGCTCAAAACTGGAAAGAAGCTTTCTGAGAAACTGCTCTGTGTTCTGTTAATTCATCTCACAGAGTTACATCTTTCCTTCAAGAAGCCTTCGCTAAGGCTGTTCTTGTGGAATTGGCAAAGGATATTTGGAAGCCCATAGAGGCTATGGTGAAAAGGAAATATCTTCCGCTCAAAACTGGAAAGAAGCTTTCTGAGAAACTGCTCTGTGTTCTGTTAATTCATCTCACAGAGTTACATCTTTCCTTCAAGAAGCCTTTCGCTAAGGCTGTTCTTGTGGAATTGGCAAAGGATATTTGGAAGCCCATAGAGGGCTATGGTGAAAAGGAAATATCTTCCGCTCAAAACTGGAAAGAAGCTTTCTGAGAAACTGCTCTGTGTTCTGTTAATTCATCTCACAGAGTTACATCTTTCCCTTCAAGAAGCCTTTCGCTAAGGCTGTTCTTGTGGAATTGGCAAAGTGATATTTGGAAGCCCATAGAGGGCTATGGTGAAAAGGAAATATCTTCCGTTCAAAACTGGAAAGAAGCTTTCTGAGAAACTGCTCTGTGTTCTGTTAATTCATCTCACAGAGTTACATCTTTCCTTCAAGAAGCCTTTCGCTAAGGCTGTTCTTGTGGAATTGGCAAAGGATATTTGGAAGCCCATAGAGGGGTGAAAAGGAAATATCTTCCGCTCAAAACTGGAAAGAAGCTTTCTGAGAAACTGCTCTGTGTTCTGTTAATTCATCTCACAGAGTTACATCTTTCCTTCAAGAAGCCTTTCGCTAAGGCTGTTCTTGTGGAATTGGCAAAGTGATATTTGGAAGCCCATAGAGGGCTACGGTGAAAAGGAAATATCTTCCGTTCAAAACTGGAAAGAAGCTTTCTGAGAAACTGCTCTGTGTTCTGTTAATTCATCTCACAGAGTTACATCTTTCCTTCAAGAAGCCTTCGCTAAGGTTGTTCTTGTGGAATTGGCAAGGATATTTGGAAGCCCTAGAGGGCTATGGTGAAAAAGGAAATATCTTCCGCTCAAAACTGGAAAGAAGCTTTCTGAGAAACTGCTCTGTGTTCTGTTAATTCATCTCACAGAGTTACATCTTTCCTTCAAGAAGCCTTTCGCTAAGGTTGTTCTTGTGGAATTGGCAAAGGGATATTTGGAAGCCCATAGAGGGCTATGGTGAAAAAGGAAATATCTTCCGCTCAAAACTGGAAAGAAGCTTTCTGAGAAACTGCTCTGTGTTCTGTTAATTCATCTCACAGAGTTACATCTTTCCTTCAAGAAGCCTTTCGCTAAGGCTGTTCTTGTGGAATTGGCAAAGGATATTTGGAAGCCCATAGAGGGCTATGGTGAAAAAGGAAATATCTTCCGCTCAAAACTGGAAAGAAGCTTTCTGAGAAACTGCTCTGTGTTCTGTTAATTCATCTCACAGAGTTACATCTTTCCTTCAAGAATCCTTTCGCTAAGGTTGTTCTTGTGGAATTGGCAAAGGGATATTTGGAAGCCCATAGGGGCTATGGTGAAAAGGAAATATCTTCCGCTCAAAACTGGAAAGAAGCTTTCTGAGAAACTGCTCTGTGTTCTGTTAATTCATCTCACAGAGTTACATCTTTCCCTTCAAGAAGCCTTTCGCTAAGGCTGTTCTTGTGGAATTGGCAAAGGATATTTGGAAGCCCATAGAGGGCTATGGTGAAAAAGGAAATATCTTCCGCTCAAAACTGGAAAGAAGCTTTCTGAGAAACTGCTCTGTGTTCTCTTAATTCATATCACAGAGTTACATCTTTCCTTCAAGAAGCCTTTCGCTAAGGCTGTTCTTGTGGAATTGGCAAAGTGATATTTGAAGCCCATAGAGGGCTACGGTGAAAAGGAAATATCTTCCGCTCAAAACTGGAAAGAAGCTTTCTGAGAAACTGCTCTGTGTTCTGTTAATTCATCTCACAGAGTTACATCTTTCCTTCAAGAAGCCTTTCGCTAAGGCTGTTCTTGTGGAATTGGCAAAGGATATTTGGTAACCCATAGAGGGCTACGGTGAAAAAGGAAATATCTTCCGCTCAAAACTGGAAAGAAGCTTTCTGAGAAACTGCTCTGTGTTCTGTTAATTCATCTCACAGAGTTACATCTTTCCTTCAAGAAGCCTTTCGCTAAGGCTGTTCTTGTGGAATTGGCAAAGGATATTTGGAAGCCCATAAAGGGCTATGGTGAAAAGGAAATATCTTCCGCTCAAAACTGGAAAGAAGCTTTCTGAGAAACTGCTCTGTGTTCTGTTAATTCATCTCACAGAGTTACATCTTTCCCTTCAAGAAGCCTTTCGCTAAGGCTGTTCTTGTGGAATTGGCAAAGGATATTTGGAAGCCCATAAAGGGCTATGGTGAAAAAGGAAATATCTTCCGCTCAAAACTGGAAAGAAGCTTTCTTGAGAAACTGCTCTGTGTTCTGTTAATTCATCTCACAGAGTTACATCTTTCCTTCAAGAAGCCTTTCGCTAAGGCTGTTCTTGTGGAATTGGCAAAGGATATTTGGAAGCCCATAGAGGGCTATGGTGAAAAAGGAAATATCTTCCGCTCAAAACTGGAAAGAAGCTTTCTGAGAAACTGCTCTGTGTTCTGTTAATTCATCTCACAGAGTTACATCTTTCCTTCAAGAAGCCTTTCGCTAAGGCTGTTCTTGTGGAATTGGCAAGGATATTTGGAAGCCCATAAAGGGCTATGGTGAAAAGGAAATATCTTCCGCTCAAAACTGGAAAGAAGCTTTCTGAGAAACTGCTCTGTGTTCTGTTAATTCATATCACAGAGTTACATCTTTCCTTCAAGAAGCCTTTCGCTAAGATTGTTCTTGTGGAATTGGCAAAGGATATTTGGAAGCCCATAGAGGGCTATGATGAAAAGGAAATATCTTCCGCTCAAAACTGGAAAGAAGCTTTCTGAGAAACTGCTCTGTGTTCTGTTAATTCATCTCACAGAGTTACATCTTTCCTTCAAGAAGCCTTTCGCTAAGGCTGTTCTTGTGGAATTGGCAAAGGATATTTGGAAGCCCATAAAGGGCTATGGTGAAAAAGAAATATCTTCCGCTCAAAACCGGAAAGAAGCTTTCTGAGAAACTGCTCTGTGTTCTGTTAATTCATCTCACAGAGTTACATCTTTCCTTCAAGAAGCCTTTCGCTAAGGCTGTTCTTGTGGAATTGGCAAAGGATATTTGGAAGCCCATAGAGGGCTATGGTGAAAAGGAAATATCTTCCGCTCAAAACTGGAAAGAAGCTTGAGAAACTGCTCTGTGTTCTGTTAATTCATCTCACAGAGTTACATCTTTCCTTCAAGAAGCCTTTCGCTAAGATTGTTCTTGTGGAATTGGCAAAGGATATTTGGAAGCCCATAGAGGGCTATGGTGAAAAGGAAATATCTTCCGTTCAAAACTGGAAAGAAGCTTTCTGAGAAACTGCTCTGTGTTCTGTTAATTCATATCACAGAGTTACATCTTTCCTTCAAGAAGCCTTTTGCTAAGGCTGTTCTTGTGGAATTGGCAAAGTGATATTTGGAAGCCCATAGAGGGCTACGGTGAAAAGGAAATATCTTCCGTTCAAAACTGGAAAGAAGCTTTCTGAGAAACTGCTCTGTGTTCTGTTAATTCATCTTACAGAGTTACATCTTTCCTTCAAGAAGCCTTTCGCTAAGGCTGTTCTTGTGGAATTGGCAAAGTGATATTTGGTAACCCATAGAGGGCTACAGTGAAAAGGAAATATCTTCCGTTCAAAACTGGAAAGAAGCTTTCTGAGAAACTGCTCTGTGTTCTGTTAATTCATCTCACAGAGTTACATCTTTCCTTCAAGAAGCCTTTCGCTAAGGCTGTTCTTGTGGAATTGGCAAAGTTATATTAGGAAGCCCATAAAGGGCTATGGTGAAAAGGAAATATCTTCCTTCAAAACTGGAAAGAAGCTTTCTGAGAAACTGCTCTGTGTTCTGTTAATTCATCTCACAGAGTTACATCTTTCCTTCAAGAAGCCTTTCGCTAAGGCTGTTCTTGTGGAATTGGCAAAGGGATATTTGGAAGCCCATAGAGGGCTATGGTGAAAAAGGAAATATCTTCCGTTCAAAACTGGAAAGAAGCTTTCTGAGAAACTACCCTGTGTTCTCTTAATTCTTATCACAGAGTTACACCTTTCCCTTCAAGAAGCCTTTCGCTATGGCTGTTCTTGTGGAATTGGCAAAGTGATATTTGAAAGCCCATAGAGGGCTACGGTGAAAAAGGAAATATCTTCCGTTCAAAACCGGAAAGAAGCTTTCTGAGAAACTGCTCTGTGTTCTGTTAATTCATCTCACAGAGTTACATCTTTCCCTTCAAGAAGCCTTTCGCTAAGATTGTTCTTGTGGAATTGGCAAAGGGATATTTGGAAGCCCATAGAGGGCTATGATGAAAAAGGAAATATCTTCCGTTCAAAACTGGAAAGATGTTTTCTGAGAAACTGCTCTGTGTTCTGCTAATTCATCTCACAGAGTTACATCTTTCCCTTCAAGAAGCCTTTCGCTAAGGCTGTTCTTGTGGAATTGGCAAAGTTATATTAGGAAGCCCTTAAAGGACTATGGTGAAAAAGGAAATATCTTCCGTTCAAAACCGGAAAGAAGCTTTCTGAGAAACTGCTCTGTGTTCTGTTAATTCATCTCACAGAGTTACATCTTTCCCTTCAAGAAGCCTTTCGCTAAGACTGTTGTTGTGGAATTGGCAAGGATATTAGGAAGCCCATAAAGGGCTATGGTGAAAAAGGAAATATCTTCCGTTCAAAACTGGAAAGAAGCTTTCTGAGAAACTGCTCTGTGTTCTGTTAATTCATCTCACAGAGTTACATGTTTCCCTTCAAAGATACTTTCGCTAAGGTTATTCTTGTGGAATTGGCAAAGGGATATTTGGAAGCCCATTGGGGGCTATGGTGAAAAAGGAAATATCTTCCGCTCAAAACTGGAAAGAAGCTTGAGAAACTGCTCTGTGTTCTGTTAATTCATCTTACAGAGTTACATCTTTCCTTCAAGAAGCCTTTCGCTAAGGCTGTTCTTGTGGAATTGGCAAAGGATATTTGGTAACCCATAGAGGGCTACGGTGAAAAGGAAATATCTTCCGTTCAAAACTGGAAAGAAGCTTTCTGAGAAACTGCTCTTTGTTCTGTTAATTCATCTCACAGAGTTACATCTTTCCCTTCAAGAAGCCTTCCGCTAAGGTTGTTCTTGTGGAATTGGCAAAGGGATATTTGGAAGCCCGTAGAGGGCTATGGTGAAAAAGGAAATATCTTCCGTTCAAAACTGGAAAGAAGCTTTCTGAGAAACTGCTCTGTGTTCTGTTAATTCATCTCACAGAGTTACATCTTTCCCTTCAAGAAGCCTTTCGCTAAGGCTGTTCTTGTGGAATTGACAAGGGGATATTTGGAAGCCCCTAGAGGACTATGGTGAAAAAGGAAATATCTTCCGTTCAAAACTGGAAAGAAGCTTTCTGAGAAACTGCTTTGTGTTCTTTTAATTCATCTCACAGAGTTACATCTTTCCCTTCAAGAAGCCTTTCGCTAAGGTTGTTCTTGTGGAATTGGCAAAGGGATATTTGGAAGCCCATAGAGGGCTATGGTGAAAAAGGAAATATCTTCCGTTCAAAACTGGAAAGAAGCTTTCTGAGAAACTGCTCTGTGTTCTGTTAATTCATCTCACAGAGTTACATCTTTCCCTTCAAGAAGCATTTCGCTAAGGCTGTTCTTGTGGAATTGGCAAAGTGATATTTGGAAGCCCATAGAGGGCTATGGTGAAAAAGGAAATATCTTCCGTTCAAAACTGGAAAGAAGCTTTCTGAGAAACTGCTCTGTGTTCTTTTAATTCATCTCACAGAGTTACATCTTTCCCTTCAAGAATCCTTTCGCTAAGGTTGTTCTTGTGGAATTGGCAAAGGGATATATGGAAGCCCATAGGGGGCTATGGTGAAAAAGGAAATATCTTCCGTTCAAAACTGGAAAGAAGCTTTCTGAGAAACTGCTCTGTGTTCTGTTAATTCATCTCACAGAGTTACATCATTCCCTTCAAGAAGCCTTTCGCTAAGGGTGTTCTTGTGGAATTGGCAAAGTGATGTTAGGAAGCCCATAGAGGGCTATGGTGAAAAAGGAAATATCTTCCGTTCAAAACTGGAAAGAAGCTTTCTGAGAAACTACTCTGTGTTCTCTTAATTCATATCACAGAGTTACATCTTTCCCTTCAAGAAGCCTTTCGCTAAGGCTGTTCTTGTGGAATTGGCAAAGTGATATTTGAAAGCCCATAGAGGGCTACGGTTAAAAAAGGAAATATCTTCCGTTCAAAACTGGAAAGAAGCTTTCTGAGAAACTGCTCTGTGTTCTGTTAATTCATCTTACAGACTTACATCTTTCCCTTCAAGAATCCTTTCGCTAATCCTGTTTTTGTGGAATTGGCAAAGTGACATTTGGTAACCCCTAGAGGGCTACGGTGAAAAAGGAAATATCTTCCGTTCAAAACTGGAAAGAAGCTTTCTGAGAAACTGCTCTGTGTTCTGTTAATTCATCTCACAGAGTTACATCTTTCCCTTCAAGAAGCCTTTCGCTAAGGCTGTTCTTGTGGAATTGGCAAAGGGATATTTGGAAGCCCATAAAGGGCTATGGTGAAAAGGAAATATCTTCCTTCAAAACCAGAAAGAAGCTTTCTGAGAAACTGCTCTGTGTTCTGTTAATTCATCTCACAGAGTTACATCTTTCCCTTCAAGAAGCCTTCGCTAAGGCTGTTCTTGTGGAATTGGCAAAGGATATTTGAAGCCCATAAAGGGCTATGGTGAAAAAGGAAATATCTTCCGTTGAAAACTTGAAAGAAGCTTTCTGAGAAACTGCTCTGTGTTCTGTTAATTCATCTCACAGAGTTACATCTTTCCCTTCAAGAATCCTTTCGCTAAGGTTGTTCTTGTTGAATTGGCAAAGGGATATTTGTAAGCCCATAGAGGGCTATGGTGAAAAAGGAAATATCTTCCGTTCAAAACTGGAAAGAAGCTTTCTGAGAAACTGCTCTGTGTTCTGTTAATTCATCTCACAGAGTTACATCTTTCCCTTCAAGAAGCCTTTCGCTAAGGCTGTTCTTGTGGAATTGGCAAAGGGATATTTGGAAGCCCAGAGAGGGTTATGGTGAAAAAGGAAATATCTTCCGTTCAAAACTGGAAAGAAGCTTTCTGAGAAACTGCTCTGTGTTCTTTTAATTCATCTCACAGAGTTACACCTTTCCCTTCAAGAAGCCTTTCGCTGAGGCTGTTCTTGTGGAATTGGCAAGGGAATATTTGGAAGCCCATAAAGGGCTGTTGTGAAAAAGGAAATATCTTCCGTTCAAAACTGGAAAGAAGATTTCTGAGAAACTGCTCTGTGTTCTGTTAATTCATGTCACAGAGTTACCTCTTTCCCTTCAAGAAGCCTTTCGCTAAGATTGTTCTTGTGGAATTGGTAAAGGGATATTTGGAAGCCCATAGAGGGCTATGATGAAAAAGGAAATATCTTCCGTTGAAAACTGGAAAGAAATTTTCTGAGAAACTGCTCTGTGTTCTGTTAATTCATCTCACAGAGTTACATCTTTCCCCTCAAGAAGCCTTTCGCTAAGGCTGTTCTTGTTGAATTGGCAAGGGGATATCTGGAAGCCCCTAGAGGGCTATGGTGAAAAAGGAAATATCTTCCGTTCAAAACTGGAAAGAAGCTTTCTGAGAAACTGCTTTGTGTTCTTTTAATTCATCTCACAGAGTTAAATCTTTCCCTTCAAGAAGCCTTTCGCTAAGGTTGTTCTTGTGGAATTGGCAAAGGGATATTTGGAAGCCCATAGAGGGCTATGGTGAAAAAGGAAATATCTTCCGTTCAAAACTGGAAAGAAGCTTTCTGAGAAACTGCTCTGTGTTCTGTTAATTCATCTCACAGAGTTACATCTTTCCCTTCAAGAAGCCTTTCGCTAAGGGTGTTCTTGTGGAATTGGCAAAGTGATATTTGGAAGCCCTTAGAGGGCTATTGTGAAAAAGTAAATATCTTCCGCTCAAAACTGGAAAGAAGCTTGAGAAACTGCTCTGTGTTCTTTTAATTCATCTCACAGAGTTACATCTTTCCCTTCAAGAATCCTTTCGCTAAGGTTGTTCTTGTGGAATTGGCAAAGGGATATATGGAATCCCATAGGGGGCTATGGTGAAAAAGGAAATATCTTCCGTTCAAAACTGGAAAGAAGCTTTCTGAGAAACTGCTCTGTGTTCTGTTAATTCATCTCACAGAGTTACATCATTCCCTTCAAGAAGCCTTTCGCTAAGGGTGTTCTTGTGGAATTGGCAAAGTGATGTTAGGAAGCCCATAAAGGACTATGGTGAAAAAGGAAATATCTTCCGTTTAAAACTGGAAAGAAGCTTGAGAAACTGCTCTGTGTTCTGTTAATTCATATCACAGAGTTACATCTTTCCTTCAAGAAGCCTTTCGCTAAGGCTGTTCTTGTGGAATTGGCAAAGGGATATTTGGAAGCCCATAAAGGGCTATGGTGAAAAAGGAAATATCTTCCGTTGAAAACTGGAAAGAAGCTTTCTGAGAAACTGCTCTGTGTTCTGTTAATTCATCTCACAGAGTTACATCTTTCCCTTCAAGAATCCTTTCGCTAAGGTTGTTCTTGTGGAATTGGCAAAGGGATATTTGGAAGCCCATAGAGGGCTATGGTGAAAAAGGAAATATCTTCCGCTCAAAACTGGAAAGAAGCTTGAGAAACTGCTCTGTGTTCTGTAATTTCATCTCACAGGGTTACATCTTTCCCTTCAAGAAGCCTTTCGCTAAGGCTGTTCTTGTGGAATTGGCAAAGGGATATTTGGAAGCCCATAGAGGGTTATGGTGAAAAAGGAAATATCTTCCGTTCAAAACTGGAAAGAAGCTTTCTGAGAAACTGCTCTGTGTTCTTTTAATTCATCTCACAGAGTTACACCTTTCCCTTCAAGAAGCCTTCGCTAAGGCTGTTCTTGTGGAATTGGCAAGGAATATTTGGAAGCCCATAAAGGGCTGTTGTGATAAAGGAAATATCTTCCGATGAAAACTGGAAAGAAGCTTTCTGAGAAACTGCTCTGTGTTCTGTTAATTCATGTCACAGAGTTACATCTTTCCCTTCAAGAAGCCTTTCGCTAAGATTGTTCTTGTGGAATTGGTAAAGGGATATTTGGAAGCCCATAGAGGGCTATGATGAAAAGGAAATATCTTCCGTTGAAAACTGGAAAGAAATTTTCTGAGAAACTGCTCTGTGTTCTGTTAATTCATCTCACAGAGTTACATCTTTCCCTTCAAGAAGCCTTTCGCTAAGGCTGTTCTTGTGGAATTGGCAAAGTGATATTTGAAAGCCCATAGAGGGCTACGGTGAAAAAGGAAATATCTTCCGCTCAAAACTGGAAAGAAGCTTGAGAAACTGCTCTGTGTTCTGTTAATTCACCTTACAGACTTACATCTTTCCCGTCAAGAAGCCTTTCGCTAAGGCTGTTCTTGTGGAATTGGCAAAGTGATATTTGGTAACCCATAGAGGGCTACAGTGAAAAAGGAAATATCTTCCGTTCAAAACTGGAAAGAAGCTTTCTGAGAAACTGCTCTGTGTTCTGTTAATTCATCTCACAGAGTTACATCTTTCCCTTCAAGAAGCCTTTCGCTAAGGCTGTTCTTGTGGAATTGCCAAAGTTATATTAGGAAGCCCATAAAGGGCTATGGTGAAAAAGGAAATATCTTCCCTTCAAAACCGGAAAGAAGCTTTCTGAGAAACTGCTCTGTGTTCTGTTAATTCATCTCAAAGAGTTACATCTTTTCCTTCAAGAAGCCTTTCGCTAAGGCTGTTCTTGCGGAATTGGCAAAGGGATATTTGGAAGCCCATACAGGGCTATGGTGAAAAAGGAAATATCTTCCGTTGAAAACTGGAAAGAAGCTTTCTGAGAAACTGCTCTGTGTTCTGTTAATTCATCTCACAGAGTTACATCTTTCCCTTCAAGAAGCCTTTCGCTAAGGCTGTTCTTGTGGAATTGGCAAAGGGATATTTGGAAGCCCATAGAGGGCTATGGTGAAAAAGGAAATATCTTCCGTTCAAAACTGGAAAGAAGCTTTCTGAGAAACTACCCTGTGTTCTCTTAATTCTTATCACAGAGTTACACCTTTCCCTTCAAGAAGCCTTTCGCTATGGCTGTTCTTGTGGAATTGGCAAAGGATATTTGAAGCCCATAGAGGGCTATGGTGAAAAAGGAAATATCTTCCGCTCAAAACTGGAAAGAAGCTTTCTGAGAAACTGCTCTGTGTTCTGTTAATTCATCTCACAGAGTTACATCTTTCCTTCAAGAAGCCTTTCGCTAAGATTGTTCTTGTGGAATTGGCAAAGGATATTTGGAAGCCCATAGAGGCTATGGTGAAAAGGAAATATCTTCCGTTCAAAACTGGAAAGATGTTTTCTGAGAAACTGCTCTGTGTTCTGCTAATTCATCTCACAGAGTTACATCTTTCCCTTCAAGAAGCCTTTCGCTAAGGCTGTTCTTGTGGAATTGGCAAAGTTATATTAGGAAGCCCATAAAGGGCTATGGTGAAAAAGGAAATATCTTCCGTTCAAAACTGGAAAGAAGCTTTCTGAGAAACTGCTCTGTGTTCTGTTAATTCATCTCACAGAGTTACATCTTTCCCTTCAAGAAGCCTTTCGCTAAGGCTGTTGTTGTGGAATTGGCAAAGTGATATTAGGAAGCCCATAAAGGGCTATGGTGAAAAAGGAAATATCTTCCGTTCAAAACTGGAAAGAAGCTTTCTGAGAAACTGCTCTGTGTTCTGTTAATTCATCTCACAGAGTTACATGTTTCCCTTCAAAGATACTTTCGCTAAGGTTATTCTTGTGGAATTGGCAAAGGGATATTTGGAAGCCCATTGGGGGCTATGGTGAAAAAGGAAATATCTTCCGTTCAAAACTGGAAAGAAGCTTTCTGAGAAACTGCTCTGTGTTCTGTTAATTCATCTTACAGAGTTACATCTTTCCCTTCAAGAAGCCTTTCGCTAAGGCTGTTCTTGTGGAATTGGCAAAGTGATATTTGGTAACCCATAGAGGGCTACGGTGAAAAAGGAAATATCTTCCGTTCAAAACTGGAAAGAAGCTTTCTGAGAAACTGCTCTTTGTTCTGTTAATTCATCTCACAGAGTTACATCTTTCCCTTCAAGAAGCCTTCCGCTAAGGTTGTTCTTGTGGAATTGGCAAAGGGATATTTGGAAGCCCGTAGAGGGCTATGGTGAAAAAGGAAATATCTTCCGTTCAAAACTGGAAAGAAGCTTTCTGAGAAACTGCTCTGTGTTCTGTTAATTCATCTCACAGAGTTACATCTTTCCCTTCAAGAAGCCTTTCGCTAAGGCTGTTCTTGTGGAATTGACAAGGGGATATTTGGAAGCCCCTAGAGGACTATGGTGAAAAAGGAAATATCTTCCGTTCAAAACTGGAAAGAAGCTTTCTGAGAAACTGCTTTGTGTTCTTTTAATTCATCTCACAGAGTTACATCTTTCCCTTCAAGAAGCCTTTCGCTAAGGTTGTTCTTGTGGAATTGGCAAAGGGATATTTGGAAGCCCATAGAGGGCTATGGTGAAAAAGGAAATATCTTCCGTTCAAAACTGGAAAGAAGCTTTCTGAGAAACTGCTCTGTGTTCTGTTAATTCATCTCACAGAGTTACATCTTTCCCTTCAAGAAGCATTTCGCTAAGGCTGTTCTTGTGGAATTGGCAAAGTGATATTTGGAAGCCCATAGAGGGCTATGGTGAAAAGTAAATATCTTCCGCTCAAAACTGGAAAGAAGCTTGAGAAACTGCTCTGTGTTCTTTAATTCATCTCACAGAGTTACATCTTTCCTTCAAGAATCCTTTCGCTAAGGTTGTTCTTGTGGAATTGGCAAAGGATATATGGAAGCCCATAGGGGCTATGGTGAAAAGGAAATATCTTCCGCTCAAAACTGGAAAGAAGCTTTCTGAGAAACTGCTCTGTGTTCTGTTAATTCATCTCACAGAGTTACATCATTCCTTCAAGAAGCCTTTCTCTAAGGGTGTTCTTGTGGAATTGGCAAAGTGATGTTAGGAAGCCCATAGAGGGCTATGGTGAAAAGGAAATATCTTCCGCTCAAAACTGGAAAGAAGCTTTCTGAGAAACTACTCTGTGTTCTCTTAATTCATATCACAGAGTTACATCTTTCCTTCAAAGCCTTTCGCTAAGGCTGTTCTTGTGGAATTGGCAAAGTGATATTTGAAAGCCCATAGAGGGCTACGGTTAGAAAAGGAAATATCTTCCGTTCAAAAGTGGAAAGAAGCTTTCTGAGAAACTGCTCTGTGTTCTGTTAATTCATCTTACAGACTTACATCTTTCCCTTCAATAATCCTTTCGCTAATCCTGTTTTTGTGGAATTGGCAAAGTGACATTTGGTAACCCCTAGAGGGCTACGGTTGAAAAGGAAATATCTTCCGTTCAAAACTGGAAAGAAGCTTTCTGAGAAACTGCTCTGTGTTCTGTTAATTCATCTCACAGAGTTACATCTTTCCCTTCAAGAAGCCTTTCGCTAAGGCTGTTCTTGTGGAATTGGCAAAGTTATATTAGGAAGCCCATAAAGGGCTATGGTGAAAAAGGAAATATCTTCCCTTCAAAACCAGAAAGAAGCTTTCTTAGAAACTGCTCTGTGTTCTGTTAATTCATCTCACAGAGTTACATCTTTCCCTTCAAGAAGCCTTTCGCTAAGGCTGTTCTTGTGGAATTGGCAAAGGGATATTTGGAAGCCCATAAAGGGCTATGGTGAAAAAGGAAATATCTTCCGTTGAAAACTGGAAAGAAGCTTTCTGAGAAACTGCTCTGTGTTCTGTTAATTCATCTCACAGAGTTACATCTTTCCCTTCAAGAATCCTTTCGCTAAGGTTGTTCTTGTTGAATTGGCAAAGGGATATTTGGAAGCCCATAGAGGGCTATGGTGAAAAAGGAAATATCTTCCGTTCAAAACTGGAAAGAAGCTTTCTGAGAAACTGCTCTGTGTTCTGTTAATTCATCTCACAGAGTTACACCTTTTCCTTCAAGAAGCCTTTCGCTAAGGCTGTTCTTGTGGAATTGGCAAAGGGATATTTGGAAGCCCAGAGAGGGTTATGGTGAAAAAGGAAATATCTTCCGTTCAAAACTGGAAAGAAGCTTTCTGAGAAACTGCTCTGTGTTCTTTTAATTCATCTCACAGAGTTACACCTTTCCTTCAAGAAGCCTTCGCTAAGGCTGTTCTTGTGGAATTGGCAAGGAATATTTGGAAGCCCATAAAGGGCTGTTGTGAAAAAGGAAATATCTTCCGTTCAAAACTGGAAAGAAGATTTCTGAGAAACTGCTCTGTGTTCTGTTAATTCATGTCACAGAGTTACCTCTTTCCCTTCAAGAAGCCTTTCGCTAAGATTGTTCTTGTGGAATTGGTAAAGGGATATTTGGAAGCCCATAGAGGGCTATGATGAAAAGGAAATATCTTCCGCTCAAAACTGGAAAGAAATTTTCTGAGAAACTGCTCTGTGTTCTGTTAATTCATCTTACAGACTTACATCTTTCCCTTCAAGAATCCTTTCGCTAATCCTGTTTTTGTGGAATTGGCAAAGTGACATTTGGTAACCCCTAGAGGGCTACGGTGAAAAAGGAAATATCTTCCGCTCAAAACTGGAAAGAAGCTTGAGAAACTGCTCTGTGTTCTGTTAATTCATCTCACAGAGTTACATCTTTCCCTTCAAGAAGCCTTTCGCTAAGGCTGTTCTTGTGGAATTGGCAAAGTTATATTAGGAAGCCCATAAAGGGCTATGGTGAAAAAGGAAATATCTTCCCTTCAAAACCAGAAAGAAGCTTTCTTAGAAACTGCTCTGTGTTCTGTTAATTCATCTCACAGAGTTACATCTTTCCCTTAAACAAGCCTTTCGCTAAGGCTGTTCTCGTGGAATTGGCAAAGGGATATTTGGAAGCCCATAAAGGGCTATGGTGAAAAAGGAAATATCTTCCGTTGAAAACTTGAAAGAAGCTTTCTGAGAAACTGCTCTGTGTTCTGTTAATTCATCTCACAGAGTTACATCTTTCCCTTCAAGAATCCTTTCGCTAAGGTTGTTCTTGTTGAATTGGCAAAGGGATATTTGTAAGCCCATAGAGGGCTATGTTGAAAAAGGAAATATCTTCCGTTCAAAACTGGAAAGAAGCTTTCTGAGAAACTGCTCTGTGTTCTGTTAATTCATCTCACAGAGTTACATCTTTCCTTCAAGAAGCCTTTCGCTAAGGCTGTTCTTGTGGAATTGGCAAGGATATTTGGAAGCCCAGAGAGGGTTATGGTGAAAAGGAAATATCTTCCGCTCAAAACTGGAAAGAAGCTTTCTGAGAAACTGCTCTGTGTTCTTTTAATTCATCTCACAGAGTTACACCTTTCCTTCAAGAAGCCTTTTCGCTGAGGCTGTTCTTGTGGAATTGGCAAGGAATATTTGGAAGCCCATAAAGGGCTGTTGTGAAAAAGGAAATATCTTCCGCTCAAAACTGGAAAGAAGATTTCTGAGAAACTGCTCTGTGTTCTGTTAATTCATGTCACAGAGTTACATCTTTCCTTCAAGAAGCCTTTCGCTAAGATTGTTCTTGTGGAATTGGTAAAGGATATTTGGAAGCCCATAGAGGGCTATGATGAAAAAGGAAATATCTTCCGCTCAAAACTGGAAAGAAATTTTCTGAGAAACTGCTCTGTGTTCTGTTAATTCATCTCACAGAGTTACATCTTTCCTTCAAGAAGCCTTTCGCTAAGGCTGTTCTTGTTGAATTGGCAAGGATATCTGGAAGCCCCTAGAGGGCTATGGTGAAAAGGAAATATCTTCCGCTCAAAACTGGAAAGAAGCTTGAGAAACTGCTTTGTGTTCTTTTAATTCATCTCACAGAGTTACATCTTTCCTTCAAGAAGCCTTTCGCTAAGGTTGTTCTTGTGGAATTGGCAAGGATATTTGGAAGCCCATAGAGGGCTATGGTGAAAAGGAAATATCTTCCGCTCAAAACTGGAAAGAAGCTTGAGAAACTGCTCTGTGTTCTGTTAATTCATCTCACAGAGTTACATCTTTCCTTCAAGAAGCCTTTCGCTAAGGGTGTTCTTGTGGAATTGGCAAAGTGATATTTGGAAGCCCTTAGAGGGCTATTGTGAAAAAGTAAATATCTTCCGTTCAAAACTGGAAAGAAGCTTTCTGAGAAACTGCTCTGTGTTCTTTTAATTCATCTCACAGAGTTACATCTTTCCTTCAAGAAGCCTTTCGCTAAGGTTGTTCTTGTGGAATTGGCAAAGGATATTTGGAAGCCCATAGGGGCTATGGTGAAAAGGAAATATCTTCCGCTCAAAACTGGAAAGAAGCTTTCTGAGAAACTGCTCTGTGTTCTGTTAATTCATCTCACAGAGTTACATCATTCCCTTCAAGAAGCCTTTCGCTAAGGCTGTTCTTGTGGAATTGGCAAAGTGATGTTAGGAAGCCCATAAAGGACTATGGTGAAAAAGGAAATATCTTCCGTTTAAAACTGGAAAGAAGCTTGAGAAACTGCTCTGTGTTCTCTTAATTCATATCACAGAGTTACATCTTTCCCTTCAAGAAGCCTTTCGCTAAGGCTGTTCTTGTGGAATTGGCAAAGGGATATTTGGAAGCCCATAAAGGGCTATGGTGAAAAAGGAAATATCTTCCGTTGAAAACTGGAAAGAAGCTTGAGAAACTGCTCTGTGTTCTGTTAATTCATCTCACAGAGTTACATCTTTCCTTCAAGAATCCTTTCGCTAAGGTTGTTCTTGTGGAATTGGAAAAGGATATTTGGAAGCCCATAGAGGGCTATGGTGAAAAAGGAAATATCTTCCGTTCAAAACTGGAAAGAAGCTTTCTGAGAAACTGCTCTGTGTTCTGTTAATTCATCTCACAGAGTTACATCTTTCCCTTCAAGAAGCCTTTCGCTAAGGCTGTTCTTGTGGAATTGGCAAAGGGATATTTGGAAGCCCATAGAGGGTTATGGTGAAAAAGGAAATATCTTCCGTTCAAAACTGGAAAGAAGCTTTCTGAGAAACTGCTCTGTGTTCTTTTAATTCATCTCACAGAGTTACACCTTTCCCTTCAAGAAGCCTTTCGCTGAGGCTGTTCTTGTGGAATTGGCAAGGGAATATTTGGAAGCCCATAAAGGGCTGTTGTGATAAAGGAAATATCTTCCGATGAAAACTGGAAAGAAGCTTTCTGAGAAACTGCTCTGTGTTCTGTTAATTCATGTCACAGAGTTACATCTTTCCCTTCAAGAAGCCTTTCGCTAAGATTGTTCTTGTGGAATTGGTAAAGGGATATTTGGAAGCCCATAGAGGGCTATGATGAAAAAGGAAATATCTTCCGTTGAAAACTGGAAAGAAATTTTCTGAGAAACTGCTCTGTGTTCTGTTAATTCATCTCACAGAGTTACATCTTTCCCTTCAAGAAGCCTTTCGCTAAGGCTGTTCTTGTGGAATTGGCAAAGTGATATTTGAAAGCCCATAGAGGGCTACGGTTAAAAAGGAAATATCTTCCGCTCAAAACTGGAAAGAAGCTTTCTGAGAAACTGCTCTGTGTTCTGTTAATTCACCTTACAGACTTACATCTTTCCTTCAAGAAGCCTTTCGCTAAGGCTGTTCTTGTGGAATTGGCAAGTGATATTTGGTAACCCATAGAGGGCTACGGTGAAAAGGAAATATCTTCCGTTCAAAACTGGAAAGAAGCTTGAGAAACTGCTCTGTGTTCTGTTAATTCATCTCACAGAGTTACATCTTTCCCTTCAAGAAGCCTTTCGCTAAGGCTGTTCTTGTGGAATTGGCAAAGTTATATTAGGAAGCCCATAAAGGGCTATGGTGAAAAGGAAATATCTTCCTTCAAAACCGGAAAGAAGCTTTCTGAGAAACTGCTCTGTGTTCTGTTAATTCATCTCACAGAGTTACATCTTTCCTTCAAGAAGCCTTTCGCTAAGGCTGTTCTTGTGGAATTGGCAAAGGATATTTGGAAGCCCATACAGGGCTATGGTGAAAAGGAAATATCTTCCGTTGAAAACTGGAAAGAAGCTTGAGAAACTGCTCTGTGTTCTGTTAATTCATCTCACAGAGTTACATCTTTCCTTCAAGAAGCCTTTCGCTAAGGCTGTTCTTGTGGAATTGGCAAAGGATATTTGGAAGCCCATAGAGGGCTACGGTGAAAAAGGAAATTTCTTCCGTTCAAAACTGGAAAGAAGCTTTCTGAGAAACTACTCTGTGTTCTCTTAATTCATATCACAGAGTTACACCTTTCCCTTCAAGAAGCCTTTCGCTAAGGCTGTTCTTGTGGAATTGGCAAAGTGATATTTGAAAGCCCATAGAGGCTATGGTGAAAAGGAAATATCTTCCGCTCAAAACCGGAAAGAAGCTTTCTGAGAAACTGCTCTGTGTTCTGTTAATTCATCTCACAGAGTTACATCTTTCCTTCAAGAAGCCTTCGCTAAGATTGTTCTTGTGGAATTGGCAAAGGGATATTTGGAAGCCCATAGAGGGCTATGATGAAAAAGGAAATATCTTCCGTTCAAAACTGGAAAGAAGTTTTCTGAGAAACTGCTCTGTGTTCTGTTAATTCATCTCACAGAGTTACATCTTTCCCTTCAAGAAGCCTTTCGCTAAGGCTGTTCTTGTGGAATTGGCAAAGTTATATTAGGAAGCCCATAAAGGGCTATGGTGAAAAAGGAAATATCTTCCGTTCAAAACCGGAAAGAAGCTTTCTGAGAAACTGCTCTGTGTTCTGTTAATTCATCTCACAGAGTTACATCTTTCCCTTCAAGAAGCCTTTCGCTAAGGCTGTTCTTGTGGAATTGGCAAAGTGATATTTGGAAGCCCATAAGGGCTATGGTGAAAAAGGAAATATCTTCCTTCAAAACTGGAAAAAGCTTTCTGAGAAACTGCTCTGTGTTCTGTTAATTCATCTCACAGAGTTACATCTTTCCCTTCAAGCCTTTCGCTAAGATTGTTCTTGTGGAATTGGCAAGGATATTTGGAAGCCCATAGAGGGCTACGGTGAAAAAGGAAATATCTTCCGTTCAAAACTGGAAAGAAGCTTGAGAAACTGCTCTGTGTTCTTTTAATTCATCTCACAGAGTTACATCTTTCCTTCAAAAGCCTTTCGCTAAGATTGTTCTTGTGGAATTGGCAAGGATATTTGGAAGCCCATAGAGCTATGGTGAAAAAGGAAATATCTTCCGTTCAAAACTGGAAAGAAGTTTTCTGAGAAACTGCTCTGTGTTCTGTTAATTCATCTTACAGAGTTACATCTTTCCTTCAAAAGCCTTTCGCTAAGGCTGTTCTTGTGGAATTGGCAAAGGATATTTGGAAGCCCATAGAGGGCTACGGTGAAAAAGGAAATATCTTCCGCTCAAAACTGGAAAGAAATTTTCTGAGAAACTGCTCTGTGTTCTTTTAATTCATCTCACAGAGTTACATCTTTCCCTTCAAGCCTTTCGCTAAGGCTGTTCTTGTGGAATTGGCAAGTGATATTTGGAAGCCCATAGAGGGCTACGGTGAAAAAGGAAATATCTTCCTTCAAAACTGGAAGAAGCTTTCTGAGAAACTGCTCTGTGTTCTGTTAATTCATCTTACAGAGTTACATCTTTCCTTCAAAAGCCTTTCGCTAAGGTTGTTCTTGTGGAATTGGCAAAGTGATATTTGAAGCCCATAGAGGGCTATGATGAAAAAGGAAATATCTTCCTTCAAAACTGGAAGAAGCTTTCTGAGAAACTGCTCTGTGTTCTGTTAATTCATGTCACAGAGTTACATCTTTCCCTTCAAGCCTTTCGCTAAGATTGTTCTTGTGGAATTGGCAAAGTTATATTAGGAAGCCCATAAAGGCTATGGTGAAAAAATATCTTCCGTTCAAAACTGGAAAGAAGCTTGAGAAACTGCTCTGTGTTCTGTTAATTCATGTCACAGAGTTACACCTTTCCTTCAAGAAGCCTTTCGCTAAGGCTGTTCTTGTGGAATTGGCAAGGATATTTGGAAGCCCATAAAGGCTATGGTGA